>JAWWEV010000134.1:41819771-41850001 GCA_035583235.1 Hafferia zeledoni | reverse complement strand
TCAGCTGACAGCCCCCAGGCCCAGGCCGAACCCCAAAAAACTCAGACCCAGGCCCATCTAGGTGAAACCACAACAATGAGTTTACAGTTTTATTTCAAAAAAAACCCCAAAACACAAAAGGAATATTAACAAAGAAAATTACTTGCTATGAATTGGCTGTATATCAAATAAGACATGACTGAAAGGTCTAAAAATTTATTTTCCCAAGAGCTTGCTAGATTTCATGTTTGGGTATGCCAAAACTGAAGAGATAATTTGTGAGACAATTCAATAATAACACCTGAGAAAGAATGGAAAAATCAGGCCTTTCATACTTCAAATGAAACACTTCAAAAATTACCTCAGGTAGTTTTGTCAACAATATATACAGGTGACTGAACATCTGATCAGGAAATACATTTTGTGCCAGAGTTGGAAGACCAGAAAGCAGATCATGGTGTTCTTGGCCTGGCATAGCTGCCCAGCCCTCCTGACTGTATACCTCACCAAGCTCCACCATCTATTGCATTGATGCCCCTTTCAAGTAATGGAAAACATATCCCTCCCTATGAAATGTCTCTACTTAGTGTCTGATATTACAGTGAAGACTAGTCAGCTTCAAAACACTTTCCTTATTACTATACCCCCTCTCCTAGTACCTGTGCAGTTCACTGCCTGTGCTGACTCTCTTAGATGAAGAGGTCCAAGAAAAGAAACAAATACCAAATGGAAATAGATATCAGTAGCAGAGCCATGGCTTTCCCCCTAACAGAAAACAGTTTGCTTGTCCTCATCACCCTAAGACTAATATCTGGAAAAGCTGTTCTGCCACTTAAGTAAACCACCACAACCAGAGCAGAGTGCAGGGACTACTGCTATGAAACCTGGAGGATTCTACTTTTCCCTGCAGACTCAGCCATGCTTTTAACACTCTCATCAATGTGACACCCTAAAGAAATGCTTTCTTTATGTCTGAAGTCAGCTTTGTTATTTGAACACAAATGTATAAGGAATATCTAACATTGATAATGCAGGAATAGCCACAGTGTTCTTTACCTTTAAATTACAGACAATGTAACAGCTGTTTAAAGTGATGCACTTCTATTAAAAATACAGTAAATATACAGGAGTGTGGGGAAAGATTGATAGCATAGTGGCTTAGTGAGCTGGATTAACCTGGAGGGTTCAAAGCCAGATGCCAATCACTTTGATTAACAGTGCAGCAGAGGCTACTCATGAAGTTACTCAATGGCAGCCCATTTTCTGATGCTTTTGCCATAAATTAAGGAGTTAACTTCCAGTCTGGAGATTATAAACTGGTTAGGTATAACATTAGGAGTTGATTAGGCTATAAAACTGAAGTCTTGCTTACTAGGTGATTTGAATCACTAAGAAAGTCTCTTCCAATCAGTTGGTACAAGGGTTTACCCACATTCTTTTCTTTTCCAAGATTCTTGTTACTCACATTATACGAGAGAATTTATGCCCCTTGTTGTTTCTACTTCAGTACCTTGCACTCAGGATGTTATAATTCTACCAGGTCTGTAGTTTCCCAAAATGATGGAACTGCATTGATGATACCACACAGCTGTAAAGTGCTATGAGTGTTTGTCACCATGATATTTTCTCCATAGCTGCACTAAGCAAATTAATTGGTGAATAAAAGTAGTTAAGGAGTGAAGTTTTCTGAATAAAATTACCGGTTTGGTCATGAAAGAAGGTGCCAGATAAATCTGAAAATTCAATTACACCAGAAACATAGCTTCTCCATACTCAGTAACTGCTATAAGGTATTCAAGCAGACTATGTAACTTTTTCAGTTTTCAGGAAATTCTAAAAAATTTCCTGTATGAGATGGCAGTTTGTTATGCAATGAACTGAACCCATTTGAAAGGGTATTGTTTTTTGCTCCTCTTCTTCTATCTATATGGTGGTTTTAATTGTCATCACTAACTAATGTAAACTTCTTTTTTTTTTTTTTAAATATTTTTTTAAAGAAATTCAAATACTGAAAAAATGAAAGACATTATTAATAATGTTACAGAACCAATTTATATTATTTTACCCATACTATATTTTTTACATAATTACTATTAGAATCATAGAATTTTTTAAGTTGGAAAAGACCTTTTGGAATACCTAGTATTAATCCAGTACTGCCAAGTAAACTACTAAACAATAGCCCATCTGCCACATCTACAGGTCCTTTAAATACATCCAGAGTTGTTGGCTCAATCTCTTCACTGAGTATTCTCTTTCAAGGCTTGACAACCCTTTCTGTGAATAATTTTTTCCTAATACACCATACAAAACTCCCCTGGAACAACTTTCGGATATTTATTCTTGTCCTATTGCTTCTTGCCTTGTAGAATAGACTGACCCAGATCTCACTACAACCCCCTTTCAGGTATACACAGAGTGATAAGTCCCTCCTGAACCTCCTCTTCTCAAGGCTAAACACTACCAATTCCACCAGCTGCTCCTCATAAAACTTGAGCTCCAGCCCCTTCACCAGCTTTGTTGCCCTTCTCTGGATTCACTCCATCACTTTGATGTCTTTCTTGTGAGAAGCCCAAAAGTATTTGAGGTGCAGCCTCATCATTGTCAAGTGCAGTGTGCCCAGGTGGCCAAGGAGACCAATGGCCTCCTGGTTTGTATTAGGAAAAATGTGACCAGTGGAACTAGAGAAGTGATTGTCCCTTTGTACTTGGTGCTGGTGAGGCTGCACCTCAAGTGTCCGGTTCTGGGCCCCTCACTACAAGAAAGATATTGAGGTCCTGGAGCCTGTCCGGAGACAGTGAAGCTGGTAAGGGTAAACCCTATCGAGAACTGCTGAGGGAAATGGGGCTGTTTATCCTGGAGAAGAGGAGGCTCAGGGGTGATCTTATTGCTCTCTACATCTATGTGAAAGGAGGTTGGAGCCAGATGAGGGTTGGCCTCTTTTCCCGGGCAACTGGCAACATGATGAGAGGACTGCATCAGAGGCAGTCAGGCTGGACTTTAGGAGGAATTTCTTCACAGAAAGGGCTATCAAGCATTGTAATGGGCTGCCTGGGTAAGGAGGTGGGGTCATGACCCCTGGAGGTGTTTAAGAAAAATCTGTGTGTGGCACTTAGTGCCATGGTCCAGTTGACATGCTGGTTGGTCAAAGGCTGGATGCCATGAGGTCTTTTCCATCCTAATTGATTCTATGCTTCTGTTATATACTATCTACATATATCCACTTCAGTGGCAAACACTGGCAAAAAAAATACTAGAGCGGTTCTACACCTGGATCTAACATATGCAGTATCTGCTTCATTAATACCTAGTCCCTCTCAATTTTCATCTATTGTATTTGGATCTTTTCATATGATTTCTACTTGAACATTTCATGATCAGTACCATGAATTATTTTATTTCTAATTTCTTAATTCAGCCTACAATGAAAGCATATAATTCATACACATTTATATGTGAAATTTCAGAAAATTCGCATTAAAATTTTAATGAAAGTTGAACTAAGCAAATATATGTTCACAGAATACTTTTAGTTTTCAAACTGGCATACATATGGAACACAGACGTGAAAAACCAACTATAGTTAATGAAAATCCATGTGTTGACTCAAGGACTTTGGCTCAGACTGAACATGACTGAGTCTATTGCTTGTTTCCAGCTACTTGACTATAGTGGCCAACAACTAACTTTAGCTATACAGTTTGAATACATTGTAGGTTATTATTTTTCTATATAAGCAAGCTTACCTTTTGCTACAGGGATACCAGGCAGTCATAAAGTAAGGGATAGATTGTCACTGCAATGAAAAAATAGGAGAATTAATAATCTGTGCAAAGAAAATGGTTTATCAAAAAGCTTTGTGATCTGAATGAAAAAGTTGTGATTAAGTCTGTTTGGTGCACTGAAATATGTCATAAAGTAAGCAAAAAAAAAATGTTTGCAAGGAAATGACAGTGAATAATTTTTGTGGTTTGCTGCTTTGAAAACTCAAACTACTTTTGCTTGGTAAAACAATAGCTGTCTTGAAGGGTGTTTGTAAAGTTTTGGTTTTTTTTGATGGGCTCTGCAGCACAAATAGATAGTAATTCGTTTGGTAATGTAGTTTATCTATCAATGTATATACTTTGAGTCTGAGCAAAAGGAAATCTAACTTTATGCAGTTAAAGCTCTTTTCACACTGATATTATCTCACATTTACTGTCTGACAATTCACTCATGCTTCCTACACAATACAAGTGTGTGCCTGGAGTACTCTCCTAAGTGCCTGTATTTTTGAGAGCGAAAATTATTGCTAAACCTTTCTTTTTCTTACTTTTGTTTTTATAAAGCATCTTGATGTATCTAAAGTTTGCAGTGGCTGATGAGTTCATCTCCATTTCTTCGAGTAAGAGCATATATATACAGTGAAGTCAAAGAATAATTAGGGTGGGGATTTTAAAATCAGAATTTTTTCTAAGTTGAAAAATACTGTTATGGTATTGTTGGTGCTGTCATCATTGAGGAAGTTAAAGGAAGTCAAATTCCCAAGAGAGGGAGTATTTGGTATCAGACCAGTTTTTGTTAAAAAATTATTGCCATTAGAACACACTTAAAAGGACGTGTGGCAGGGTATGAGAGCCATAGGTGTTTTTTTCCTGTGTGTTTTTGTGTTTTGGGATTTTTCTCCCCTAGTTATATCACTTGTTCCAATAAATCATTCCAATTAATTATTACCTCCTTTTCCTTTCCTTTTTGCACTTATGAATTTATGTTGACCACATTCGTGGACTTCCTTATTCCCCTCTGGCAATGCCTTTGTGCATGTCAGATTCATCAAATTGAATTAACTTAATGGTACAAAAGCACTGGTTACAGACGGCACAGGAGATGTAATGGGAGGAATCATTGTGAAAAAGAAACTGTTATAGACAAGGTGTTCAATAATATCTCTGCTGCTAATATTTTTGTTAAGTAAGCAAGTTATAGCATTTACCTATGCTGATCATGGGGAGTGACTGCAATGGATTCAACCAATGGATTCAAAATTCAGGACTCCCTTATTTTCTTGATTTTTAAGTCGCCTGGCTACTTTGCTATGTTACATAGTTGATCACAAAATATAGCCTTCATTTCAACAGAGAAGGTTGGAATAAGTAATTTTCAAGTAGAAATTTATAAACTGGTGTTAATGTAGAGAGATTTTACTCTACATAATTGGTGATTTTCATGTTACAAACAGAACCGCTTGCATTTATATACTAAACAAAGAAAAATTCGTTATCTTAAATACCAAAATAAGCCTTCTCTTTCATACTGCTCATTTAAAGTTTCTATCAAAACTTTCAGTTCTACTACAAAATTAAAGAAATTAAAGCGTGCTCATCTTCACAGTTAGGGAAATTTACTTTGCTAATTTCTGCCAAGAGACACAGGTGTGACTCAAAGGCCTTTGCCTCCAAGATAGAAAAAGTTATTTTAAAAATGTTATAGCTGGGATGCTGAACAAAACAAACAAAAACCCAAACAAACAAACAAACAAACCCAAACCCCAAAACCAAACAAACAAACAAAAAACCCCACCCCAACCAAACCCCCAATTTAATTGTCTTGTTAACTATTTGATCCTTACAAGTCCTTAAGCATAGTATCAAGGTGGTGCAGCTTCTATCTCAGCTTTCCTTTTGTACAAAATAGCTTTATCTTTTAAGGCAAACTGAAATCTATCACTTCTGGAACAGTATTATACACAGGAAAGACAGAGATATATTTTCCTTTAAAATCTCATCACTGTGATCTGGACTACAGGCAATTACTTGGTTTTCTTCTAACTAGAAGAATATTGTTATTGCAAATCACTGGGGTGTAATGCTGCAATTCTTTGGGTACTTTAATTTTCCATGGGTTTAGATATATTAGATCATTATAAGTGTAATACTAGTACCAGGTGTCATCAAATTGTACAAAAATTACTAAAATAACTGCCACTGCCAGTATTTCTACCTCAAAATATTGATATTCTTTTGGTTTAGATTTTTGTGTGGAAAATGTACTCTTTTCTTTATTGCTTACATGATAGTGAATGGATAACTTTTGTTATTCAGAGATAAATCATAAAAGCTTTGTTACACAGAACTTCTATATCAGACCAGACTGATCCATTCAACAGGGCTGTTTCATTAATTCCACTATATAAGTAAGGTCAAATGTATGGACAATGGCTTTTATCAAAGCATTTTCATGTGTGTTTATTCCTTGACACTTATGTCACTTGATACAAGTACAGGTCAGATAAGGAAAACTAATTTGGTTGCTTTGGGGTTTTTCCCCCCTTTCTAAAGAATGGAATAGCTATTAATATTATTCAGTAAAGAATTTCCTTAAAAGAAAATATCTTCTATTCCAAAGGACACATATGAATCTATGGTAATTTTACATTCATCTGGAGTTTGAACTTCATATCTTGGCAGTTGCCTGTATGGAATTTGTACTGATGATTTTCTTCTGCTGGAAATACTTCTTTCTCTATAAGTTTGTTTTACTACTTTTGGAAAAAAAATTACATTACTGGAAAAAAAAGGAAAAAAAAATTATTTGGAAGCACCAAAGCAATACCAGAAAAACCCCAAACCAAAGAGAAGCATACAAATTATACAAATTGTGAGAATAACAAACATTTAAAAAGAAAATTAAAAGGAAATTACAACAGTGCAATTAAAACCAGTGAAGAACTTATTTGGGTTACAAATTTCAAAAAGAAATAATATTTTCTCAGTTCAGCTTTGTTGGTGTTGATGCTCTAAAAGGCCTTTTGGGAAGAAACTACTACTAAACTTTTTGATTTATATTTGCAAAGGGTTAAATATAAATACTTCTTTAGATATGTGTATTTAAAATATTTTAAGCAATACTGAAACATAACTGTAATTTGTTAATATTCATGTAATCTACTATTTTGCATTGAAAAGGATTGGCAAATTCTTATTTTTGTTTACTGGAACTATAGTTACCTTCTGTAAGAAAAAAACTCAAACTGGAATACATTTAGTCTTGTGTTTATTTTTTACTTCTGAAACAGACAGTACAGTATTGAGTTATTTCTCACCATTCCATCTCTTCAAAGTGGTAGATTGAGCTATTTTCTGCTTCCTTTTGTTTGGTTTGTTTGTTTCAGGATTTTTTGTTGTTTGTTTTCAGTTGTTTTGTTTTGTTTTGTTTTGCTTTTTCCCTTTAACGGGGAGAGAGTGGGGTGGGGTGTGTCCTTTTGTCTATTTGTTTTCCTCTGTAATTCACTATGCCTTTCAAGGATGGTCACTTCTTTCATACATTCATAGTACACTGTCAAGAAGACTAAAGCTATACTGTAAAAATCTGACAGATCCCTTTCCTTGTACTGCCTCAGTCATCACTTAATTGCAGAAGTGTGAGGAAGGTCAGGCTACTATCCCTTCCAAAGAGTATTTCCAATGAAAACTGGTTTGCAGTCTAAAAACAGACACTGCCTGCTTTAAAACGTTCCCTTTTATAGGCTTTGAGGTCTGAGATCTCAGAGTACTCTGCATGGCATTCTCACACAAAATTTTAAACACAGCTGTCCCATTTTCTCTCGCTGCTGCTGCTTAACAGTTATATTAAAGGAGAGACTATGAAGGTATATAAAGGGCATTTCAGCTGTTATGCTCTGAGTGCACTGGGTTTTTCACTGATAAGAGTGTTGGAAATGTGAATTGGACACATATCAAATTGGTCTTTTTCTTGGTCTTTTGCTTTGTATGTTATGCTTATGTTAAGATAAACATTGGTGAGTTATCTTTCTTTTTTCTCTCCCTTTAGCAGATTCAAGAAGAACCTTTAATACCTGCTGCAGGATGGGCAATGCAGTGGGGTATAAGCAATCCCATGAGTTTCTGGAATGCAATTGGGACAATTTTTTTTTGACACAGAATCTGGACAGAACAACTAGCAGAGGTACTCTGCTGCTACACATAAATAAGTAAAACCTAATCAAGGATGATGACAACTCCAGTGTGACTGACATTGAATCAGTATTTTTTAAGATCCTGAGCAAAGTGAGGAAAAATACTGGCACAATCAAGTCCCTAAGATCCAGAGTAATGCATTATGGCTCATTTGTGGGTATGGGTAGGCAACATAAAAGAAGAAAGACAAAGACTAAGAAACTTAATGCCTCCTAGCCCTTGATCTGGCAAGATCTGCTCTCAAGAATCCCAGCTCTCTGCACCTAGTGACAGGTTCTGGGGAAGTGCTAACCCACAGCATACGTGAATTTTAGGTATTGCTTAAGTGAAGTGAAGATAAGCAAGTGTGAGCAGTTGGAAAGCCTCTGAGGATCCTGAAGGTGATGTTGAGAGGCTGCTTGTTAATGTCTTTAAAGTGTTATGCAACAAATGAAGGGAGGAAAAAAGAAAATATTAACTATACCCATCTTCAAAAAATGAAAGAAGGAGCGTTTAGGTTACTACAAACTGGTCAGTCTAACGTCAGTACTCAGGAAATTTGTGAAGCAAATCCTTCTGAAAGTCATACAGAAAAGAAAGTTGGTTGGGAACAGCCATCTTGGCCTTACCAAGGGCAAATGGTTCTTGATCACACTCATTACCTTCTACAAAAAAAAAATTAAAAGCTCTGGGGACAAAAGAACAGTGAATGTTGTTATTATTGACCCTATTAACCCTTTGGCTCAGGTCTAATGGGAGACCAGTCATATGTTATACTCTTCAGCATTCAATGCTGTGGAACATTTCTATCAATGGTCTGGAAGTGCAAAGGTCTACTCCTTCCTTACAAGGGAGATCTCAGAGGGACCTCAAACTGAAGCAATTGGCTACAAATAACTTTGGACATTTTAAAAAAGTCAAATGGAAACCTTGCACCTAGGATGAAACAACCCAATGCAAGCTGTGGACTGACTAAGTGGAGAAGCAGCGCTGCTGAAAAAAGCTAGAGGTTGGTTAGGTGGCTTCAAGAGGTACCCTTCAGCCTAATTTATTCTATGAGTCTGTGACTGGTTAGCATAGAATGGCAGCCAAATTCATCTTCCTGTATGACTTCAGAGAACTAGAATTTGTAGAGCGAAAAGAGGGATTGAGATTTAATGCTTTCTCTCTTTTTCTCCTTTCTTCGGTAAAAGTCAGAATGATGGTTTGGTTTCTGTACAAGTCCTTTTAATTACTCTTTTTGCCTATGGAAAGATAAAGTTAAAAAGACAGTTTCAAATAGACATACAAAAAGCCAAAGCTTTCATTTTTTTCTCTGTTGAAAAAATTAAATCCCTGGGAAGGTTTAAAAAGTAGTTCAGATAGGAATACTTTTTTTCTTGGAGGTTCAGATATAACCAAAAGCCAAATGAGCTTTTAGTAAAAAACACTGTAAGAAAGTGACAAAGAAAGAATTGGGCAAAAGATTTGGGTGAAAGGTCAGTAGTTTAACCAACAGAGAAGTTTTACATCAGAGATTGCTTTTTAAGCCTAACAGAGCTGAACACATAAAGCTTAAGCTTAGTTTAAAGGACAAAGCTCCATGTTATGGGTAGTATCACTACAAGTCAGCTTACATTCTTAGTGGAAAGAATGAGCAAAATTTACTACTGTTTCTGTATATTAGTATTGCATGAATAGAGATTGACTCAGTGGTCCATTTTGTGGATGCTGGGAAAGCTGGAAGAAAATTAGGGAGAGCAGTGTAATGAAAAATTACACTGAAAATGACTTTTAAAAAAAATCCCAAATCCAATTTTAAGGAGTTTCATAACATTGCATATTGAAGTGCTGATAAATTTTCCCCTGTATTTTTTTATTATCTCTCAAAAGAGAGGCTGGTTTATTAATTGCTTTGTCTTTAAAACCGTTTTTTTTTTAAAAAAGGTAAATAGGTGATCTCGAGTCAAACACAGTCTTATCAGAAAAAAAGGCATTATTTCTTTATTCACACATAATAGCTAAAAATCTGTGATTGGTAAAATAGTCTCCAATTAAATAATAAAAGTAAAAATGCTGTTTTACAATGAGCAGTTGCAAGTTTTCCTACTACAAGTTCTGAAAGCCTCTTAGCTTTGCCTTTGTAAACTGGATTGTATGGAGTGGAACACAGATACTAAAGAAAAGATATGCACTGGGGGAAAAAAACCAACCAAACAACAACAACAAAAAACAAAACAAAACAAAACAAAACAAAACAAAAACAAAAACAAAAAACGTGTATTAGTATTAGCTGGATTGAGCTCAGTTTTACATCCTGCAACTTCGGGAATGCGCTGGCATAGTGCCACCAGTACTGAACTCCTGAACATGCAGAGACCATATGGGAGTTTGACAGAAGCAGCATGACATCTGTTTAATTTCCTTTCTCTTCTAAAACTTGAAATATTCATATATACAGAACACTGTTTACCTATCCAACTGAAAGTTAATTCTTTTAATACATGGGAAGAAGGTACAGTGATTTGTGGTATATAAGTATGTAGAAAACATGGCTTGATGTGAATTTTGTACATTGAAGAAATTATAAAGAATTACTTAGAATGTTACAGAGTTGGGGGTAATTGTTTGTGCTTACTTTGAATAACTTCATAGCTGCAAATTAGGAAACAAGGAAATATTTTCAACAAGAGTGTGGGAGAATTTCCTTTTTATTATACATTTTGGAAACAAACACCTTAGTTTTAAAAGAAGCCTAATAATGTATAATTTCTGTTTTGTATTTTTAGAATGCTTTGAAGGTTTGACACACCTTATGAATGTGGGTCTGTAACAGCTGTAATTTTAAGTTATCCTCTTCATCAAAAGGCTTTTCACTTAAAAAATACTCCTACAATGAAGATACAGATAGACTGTGTTATACAAAGGGAATATCTGTATACTGCTCCTTGATAGATTTTTTTTTTTTTTAAATTTTGCCACTTCTTCTGACGAAATATGGCCATCCTTTCAATATAATTAGTCTTTTTAGTCTTCTCACCATATGGCCTTTTGATTATCCAAGAGGGCCAATGGCATCCTGACTTGTACCAGAATAGTGTGGCCAAAAGGACTGGGGCAATTAACAGCACAGATGAGGCAGCACCTTGAGTTTTGTGTTCAGGTTTGAGCCTTACAAAAATGACATTGAAGCTCTGGAGTCCAGAGAAAGACAATGAAGCTCATGAGGGTTCTGGAGCACAAGTCTATTGAGGACTGGCTGAGGCAGCTGGGGTTGTTCAGACTACAGAAAAGGAGGCCGAGGAGACCTTATCTCTCTCTACAAGTGCATGAAACCAGGTTGTAACCTGGTGGGGTCGGCCTCTACTCCCAATTAACAAGTGACAGGATGAGAGGAAGTGGCCTCAAGTTGCACCAGGGGAGGTTTAGATTAGATATTAAGAAAAAATTTTTTTCACAGAAGGGATCGTAAAGCATTGGAACGGCTGCCCAACGAAGTACTGGAGTCACCATCCCTGGAAGTGCTCAAAAACTGTGTGGATATGGCACTTGAGGGCATGGGTTAGTGGTTAACATGATAGAATCAGTAGACCAATTATTGATCTTTACTGACCTACTTCTTCAAAGATAATATGAAATATCTTTATAAATGATGCAATTTAAACACTAATGTTTGAAATATTCTACCCAGTGATTTTCATGGAATTTTGTACAACGTATGCTCTAATCTGTTTTTAAAAAATTACAGCTTTGAACTTTAACCATAAGCCATATCCTGTATATTATTTATTAGAAAAGAGCTCCAAGATCATTTTTTCAATTAATTATTAAGAAAAAACTTTTAAAGGCTCTCTCAAAGCTTATTTACAAAAGAGTTTCATAACTTCAGGATGTATAGGCACAGAATAATAATTTTGTATTATTTCTAGCAACACAAAACTCTTAATAGTTTTGTGTCAAGCTTTGTAGATCTTAAAATATTGTCATATTTTATTATTTTCTGTGATAATAATGGAGGACTTGCTAACTGGAGTTTAACATAACCTTAAAATTTGCAACCATAATAAAGAATTAATCTTTCCTGCAGTATACAAGATTGGCACTGTCTATTTGATACCACTCACATCATCGAATGAGTTTAAATAGCCATTAAAACTGCTTGGTAAAAGTTTCCTACGTAAAATCTTAGCACATAGCTAGAAGTTATTTTTATTCTTGAAAAGTAATTTTTATGTGCATTTCAAGTACAGATGAAGATAATTTCTGAAAAGGACATGGAGGAAATATGCTTCAGACACATACAATTGGGTTTTGTATTTTTACAATTACAAATTTGACAAATTTTTTCCTTAATGTTATATTATATGACTGCAAACCCACATATAATATTATACAACTAAAAGCATAGAAAGACTAAAATTTGGATTTAATAAATCTTATTTTTCTGATTCCACTCACTTATATATAAACACAAAATTCACCAAGATGGTTATGTAAAAAATTTGCATTTTTCTTTAATAAGTTTTTATTGGAAAATGGATTTTTTGTTTTCTTAGAAGATTTAATCAGGTAATTTTTCCAAGATATAACTCTAGATATTTTTCCTTATATGTTGAAATATTCTGGGATTTCTTACAAGTACATAAACATTGATAAAAGGACCAGAAAAAAAAAGAACTTTTCATGTATGCATACATTTTAAAACATGTATCTGCCAGTTAATCCAGTGACAGCAATCAGTATGAGATAGGACCTGAAAAAAAAAAAAGGAAATTTTGGTGGACTAGATAGAATAATCAATTGTTACCTCTTAGAGGAAAAAAAATAGTAGTCTACTTAAAATTCACTATGTACATTCATAATAACTACTTTTTCCATTAAAAGACATAAGCATTAATATTTCCATCCATAGATAATGTAAATAAAAGCATTTGGGTGTGTGACAGCTGTGCCTGCTAGATAAGAGAAGCATTGTGAAACAGTGGAGAAGTAATTTTCCTGTGACTTATTTATATTCATCACTGTTATAGAAATGGAGGAGGGGGGAAGGAAATCAATCCCAGCATTTGGGTGGAAAAACTAAACAATTATTTTGTGAACATTGTGAATTGGTGTGGTGACACCTTTATTCTGGTTCATTTACCACATTTTTAAGATACTAATCAACACAGTGAAGAACTTTCAAGTGGCTCTGAAATGTATTTCTTTCTTAGATTTCAAATGTTGTAGAGCAGCTGTGCAGATGCTAAAATCTGTTCTGTGTGTGCTATGTCTAATGACATAGCAAGGCTGGAGAGCTTTTATGACATATAACTTGGTTGAACTTCCCAAACATCTAATAATCTCCTGCCAGTCAAAAAGGGGATCATTAGTTCCCTTTAAGAAATAAAAGAGGCTTATTTCTATGGATATAGCATAATGCACTGCCTGACACTTCTGAAACTTCCTCTAGGTTGTGGGTAGCTCTGCTAAAAATTACCAGCTATATCAGGTATGAAAATATCAAATTGTGGATTCACTGGAAGTTGCACTTTCACCAAATCTCTTCTGCTTCCCAAATCCCAGAGAACTGTTACAAAAGAGAAAGAGTCTTCATTTTTCCTAGCATGCAGTGATGAAATATAAAATAATGTGATCTTCTAAAAGAGCGTAGGCTTAATTTCTTAGAAATACCTTGTGCTGAATTCCTTATGTCCATGAAATTAACACACAATTTGATTTTATTATTACTTTATTATTACTATTCTCAGAATTAAACTCTGCAAAGAGGTTGGCTATAAGCCATTTTTACATCCATATTATCTTTACAAGAGTTTTTTTGTATATCGTGATAAATCCATGAACATATTTTGGATTAGGAAAATGATTGTGTGATCTAAAAACAGGAGATGGTCAAAAATTCATTGTGGAGTAAAGTAAGTTTTAGTGCTATCAGTGGAAATGAACTCTACTAATTGACCAACTGATGTGGTCTACAACCTTCTTTTTACCTGTGCAAAACCCAGCTCAAAATATAATCCCCTTTGTGAGGAAAGCCTCAAAGAGCTGGGGTTGTTCAGCAAGAAGAAGTTTCCACGGAGACCTTATATCATCCTTCCAGTACCTAGAGGGGGCCTATAGGAAAACTGGAGAGGAACTTTTCGGGACAAGGCAGAATGGCTTACAGAAGTTGTGCGTGTCCCATCTCCAGAACTGTTCAAGACCAGGTTGGATGGGGCTTTCAGCAACCTGATCTAGTGAAACGCGTCCCTGACCATGCTGGGGTGTTGGCATTGGATCTTTAAGGTCCCTTCCAATCAAACCCTTCTATGATTCTATGCTTCCCAGGGAAGCAATTAATTTCTCATTCAACTGATCCTTTCTGAGGCTCTCTATATAAAGGCAGAAAACTTAAAAAAAAAAAAAAAAAAAAGAAGAAGCAGATTTGACAGAAAATTGTTTTTATGGGTCTTACATTAATACTGCAGAAAGATGCTACTCAAATATATTATCCTCTGCATTCCCAAATAGAGCTGACTGTTTCAGAAAAACTTCTTTGAGGACAAAACCTCAATTTAAATCACTATATGCAGTGACACAATTATTTGCAAAGGTTTATATACAATATAATTATCAACTATGGATAACCATGTATTTTAAATCACATGCTAAGTATGTTTTATGATTGCCACATGGTCTGTTCCATAATCCAGATATGTCCTTCCTTGTTTTTTATTCTCCCCTTTTTTATTCTTGTTTCCCATTGGCTGGTATTCAATACTTCCTGTTGCCTGGTTATAGTAGGTTACTCTGTCATGAAGTCCTTGTGCTCAGTTGTCATCCATAATGCTATGCCTGGCCAAATAAACACCTATATCAGAATAATGCCTGGCCAAATAAACACCTTTATCAGAATAAAGCTCTCACAGTGACTGTCCAGCCTCTCACCTGTGCTTGTGGTGCAGCAAGTCCTGTGGCTAATATCACAATCTACTACCTCTGTGCTCACCTTCAGCCTGGGAGGGCAGGCTCTCAGAGCTATCCCCACTCTTTCCAATGCACACATATCTATGTGGGTCTGCATACACATGTGTGTGAACACACATAGAAAGAGGAAACAGAAGTTCTCTATTAGAATTTTGGACTGTGATATGTAATTATCCCAAACAACAAATATAGAATTCTTTCCACTCCCACAAGCTTCCACTACTGATAAGTCTAAGAGTAGCATTGGAAAAAAGGGATGTGCACATGACTTTCTGATATTGATGGCAGGCTTTCAATGTGGCATAAGCTGACAAAAGTGTGCACAGAACAAAACAAGATGTGCCACATAGTTTTGGTTCACCAAAGTTCAGCATTTGTACTTTTTTAAATCTGTTGCTGAGAAAAGCTATTTTGACATGCAAAAGAAAGGGCATATGTTTATGGGTGTTTTGTTTAGAAATCTGACATGCCATAAGAATGTTTGTCAATGCTATTATGGTTTTCTCTCACATTGGTGGCTGTTTAGTGGCTGTAGCTGAAGCAAAGTGCCAATCATCATTGCTAAAATTGTTACTCTGAGGACATACAAAGGCAGTAGAACAGTCAATATGCCCATTTTGGTGATAATTCCTTCAACAGTAGGCTTATTAATATTTTCCTTAATTTATTTAAAGTCTGAGTTTGGTGTAATTCCTCCACCCTCTTCCCCACTTTCCCTTTCTCCTCTTTCTCCTACTTAAAATTCTCATAAATGTATATGTTAAACCATTTTTTGAAAAAGATATCTGCAAGCAGACAACCTGCAGCAGGAGGAGTAAATGAATGCAGTCTCAGAAGTTTTCACAATATAACACTGAGAGTAGAATAATCTTAAAGAGAATTGTTTAGGTGAGATTAGAGTCATTCCACATTTCCACAAACCGGAAGTAATTTTGCAGGCCAGCCCTGCACGGTGTGCCTGTGATAAGTCCAGTAAGAACTAGGCAGCAAACTGATAAATCAATAGACGGATTCTGAAACTTTTTACTGCTATGTGGATGCTTCCTAGCTTCTCCAGAAGCCAGACCTTTCAGACATGACATAACTGTACTGACTAATCAGTGTTTCCATATGGTGCAGAAATATTAGAGAAAAAATAATGTTGATAGGAAAAGTAATTTGAAATGTGTGTATATAAATGTGTGCATATGTATAAATGAGTATTTATAACTACCTATGCAATGGAAAAAAGAAGTCTGGAAATTTTGGAAAAGATCTACGTATAACATCTCATCAGATAGAAGTTTTTCACTTCAACTGGCAGCAAAATGAATGTCATCGTGATATAGTGTAAAGAAGCATTACTTTAAGTTTCTCTTTCAGTTGCATCTGGAACATCTTATTCAGGTTATTATACATGCCAAGAAGAAGAATATTCAAATTACTCAAAGTACAAGACTAATAAGAATCAAAATAAGTAGCTAATCTTTCACATGACAACCCTGGAGTGATGTGTAATATTAAACTATGATTTTAACCCCTTGTGTGATGGTGAATCCTCCCTCAAAAAGGTTCCACTAACAAAAAAGCTCAATTTTACCTTCCTAATATTCCTGACTTTTTAATAGACATTTTCTACTTGTGGATAACTACGTACATTGAAATCACATAGGGTTCAGGCCATAGCCAACAGGTCTGGGGACTGTGAGGCAGGCAATGTGAGAAAAAAAGTGTGGAGTAAGATGTGTACTTTTACATTTCTTTTCTTGGGAGATACAACAGGGTGTTTAACTCAAACCAAAGAGATTCTGAAATAAATGTTTTAAATGCTGCCAGATTCATAGCATGTCAAAAGTAACAGCATTATTTTGATTTTCTTTGTTTTTACCATTTCAGGAAGGACACAGAGAATACTTTGTTGGAAAGTAAATGTCAGATAAACCCAGAATGCATCACTTTATGCATCACACTAGCTCAAAGAGATATCAAGGAATACAAGAAAATCGGCTCAGAAGACCTTTCTTTGTATTATTCTTGTTTGCATTGAACTGAAATAAATCATAACATCTCTTCAATAAAATTTTTGGTTAATGCTTTAACAATATAAAAAAGAAGTAGAAAATTATTAGGTGGTAGTCAAAGGCCTTTTTTTTTTTTTTCTCAAATTAAAAGTCTAAACATGAGACAATGTATAGGTAAAAATTACTGATAGGTAAAAATTCTAAATAGCAGTTATCTTATTTGAGCATCAAGCTAATTCAAATTAAGCCAGCAGTTAATGACAGCTAACTTTCCAGAAATCAAAGTCTTCTCATGCTGTTGCCACTAATTAAAAGTTGACAAGATAAAACAACATGAAGATATAGTAAGGACTCTTGAAGCATAATTAACTGGGATTCTTGCATTACATAAATAGCTTTTAATATAAGTTGGTGTTATGACTACCTTGTCTTCTCATCAGAGTCTAATTAAACCATATCATATTATGAAGAAATTGGAGAACATTTAATTTGTTATAAACTGGCCAGAACAGATTGAGATGTAAATCCTGCTAAAAATTATAGAGTATGCCTATCACCATATTATGTGAGACTAAACCATAATTGTGAGATCACTTTGTTAAATGAGGAATATCAGAATATCTATAAATTCATTATAGCTGCAATCAGCATGCAGACACACTATTGTCTCAAGTCATTCTTAACCAAAATGCCATCAAAACCAAATTTTCTTTGTTCTGCCTGAGGGCTGAGCAATTCAGCACAACAGTTATAAAGACATGGTTGCCACAGCCATGCAGCTAGTGAGAGGCCGGAAACAAGAAATTACTGCAGTACGCTATAGGGCTGCAATATGCTAGGCAATCCTTTATAACTCTGCTATTTAAGTGCATTTATTTACATTTATGTGTTCATATTTATGTACAATACTTAGATTCACCACTGTTTACTGTGATACTCTTCTGCTCAAATACATAAGTCTCATGACAAAATGTATATTAAATCAAAAAATATAGAGATTAAATATGACTTGTATTTTGCACACACTGCTGAGGGATGGTTAGTAATCAGGATTTATTTTCCCTGATATTGCACTAAAGAAAACAAAAGAAAAAAAATTGAAGGAATTTTCTTCTGTGCTTGCAAGTGTGAAACATTGTACACCTGAATGCTGAGGACCATGTGTAAAATTGAGAGGTGTTAAGTAAAACAGAGCATTTGACCTTCACCTTCCACTTCACTGTGATCTGCAGTTCATTTCTATTAGGAGGGAAGATGAGCATTATGGGGAAATTAATTCTTTGTATCTCACTGTTAAAAAAAGTTGCAAAACTCTATTGTCAATGCACAATTAGAGAATAGTGAAATCCTTAACTTTTGTTTCATGTTAAGAACTCTTTCTAAGCTGTAGCTGAATTCAGATTGCTTATTATCTTGCCACATTAAAAAGTTTAGTAATAATACGTTCTTTTGTGTAGCCATCTGATGAGCTTACTTTCATGACTTTTTCCAATAAACCAGCATAATCTCCATGAAGAAAGGAAAAGTCACATGTAAATCTCATTGTACTATTACAAAAGGCATACACATCCCTACATCCACCCACTGTTCATTTGTAAGATTCAGCTCTCATTGAATTCCAGGATTATCTTTCTGCTGACTTCTGTTGACTTCCTCATGTGTATGAGGCTCATAAAACCTCTGGCCTGGTTTATAATTGCATTTTAACAGTTATTCTGATTTTCAATATTGCTTTGAAATACTTTTATCTTGGCAGAGATTTGTCTAACTTCCTGTCTGCTACTAAAGCTTGGGTTTGGAATTATATTAAAAGTGTAACCTTTGAAAAATGAATTGAGATTAACAAGTGATGCAAGTATTTAATAAATGTTCTCTCAGTGCCATAAAGCATTGGGATTTTTTCAAGCTGTCAACCAGAGAGACAGTTATTACTTTGAATAATAGAGAGAGTTTTGAGGTAATTTATATAAATAAATAAATATATATATAAAAAATCCTGTGTCTGTAACACTGTTCTTGCAGAAAACATCTAAACCAAATTAATTTGGTAGCATTCTGGACCTGAAAATAACAGCTATTTGAAGAATATTTGTCTAAGTATTTACTTGACATGTTCTAGGGGTTTTTTCCCCTGGAAAAATGTCTTAAAAAACCCCAGTATTTTTATCTCTGTCTACATTCTCAAAACACTAAAGTTTCCTTGGTGTTAGAGACCACTATGCCTATTTAAATGTCTGTAGCAATCAGCATGTTATTTGTGTTACAGAGCAAGCTTAAAGATGATTGCAGATATTCAAACAGGTAAATAAAGTGCAAAGTTTTAGCTAAAGAAAATTTCATTTGACACAAATACAGACTAAAATCAACCATGGGGTGAAGATAGAAGTTTTTAGTTATATTCACACCGCATGCATTAGCTCCCTGCTTAAAAAGTGGCCACTATATCAGCATCTTTTCACTTCATTGAGACCACTACCATTTATCTCATCTAAGGCCTTACCCTTCAAATTTCTTTGGTTACATGGTTCTTTTGGACATGCAAGTCAGTATTAATCCCTTTTGAGGTGAAAGAAAATTACAGGTAATCTTAAAGGACTTTCCTTAAGTAAAGACTTTTCTTTAAGAAATCTGCTTCTTAAAAATTCTTCTCAGGCAAGGGAAGTAATGAAAAACTATTGATGAACCTTATGTTGAAAATGGATGCAAAATCTCCATAGAAAGTCTACATGAGTAATACAAAATAATGTGAAAACATTATATCACTTATGACAAGCTAGAATTTGTTACAAACACATTTAATAACTGACTGAAGAAATATAATGGAAAATAATAGGAGACTTCAAAAGTACAAAGAAAAGAAAACAAAATTAATTTCCTTTGTAGGTCCAACTATCCAGACATAGCAAACAAAGGTAATTGTTGAAGAAATGGAAATAACCTGGAAAGAAACAAACAGAGGATAACATGGAAAAGACACAAGACCAGAAAATAGCATAAGAAAACAGTCCTGGTTTAAGCCCAGCTGGAAATTAAGCACCTCACAGCCACTCACTCAACCTCCTTCTCTTCCCCGCAATTCAGTGGAATGGGGAGGAGAAGCAACGCAAAACTTATAAGTTGAGATAAGAAAGTTTAAGAATTGAAAATAAAAACAGTAATAATGGTAAATGATAATGAGGGAAAAAACACATTACAACAGTTCACCACCCACTGACAGATGCCAGACCCCCATTCCTGAACCCAGTTTGGCTCCCTTTCTGGGTAGCTCCTCCCAGTTTGCATACTACACTTGACATTCTATGGTGTGGAAAACCCCTTTGGTCAGTTTAGGTCACCTGTCCTGGCAATGCTCCCTCCCAGTTTCTTTTGCATACCCCCTTCCTGGCAGAGTATGAATACTTGATTTAGCGTAAACACGACTTAGCAAAAAAACCCAAAACATCAGTGTGTTATCATCATTCTCATTGCAAATCAAAAGCACAGCAACGTAACAGTTATTGAGAAGAAGTTAACTTTAACTTAGCTGAAATCACAACAAAACTGAAGGCTGAGAATAACACAAAATACTTCACAGGACAAAATTCTTATTAATATACTCAGAATTGAGTATATCCATGCAATCATTTTTCAGTACCTCAGTATGGATGGTTTCAACAAAGTGGCAGTAATTCATAAGAATGACCAAATCAAACTCCTTTCTAACGTACATTTTGACATATTCTTAATTCAAAACCTGTTTATTTGATGCTCTACTCTGCACTGGTGTGACATCACCTTGAATATTGTGTGCAGTTTTGGTGACTGCAGTTGAATATGCCAGCAGTGCCCTGGCTGTCAGGAGGGCCAACCATGTCCTGGGGGGCATCAGGCACAGCATCGCCAGCCAGTCAGGGAAGGGGATTTTCGCACTCTGCTCTGCACTGGGGTGCCTCACCTTGGATATTGTGTGCAATTTTGAGTGACACAGTATAAGAAAGATATTTAGCTATTGGAGAGTGTCCAAAAGAGGGCAACGAACATGGTGAAGGGCCTTAAGGGGAAGCCGAATGAGCAGCAGCTGTTCTGTGCAGGGCCAGGATCTGGACTTTGATGATCTTGATGGGCCTCTTCCAGCTCAGGATATTCTATGATTCTATGACTCTTTCAGGAAATCAAAATGATATTTAAAAGAATTGCATTATTGTTGTTTGGGGGGTTTTGGGCTTTTTTTTTTTTTTTTCACTAACTACTGTTATCTCTAGCATTTCTAGTAACAACTAATTTGGTTTTCAGTTGCACATTCTTTTCTTCTTTTTATAAAATTAATGCAGTTAGTAAATTTTTGAATAGTTCAAATAATACCATGTTATACAAAAAATATGGGATATTTTTTACATTTTTTTCAAGTATTTTGAACTCCAGTGTGGAAAATCAAACTTGTATTTTTGCTGAAGCATAAGTGGCATTAACAGGATAAAGATCTGTAAGATCCTTTAATTTAATTACCCATCTTCCTCATTCTCTCAGAATGTTACCTCTCTTTATAAATAGAACAGTACTTTTGCAAAGTGCTTGTGTGCAGTTTTTAGCCAAAGTGCTTTGAAGGTGTCAAATAAAAAATATTGTTAAAAAAGAGGCTTGAAGGAAAATTACATGAAATCTGTAACAAAATTTTATTACTATCAATAAACCCCTCTAGTTCAAGCACACAAAGTTGTTAAAACTACATGGAACAAATTACCATCAGCCAATTGAGCTAAAAAAAACAATAGGCATGTGGCATGAAATGGAAAAAAGCTAAGAAATTCAAATTCACATTTAACACTTCATCATTCCATTCTTACAGAAAACATAGTATCTGCTAACTTTAGTTAAATGGAGGTTAGAAATAATAATACCTGCAGTTAATCTAAATTCTTCAACAGAGCTGTAGTAGTCTATGTTTTTGTTTGGTATAACTGCATGCTACAGAAAGGGTTTTTAAAAGCATCTTATTTACCAGAGAAATAGAAATTTCAGTTCAGAAACCACTCATGACTCCTGCATAATCACACACACAAGGAAAACCTAAAGATAACACTAGGGATGGAATAAAGTCAAAGCTGGCAACAGAAGAAATCTTACAAACTGTAAGATTATTTTAGATATATCTGTATTCAAGCATACAAGGGGCTCTTTTGGAAAAATATATCTATAAATAAAAATACTGATTACACCAGCAAAAATCCTATTGAAAACCAGATGTTCAGAATCATTCCTAAATAAAAGAAGTATCTTCTTCCAAATGAACATTGGAAGGTTAAGTTTGACGCAAGCAGGAAGAATTATCAGGTTTTGGATTAGACTCCTAACGTATTTCATCCTTTGAGTCTGCAGAGAGTTGAGGAAAGAAAAGTAAAAGGGAGACTTGGATTGACACTCACATCTCTATTCCAGAAGTGTCAAGAATTAGGATTCCAAGGTGCACGCATGTGGTTCCATCAGTGGAAACAGCACATCTTTCACTGAAATGTCAGCATGGTGTCTGGAACGAGAAGACTTGGATGCACTTTATATGTCTTTCTTGAGATTTAACCAAAGCAAATTGCCTCCTCTGGGGCATGCCTAGGCTAGTTAGGTAATCTCCTCCCTGTCCACTGTACTACCCTGTGATGGCAACACAATATTTATACATGTACAAAATAGTCTCAATCAAGTGCAAGAGAGATCAGGAAAAATAGGCACATAAGTCCCCTATGAGGTGGGGCATGGTCCGAAGATATTTAACACATACAAATTCAGAAGTGTAAAAAAATAAATTCAAAGTTACTTTCTGGTTATAGAACCCAGAATGCCTCTCTCCCTTCTGAGAACATTCACCTGGATGCATACAGACAACTGCTTTTTCAAAAAATATGTGTTAGCCAAGTAACTGATTTGTTTAACAACATTTGTACAATACTGTTTATACACACACACACACAAAAAAAACAAAAAAAAAAAAAAAGGGAGACCTTCTTCATTTCTATATAGTAGTTTACTTGTCACAACAGTGATTCTCAGGTTTTGTAACTGATGATTTAGAATTTTTAGGGAGGGAAATTACCAATATGATCAATGGCAGTTTTAATTTTGCAGCCTAAGTAGGATGAAATTTTAAGGGGTCTTTACTATTTGCATCAGCTTCATTTGCAAATGTGTGTATTTTTATTCCTCTTTTTAAAATTTTATTTATACCATGACAGTGGTTTTGCATCCCAGTTTCTGATACATTATAACACACTTATAACCTTTTACGAGAAGTTACAAAAAATTGTGGGTTACAATACTTTGGAGTAAGAAATCTGCATTTGCTCTCTTCTTTTTTAACAGATTAAGCTCATCTCCTGAAGAACACAGTTAACAGTTCAGCAATCACATGGGATGGACAACTACAAAGGCTGCTTGCATATTTTACACAGAAAAATAACTTGTTAAAAGAATTCTAAGGACATGATTCAAGACTGCTCATACCCTGTTAAGCAGCTTAAGCTTATCTGTTCAATACAGTCTTGTCAGATGGTTGTGAATCTGCTCTTCTCTGCATAGTGTTCTGATGTACTGCTGATCTCAATGTAACAAAAGTTTTTTCAGGAGTCAGGGGTTGCTGCTTTTGGAGCACAGTTCTAGTCACATCTAGTCATCCACATAGATGAACATACTTATTTTCAGTCCTATGTCATATTCACTAGATTTTGCAGTGAAACATCAGCATTCACTGTGTCCTATTATCTTCTCTGTACAACTTGTTTCTTATATTTCTTTTTCTGTTATTTATCTGTTTAGGATATTTTTCTCTTAATATTTGTGGATGGTATGATATACAATCCTATATCTCAATTACTACTTTGACGTGCAATATTCAATTCTATCACTCTTCAGATTCAGTTAATGAACTAAACAGCAAACAGCATGATCACAGAAATCCATTGTGAAAAAACATGAAAAAGTGTCGGGGAATGTGAGAGTCAATTTCAACATAGCTGACAGTGATTATTTAATGAGTTTGAACACTGTTTTACTAGTGATAGACTCTCTGGCTGCTAACAAGAAATTAATTGAGTAAATTAATTGATTAAAATTTTTCAACTATACCATTAAATTGCTTGTAAAATGCCAAAGATTATAACTCAAATAATGCAACTGACATCAAATCACATACTCAGAGGAGTTGTTAAATGAAATAAAATTCTTTAGGAAAGAGTGTTCTCCATTTTGAATGGACATGGAGAAGGAGACACAAATTAAGACAAATTCATATTACTTTCAGCAGATTGAATCTTAAGCAAAAAATAGCTATCATTGGTCCTCACTGTTCAGCCAACAGGTTAATATGGCTTGCAATTAGCAAATGAATGAAATATCAGACTACAAATGTATACTGCAAATGTATCATTCTTCAGTAGTTATCTGAGAAACACACCTATATCCTAGGGCAAGAAAACACCAGACAACTCTGTTTCCCATAGAGTACCAGCCTCTACAAAACCTGAGAACAGCTCAGGCCCCCATATTTATTACCCATCTAAAGACACTGTAAGAATTTCTGAACTGCTGCAGGAGCCAGCAGTAAACATCAGGGGAGCTTAACACTGCCAGGACTATCATAGGAAACCAGCCAGCCTGACTCTGATCTCAGTTTCTTTGGAAAAAATCCAGTAGAAGACAATGGAATTATGTTGGACATGTAGTGCTATAACTGAGATCTGAATCTCTCCTACAGAATTTAAGGATGTCTATTTAAATGAGGTTTCAGACTTTCTATAGGACTGACTATACAGTTGCAAATGTAAAATGGTTTATCTGCAAAAAGTGTTAATATTTACTTCAGAATCTGATAGATATTTGAAACTTTGGCACAAAAGTGCATTTATTCAGTAACAGTCTGTGTTTTCCAGGATGGCTTAATTAGTTAGGGACATATCTATTCTGAACTTGACCATCTGATAAAATGACACTGTTAAAAAAAAAAAAAACAAACATTGTTGGAACATTCTTCAGTGTTAGTCTGCCAGAAAAAAAATTCTGTCCTGGAAATTTTTCTATAAATAAATTAAAGGTAAAAATGAATTAAAATTTATATTTTATGAAATTGAATATCTAAGTGTGCATGAAAATGGAAAATTGGAAGGTGAAATTCAAACTAACTTTTCAACCATGCTTGTTTTGTCTTTGATAATATCCAATAGGTCTAATTCTATTTTAGGTACTTTCTGTTCTACAAAGCCTCTACCCTTTTTAAACAAAGCCATACATGGGTTGAACACAGATCGATTTTTCACATGTATAAAACATAAAATGTCTGTACTATTTGCTGAAAAGTGTCATACAGTTACTGAAACATAACATTGAACAGCTTGAGGTTCATCTACTTCTGTCTGAAAAGCTAGTTGAAAAAATTAAGTCAGCATGATTTGACAATGATATTATCTATGGATTTGAAATTAATTAGATAACTGAACAAATCCTAGAAGTTTAAATTAGTTAAGTGTACAAGTGTGTAAAATAAGCTTATTAATTCAACGTATTATGGCAATCCCTTTAATTTCATTCTTGCTATAGATGAAACTCAAAGTTGCAATTAGCAGTCATCACAGGAGTTTTTGTACTTCAGGACCTTAAAATCTTCAGCAATTTGAGATCAAAATAACACTTGGACACTGCAATAGTTACAACTAGGATCAACATATAGTACTTCAAGATGTAAGAAGGGAGCAAAATTATCTTTGGAAAACATTTGGCATAATTTGGCTGGTACTTCTAGGCACTAACAAAAGCTACAATAAAACTTAATTGGAACTGAATTGAGAGACAAAACATGAAAAGATAGTAATGTAAAATGTACTTGAATTTATGCCTGTGGGTTATTTCAAAACTATGCTGACTTTCAAGGATACCCAAGTTTAAGAAAAGTAAATTGCAAATGTGCTCTAAAACAGAGGCTCCAGAGTCTCAAGGATCAATAATGTGGCCCATTCAGTGATGTGAACGCCTCATGTTTCTGTTTCAAATTTGTTTATATTTTTACTCTCAACAAAATTTGTTTGAAGCTGTTCTCTGTACAAATGTTTGTATGAATTCCCCTTTCTTTGGAGTGGTTGTAGCATGTGACTATGAATTGTATTTCTGAATTGCCTTTTCAACTTTATGTATTCTTAGATACAAAGATCCCTTTCTATGTTTATTGTTATTCTGTGAAGTGGGAAAGAAAGCATTAACCTGTATTCTGCTGGCATAATATGAGAGAATAATTAATGTTTCTACTGTTGAAATAAAAGCAATATTTCTCATTTAGATTGTTTCTATCCCTCATTATTTTAGTCTAGTTTTTAACTTTAGATTTTGGTCTGTATGAAATAAATACAAATCCAAATTTTTCAACAAGTTAACTTTCAAAACCTAGCTGCAGTTACACATCATATTTTAAGATGTAGTAGGTATAGTTCTCGCAACTCGAAGTAAAACAATTCCCATTTTAAATTTCCAGTTGAATCATCAGTGCGAGTTACAGAACTAAAGCATTAAGAGTAAGAAACTTGGACACCAAGTGTAAGTTTGAAACAGAGTATTGTTATTTGTGATGGGAAATGGTAGGAAAGATTACTTTCCACCAAAATCCTAACAAGGCTCCAAATTGTATTGATTTTTTTTGCCTGGAGACTACAATCACAAAGGAAATAAACCTTAATTATTAATGCAGTTAAGCTATATTTAAGCACTGCTGCAAGCCATCAGCAAAATAAACATCACTCTCAATTACATATATATTTAAGAAAAGTCTTAAAAGCTTCACTACCCAAGTGCATGTACCTTGAACAAACAAATGGACAACACTGCTAGGATATAAAATACATCATATGCTGTAAAAAGATTACCCCCTAAGAGTCTGCCAACCTCACTAATTTCCTATGTATACTTCTCTGTCCCTTACTTCCAGTACAACAGTTCAGGGGAAACACAAGACTTTTCTACATTCGTATCCTTCAAGTTGGCAAAGCTATTATAAACCCTGTCAAAACCTTGGCCTTGTTAAGCACCAGCATATTAGCCTTACACTAGCTTAGGTAAAATGTAAGGAAATTCAGTAAATAAATCCATTTTTTAATCACTCTGTATCTAATACTACTGAAATTATTCAGAATTAATAACTGTGGGGGATTATATAGACATTTCCTTTACCTCACCATTACCTTTCTCTCCTTTCATGTAATACAGTTAGGAAATAAGAAACCTACACAAGCAATCTTTTAATCTGGAAAAATTATGAAGACTTTCTCTCTCCTAGTCTCTTTATTAATAAATTAAATTAAGATATTTTAGTCTGGCTTTCTCAGAGAGTTATTTGCCTCTTTACATTTCACTAAGATCTTCTATTTCCCACATATATTGCCCTACTTGGTCTCAACTCTTCAAATTCTGCCAATCTTAAATGCCTTTTGGTAAACAGGAATAGTGTTTTTATTTAGTTTTTATTCAATTTCTATTTAACTCAAAGTCATGAAGTGTTTAACTGTAGTATTTCCATATTAGTCATGAAATTGAATTTTAAATGAGGAAAAAATATTATTCAAACATTTAAGAAGCAATTAGCCTTTTATTCTTATTGCTATATTCATAAATTATTATTTTTTTATCATTCTCTCCAGAATATTCTATGCCAATCCCAATTCCAACTTCAGAAAGTTGTAATACTAACAATTTTGTTGTTGTTTATTGATCCAGATCTGCACTGTTTGAACCCAGATGATTTTCCTGTTTGTCTTTAATTAACAGAGAAATGACATTTCAACTGACCATTTGGTGGTTAATAAGATCCTGCATTTTGTTTTGTTACTATTTGAACTGTCTGAAATATTAACTTCATGTTCACCAAAGTCAGATAATAAGTAAGTCATGGATTCTGAGTTAAAACTAAGAATACACAGGTTTCTATCACTTCCTGTAGGAAAAAAAAATAATCTTGGAATATATGTGAAAGAAAAATGAACTACAAAATGCCACCACCAGTCTGAGATTGCTGCAAAGTAAATTCTATTACCTTGGGACAAATCAAACATTCACAGATATAAATGGGAAACTATTCAAACTTTCATATTCAAGTACTTACTCTACTGATATGTTAAATGGGTAGACTCTTAAACATTTTCATTTCTATTGTTTCACACTCTGACCAGTAAAGGCTCTATAAGATAATTTAATGTTTACTAAAAAGACCAATATTCATTTCCTTCCTGTACTGTTGATCATACCATAATTTTGTGTGCTGTATGGTCTTTTCAATAGTCATTTAACATTTTGTTAAAATTTCTGTTGCCCTGTGCTTTAGCTAAATAAAAATTAGTAATACATTAAAATAAGCTAAAACTTTCCATCTGTTTGACTTTTTCATGCTCACCAGAGCTTTTTGGACATTGTTATCCTGAAAACTACCCAAGGCAGGCAGACATCTGATGGAGAATATGTTGTATTCTAATTACCACAGAAATGTTTGCAATTTAAATATAAGAAACGGCTTATTATAGTGATCATGTCAAATGTAGTGGTGTCCAAAAATAAAATCCATATTTGGAGTCAGTTTGTCTGGTACAAATACGATTTTAACTTTCTAACAGTGATGGTTTCCATATGATTCTGGAGATGATCAAAATAAGAGGGATGGGGAAATAATTGGCTGGAACAGACGTTTTCCTTTCTTCTTGATAGAAAATGTTTTAGCAGATGCCTATTCAAAGGGAACTCTTCCAGCACTCTGGAAATGGAGCACACAAAGCTCAGCATTTTAACTGCCCGAGATAAATATTATAAAAGAAAAAGGTTTTATTTTGACCAGTGTTACAGAACAGACCATTAGATCCTCACTGCAAGTTACTTGCCTTAAAGTTAGGAGTATATATAGAGTAAAAAGTCATACTATTTTAGTTTGACAGTGTAGAAACTGGGGAGGTTGCCCTGCTCTTGAGCTGAATAATTTCTATGGGGAGAAAATCTCAGAAATCCTTCTTTGTGAAATGGAAAGCATAGTTCTTCAATGAAACACGGGAGTCACATTTAACTTGACAGTTTCCTTGGAATGATGCCATAGCTATTACCATTGAGCCAAGAGAAGACTCTGGCCAGTGGAAAATGGAAAAGATTTTTCTCATCAAGTTGAACAGGAGTCTTGACAATATAAAGCCAAAATAAAAGTGCATTTGGCTTCCAGATATCTGGAAAGTGGATGTCCTTCCATTTATTAAGTTTACTTGTGTAAGGAATATATCACAACTCTAAATAAACTTTATTATAAAGGTTATTTTGTTGAAGACAAATACTCATAAAGAATTAAGATTAAAGATGACTGACATAACTAGCTTTCCTGATTGCCTTCACAAAAGATCTAATGCTTCTTAGTACCCTCAACAGACCTTTCTCAGTGAAGTCAAACCCAGATTGTTTCATACAAAGCCCTTCAGGTTCAATGAAACTAGTATTTTTAAATTAAACTTTTTTAAAAGAAAATATAAATATTATTGCTACTAATTGAAACAAAAAATAACACATAAAGCAAACTGTATCATTAGACTTTTTTTTTTTTACCTGACAGTAAGAGATGAATATAAGTCATATGAAATACTTTGACTAGTTTTTCAGCATGATGAACTTCTTGCAGTCACCATTTTAAAGTAAAATATGCAACTAGGAGCAATTATTAAAGACCTCCAAATCTCCATTTCTGTCTTATGTTTATGTTTACACGTAATCCCTTAGGGAGTTGTGACAAAAGAACTAACATCATCAGTTCAAATGCTTACAGTACTAATGATAAAATTGTTGGTTTTGCAAGATGAGCAGCAGTCAGAGCACACCGTACGTCTAACTACACCAATTCATATTCTTTCAAAGACAACATCTAAGTATTTTATGTGCTCCTTGAACATCAGTCCATATTTGAGACTTTCCACTTGAGTATATTTAGTGGGTCACAGCAGAGAAAGATGTTGAATCATGAGAATGATGTATAAAGGCAGTACATCCAGACTCGAGCAGGACCCTCAGGCTACTTCTACTTTACAGTATCATGTCAGAGAATGTCCATCTGAACATCTCAGTTGCTTCTTTGTTCCCTGAATTAGTACTTTGGAACTATTTAGATGTGTTTTACTGGAAGGTTAACAAGCCCAGAACCCAAGAACTTTCATTAACACAAAACAAAACAAAGCAAAATAAAAAACAAAAACAAAACAAACAAAAAACCCAACAAAACAAAATATGTAATATATTGTTTTCTTTATTTATAATACTAGTAGGGGGCGGTCCCATGGCGTAATGGAGAGCACTCCGGTCTCTGACTCCCAAGGTCACGAGTTCGAGTCTCAGTAGGGGACCACCCCAGCAG
>JAWWEV010000134.1:41808450-41819671 GCA_035583235.1 Hafferia zeledoni | reverse complement strand
CGCTATTAAGAAACAGCAAAATCATTATTTACTCTGATATAAATTAACTGATTATATGTGTTAAATATTAAAACCAACTAACTAAAATTTAACCAAATTATGATTTCCATGTTATTGACTGATAAAATGTGTCAAATCTCTTCCCCCAAAACTTCATTCTTCCTGTGAATACAAGGAAAGACTGCTACATCATCTAAATATAACATAGAAATGTCAATGTAAACATGCAGCACGTAAGTGACTAAAGCAGTAATATTCAGTGTAGAGCAACTCATCTTTGCAGAGCCAATTATATACATGACATTAACCTTGATTGACTGAAATTGAACAGCATCATGAAAACTGTAAGGTCTTTTAATATATTTTTAAGGATAACACACATAAAATTAATGTAAGTCACTAGGGGAATCATCTCAAGGGATGAAAAATGCTGGAAGGAAAAAAACATGAGAAAATAATCAATCAATATCTGTAAATACAGAGGTCTTACAAGAAGTCCTTCACCTGCTACCCCCATGAGGCTGAAAAGGTATTCAGAAGTGCCACTTGCCTTTTCTCTTTCCTCCTAGCCTGACCTGGTACAGCTTTTCCTAAAATGAGTTTTGATCCTACCATCACCACACTTATAAAGTGATTTGTGATTGTGGTACAGTGTGCTTGAGACTTGAAAAGTACCTTCCCTTAAAGGACAAAAAAGTTTAGACTTTAGATTATGCTCAGCTACATGTAAAAGGATTAGAAATTTGGCCTGTTCAGCTGAACACCAATGTGTGTGTAATATATAGTAAACTTGATTGATTTTTAAAGGTTGGAAATGCAACTAATGACATAATCCCGAGATGTTATACAGTTACATAATTAAATCTAACTTTATTTAGTTACTACTCCATATATGTAAAAAAAAAAAAAATCCAAATTCACTAGTAATTATAAGCTTTATTTGCAATTCCACAGTTCTTAAAAAACTAATAGGTGCTTCATGGTTAAGTGTGCACTAGTACTCCAACTGCACTGCTTATATAAAAGCATCCTAAAGAAGAAAAAAGTGTTCAGATACACATTATAGCACAATATCACAAAACCAAAGTAATGATGAGAAGGCAATTGTCTTAAAACATCTCTCAACAGAAGATTGAACTATAATTCAAAATACAACAGAGATAAAGTCACTATTTATACACAGGAAATATGTTTTAGGTTTTTCTAAATATCTTCTTTTTCGATACATAAAAGGCAGTAAATTAGTACATTTGAATCAATAGAATACCTTGATATTAGGTGATGAAATAAAATGCATTAAATTAACACAGTAGGAGTCCTAGAACAGGTAACAATCCAGAAAATAAATTACAATTTTAATTCATGCAGTGATGAGGTCTGGAACTGTAAGTGGACAGAGGAATATAGCTTTTTGTTTTCTAAGGGATTTGGCTTCACTTCACTTCTGTGTGTTCAAATAACATAAACATTAAAAAAAGGGGAAAACAAGAAAAAAATCCAAAACCCCAGTCAATAGCTTCACATCTAAACAAATTTCTAATTGACAGAAAAACTTTGCTGACCTGTTAGATGTAAATAAGCATGTTTTCAGAGAAGAAGGCCATAGAAGATATATCTTAGAAAGCTGATGCTGAGCTGAGGCAGAACTCTCATACCTGTTTACTGATGTTAGTCTCAATGGGGGTTTATCAACTTAGTATCAGAGCAGGGAATGGCTACAAGGGTTTTGAACAGGGAGAACCATTACTCCTGTACTGACTGCACCATTACTGAGCAGTGTGTGAGACTTACACACTTCAACTGAAGCTCTCATAGCAGAATCACCTTGTGAGAGCAAGAGACTCTCATTTGATTCATTTCACAGCACTGAATTTAATAATTTCTTCAAATATGTCTATTTCTATTATTAATTATTTCCACTATCTTTCCCCCTATACAGTCACCTGTTGATAGTATAGAGAGAAGCTCACTGAGGCAGGAGAAGTACTTATGTTTCCTTTGTTTTATACAACTGTGGTCTTGTTTTCTTCAGAGAAAGTTCAATATAAATGATCACTTTATTTAGTGGGAGCACGTAGGAAACTGCTAAAACTACAAGAGTACTAAAAGATCACAGAGAATGTATGTTGCTAAGAAATTTCATCAATCTTTGCAAAAGATTTCAGTAATGAAGAACAGAAAATAGTTTAAGCATGAAGAACTTATAAATAATACTATAATTATTTCCCTGACTTTTTTGCATGCTTTGCTTATTACAGCTATTTCTTACATTCAACAAAATGGCTATTTGTTTTGCTTTAACTGCAAAGTGCAACCTGGTGTAACTAGAGTATGAAAATAGTAAACACAACATATTTCAATACAGTTTGACTATTAACCAGTCACACAGGTTTTTTTATTGGGAGAGACAATATTCAAATTGTTGCAGTGAGCACAGCAGGGAGAAAAAAAATACTTTGTTTTCAACAAGCTATAGATTATCACTACAAAAAAAAAAGGAAAAAGGAAACTGAAGCAAGGTCTCCATAAGTTCCACTAAAAAAGGGAGCAAAAACCTTATGGAGAGGAAGATCTGAGAGTTTCATCAGAAATCCCATGATAGTTTAAATAAAACAGTCAATTTAAATTTTGATTTATGAGACTTTTTAGCCTGTCCTCACTGTAGACAGCACTTCTATTCTTCTGTCATTCCCCAGAAGCTTTACAGGTGGATGGACATAAAGAAGACATTTTTTAGAAGTTTCTAATTATAATCTTAGTTACAAATTCATGCTTAAAAAACTTTGTTTGAAATGTGGGAAAATTGGGAGCTTTTTCTCATCATGAATTCCTTGCAGTTGAGGATGATAGCACCACAATAAAGGTGAGCCAAACTCTGTGGACACACACTTGACTGTACAAGCCAAGGTATATAACTCTTGTAAAGCAATTGACAGTGCTCCATTGATCATGAAACATTTTGTTGTTACTGTTACAGATTTTGTATGCCAGCTTCTACTCAAAAAAGCCCCTGTCTTCCTTCATCTTGGTCACTCAGAGACACCTATTTGTGAATCAAATTTCAGGTAGAAGCAAGTAAGTATCCTTCTCTGGCACATTTGAAGTGCAGATGTATAAAAACATAACTTTTCCACAGTCCAATTCCTTGCCTAGTCTTTGAGGTATCATGTATCATCTTCTGATGTGGAAACCACAGAACTGTTAGGACACTTTCATTTTACCAAATGGTGAGCTGAAAGATGATAAAAGGAACGTGAATCTCCTGTCAACCTCCTCTGCTCTTTGGCCAATTAATTAGCGAGATGTGGTGCAAAAAGCTTCAGTTTTATATTTTCAAATTTTCATAAATTAATAGCTGCTGAGAACTCATGCTTTTTGCTCACTCCAAAGTTTGCTTGAAAAGGAACTGATTTCTAAACACGCAAACATTTTCTGTCCAAATACTTTTGATCTTTCTATATTCCCATTCTGCACAAATAAACTGCTATTTGTTCAGGTCTCCCATGTAAATCATTGTGACTTCATAAAAGTTAAATAGTTGTTTCTTAATGAACCTTCCCAAAGAAAGCAATAGTGTGATGTGCAGCTACCTTTTGTGCAAGCAAACACAAGTTAAAAAATGGAATCTAAATGTGTTTCGAATAATTTCATAATGTAAGGCTTTTTTTTCCCCCCAATGACTTTAACATGATAGTTGCAAATTCAGAGGGTGATGCAAGGCAATTAGACCCGGGTTTTGTTTCTTTTCTTTTGAACACATTTGCCATGACAATGGTCAGCATATGCATCAAAGGTAGATTTTTTTCAAGTCTGAATAAGCCATCTAATTCCACTGTGACTATCTGTTCATGACCATACTGTCAATCTTTGACGCTGATCATTAGAGTCACAGAAATCTTCTTGTTACATTCTTAAGAATTAGGACTAAAAAACCAAACACTTTAAATCCCTGAAATACTAGTTCTACTGTTCTCAGAAGTTTATAATCTTATTCGGAGCTACAGAAACCCTTTATTGACATGGTGAGAGACAATCTCACATGGCCTCGATACAACTAATTATTCTGCTGTCTTTGCATAGGATATTGACACAGAAACACTTCACAATGACTATTCTAATCAGAACAACATAAGGCAAATAAAATCAATGTTACCTCAAAAGGAAAAGTAAGTGTCAAAAACACAGACTTTCACAAATGATTATGTATTCAATTCAAGGCATTCACAGTAAGCAGTAAAACCTGAAACAAATATTATAATTTTGAAAAGATTAATACAGAGGTGGGGAAAAACAATGACTGCAAGCCACCAGTATGAAAGAACATACTACTATCCTTAAAGGGCAAATTGAAAACCATGTTTACAATTCAAGTTAATAAATAGATTACTTAATTTTGAAAACAACAATAGGATCAATGTGCAAGCAACTAAATAAACACAAAATAAAGTAGGTGATTAACTCAATTAGTCAGGGATCATCTGTAGTTATGAACAGTCACAGCAGGCAGGTTTTAAACAGAAACTGAGCACTGAAAGCCTAACAGTCAGCTAACTTGTCACACTAACAAACCTTTGTAGGCTCTAAAAAAAACCCCATGGAGACTGTTAGAGTTTGTCTAAACTAAATAGTACGAAACACTAGGAAAGAAGCTTGTGCTGGACTAGTCAGAGGCAATCATTTCCAACGGAGAGAAATACAAAATATCCAATATATATAAAAATGTGCCTGACCAGGAATTCAATGGATTAAAATTGTAAGACACCAGTACTGAGCTACTTGGCCTGAACTAACTAAATAAACTTCCTGAGAAGTATGAAACTTAGATCAATTGTTCTAATTTACATCAATTAACTACTAATTGGGCCAGAAAGTGTTATTTTACATACCAGTGATGTGTCACTGCCTTAAGAACAGAGACCTTGAATGACTGTACCGCAACTTAAATTCCATCTAAGTTCTTGAGTGCCTGAGAAAATCTAGACCATAATGATTATTTAAGAAGATATGCATTAGAGATGAAAGATTCTGAAAGATGGAAGTAGCCTGTGAAATGCCAGGTCATTTTTCAGAGGAAAGTTTTGTCACAGAGGAGAGTTTTCACCCTCCTTCCCTCTCCATCCTTGCTGGCAGGATCAGTAACAGAAGAAACTCAAACTTGGAATGAAGGAGTCTTGCTGCCACAAGTCTACTTCTTCCTGAAGCATACATCTTTCTTGCAATAACAGCAGTAGTAAATAAGAGAACAAACTATAATTTTGTTCTCACATTTGAAGTATAGTTGATTTGTATTTGCAAGTTTTTTTTCAGTCTAAGCCACTAGCTCTATATGTTTTTATGAAAAAGGCAACGGCTGCAAACTTGACAATTTTATATGACTCATAACTCTATCTATATTCATCATATTAATATATTTGTGAATCCTGTGTATGTTAGTGAAATGTCCATGCAATGACAGAAGGATGGACATCGGAGTCTCCAGAGTGAACACATTGTAACAGCTACTTCCAATTAAGTTCTGTGCCTCCTACAACTCCAGTATAAATAATTTCTGAGTAGAAATAGGTTCCTGTAGAGTGTGGTGATTCAGTACCCCTCTTTTTTTAACAATTTTATTTAGTGATCCATCAGTGTTTGATGGGAAGAGCTACTTATGAAAACAAATATGTATGTGTATTTCAAATAACTGAAGATTATCTTAAGAGACAATGCTCTGGTAAGTGATGGGGTGTGATGAATATCTTCCAGATAGCTACATGTGTTAAAATGGCAAATGGAGATAAAGTGGTGGTAAATATGCCTGCATCTTACCCATTACTGCTGCCTCTACTGCTGTACAGAAAGAGTGACTTTGGTTTTGTGGAGGGGCTGAAAGCAGAGGAAAAATTCAGTACAGGAGGGAAATTTACAAGGCAAAAGAATTCCTGTGTAATTAATCAGATATCTTACATTACTTGTAGTTTTTTCCAATGGAGTAAACTGAAGATTTGCATAGACCACAGTCTTCAAAATGCAGTAAATTCTTTCAAAAGCGACATCAAGAAAGGTCAGAATATGCTGATGTTGTAGGAAGGCCTGGATTATTTGCTTCTGAAGAGATGTAAGTGGAAACAGCTATAGAAAAGATATTCTATAATTAGGTGTCATGCTGAGTTTGGAAGTTGCTTGTTATAGATCTTTTAATAGTAGATAATGCTACAGTTTGAAAGTGTTCATTTGGATTTTCTGCTACTTTAATGGAAAAAATATTATTTTTCAAATTCTGTGGGTTTTGTCATGTCATCAGTTTTGTGCCAGACAACTGGAATACCTCTTCCGATTGAATTTTTGTAATGCTGAGACTTTTCTTAGAGATTTGTGTTTACAAGACAAATATCTTTGTACTGTCTGACTTAAAAATTTCTAGTCAAATCTGGAGCAATTTTAACTGTTAGGAATGTGTCCCTATCACCTTTTAACACATGGTAAGGAACTGCAGACTTACAAAGACAAGTGGATAACTGGATTTTTCCCTCACACTAGCTTGGACTGGTAGTTTAGTAAATTAGTGAACTAGCAAATTAGTATGCTATTCAAGCTAGGTATAAAAAAGTCTAATAAGGATTTGTTACTTACTAAAAAACACTGACACTATGGAGTCTGCCTGAAATATAAAGTTGAATCGTTAGGCCAAAGCAAAGAGAATATGCATAGAGTATCAATTGTCCCTGACTCCCAATACACAGGATGCTAATTTGCAGCCTGTGGATATACTAACCAGCAAGACTCTTGAGCCTGAGAAGAATGTTAACTGGTTTTTGTTCCTGTGATGTTCAACAACTTTGAAAAGAATTATAAAATCCAAAATTACCACATCATGGGAGGGATGAACAGTTTTGAACTACAATCACTTCAATCAAAAGTAGAAAAAGTTCCAGCAGATCATTAGAAACTGCAATGCTTAGATATTGTGCTAGATTTCACTGAGATTTACCAAATTAATTAATTTTCTAATTTCTATGTAACAATATGAAAATATCAGATATAATCCAAATGGAAGGAAAAGGCAAAATGAATTCCATATCAAATATCACTTCACTCACAGAAACATAAAATGTTCAATTGTTTTTCTTTCCTCTCCTTCCTGCTAATTTGCATGAAGTAGACACAGTGAAACCACATTCCTCAACCTCTTCTTTTTCCACCCCTCCCTCACACACATCTTTTTCAGCTTCATAGAAGGGGAGAACTTGTCCTAGACAGGAAAAAAGAACAAAGGAGAATCAGATAAAATTGGATACAGATATTATCTGACCAGTTCTGACAGTTTCTGCCAGTTGGTGGTTGGCTCCAGCACCACCCTCCACCTACATTCCCTAATTTGGTCAAATAATGTAACAAATGCAATTTAAAAAATATGTCTATGGTTTGTTTATGGATTTGTTATTATACATTTTATCATAATTCCCTGACTAGCTGTTCCTGTGTTGCAGCTTTGTTTCCCTTCCTTTTCACAACTTTTTCATTCATTTCCTATAATGTGGAGAGATCCTTTATAATTTAAAACATGGAAAATGTGCGTGTTGATTCCCAGGAGTTAATTTAGTTAATTTAGTTAATTTTTCCTTTACACACTTAATTTACCTCATATTTTATTGAAAATATTTGGGGATCATCTTGACTGGATAGTGTCTACTGACCAGTACTCACATATTCTTTTCACACGCAGAGGAAATTATTTGAGTGTATACTTTCTTGGACTGCTGAAGAGCTGAGAGCAAGTTTCCTCTGAAAAACTTGATTAATAAGTTCTTTGATTCTATGTAGGACACAGGTTCTTGGTAGCTGTTAGAAGCAGGATAACATAGCTTGGAGATTAGAACTCTTACACCTCTAATCATTATGACAATATGAAGCATATATCTTCTGCCTTGCAAAATGTAGGTCTGACATATATTGATGTTTTAAGCTTAATGTCTTGAATTGTTCAAAGCCAAATCTCTTCCAAGGCTCTGAGGGTACCAGGTCTGTAGTATATAGTGAACAGTTAAAATTTTTTGAAAGTTCTTTTGCTAACAAATGTTATTTATTACATTAGAGATATAGATCTGACTGACTCACAGACACCTGCCTAGTTGCATTATATATTTCTTATCCCTGCCATATTGAAATCCATTTTGAAGTAAAAGCTGTTTATTCCTCTTAAATGTTGCTGAGGCTGTCATAGGCATGGATAAGATGACAAGTGCTATATTTTAACCCAAAGTTAGCAAAAGCCCATGACTCAGAGACAGCTCAAGTTTTAATCCAGCTTTCCCTTTTTCAGCTTTATTTGTTTATGTTTCTTTCTGCAGTAGATGTACCAGCACTGAAGTACATGAGTAATTTTCTGCACTGATACACTGCTAGTCGTCTATTTGACTACATTAGGGATTCATTTAGGATGGCAGCCCAGGTTCAGTTAAAGCAATGTGTTTTCATTCATCCTATGGTTGAGCTAGCTACTATTTGGTTACCCTTGAGACTTTCAAAAGGTCGCCTAACTTTGAAAAAATTAATTCAAGTTTCTACATTTCTGAGAAACATCCTGAGCTGGAGGCAGGATCTTCTTGGGCTACAAAGATTTGTTTCAGAAGAACCTACTGAACATTTACTCACTAAGACTTCCTTCAGAAGAAGGCCCCACTGACTGACTCATGAGTCATTTCCCAGTCTTCTGCAGTTAATAACCCAATGGTAAGCAAAAAAAGATATATTGATTTCCCTTAATACTAATATACTGGAGTACAGGCAAAAGAAGTTCCATGATACCTGTGTATCAAGTCAGTCATCCCTGCCTGCTAAGGGAGCAGCAGCCTCCGACACAGAAACTGATAAACAGCTTCTCCATAATCTAAGAAGCATAATGTAAATAAACAGCCAGAAATTATGTCATGTCAGACAGTTCATTGGTTTCTTATATGTAATTGCATATGTTTTAATCATTAAAGCGGGCAGGTGTCCCTTCAGTCCAGCCAGTGTTATAGTGCCACCTAAGCTGCTGAAATGTAGTTAATTTTCTTCCAGCTGGTGTTTTAATGCAAATACACTTGAGCAATTTCAAGGACTCGCATAGACATATGGGGATAAAGGAAAATCAAGTATATAAACTGAAAAATAATATGTATTTGGGGATCCATGCGAATACTTCCATAGCTTAAAATGCCTCTAACAGCTATATTTTTCAATTGCAGAGGCACAATATTGAAGCATATGAAGTATTTGAACACATTTTAATGAGTTGCACATGAAAGTATACATGAAAATGCTCTGTGAGACAAGCAGTGTATGCAAGATCTCCAAGGAAAGATCATCTGTTTAAGCCAAGGTGCCGTATGAGAATGTGTGAGAAACAAAACTTCAGTGTCTAGAGAGCTGCTTTCTGTAAAATGTGAATCTCTGCTTAGACCTCTAGGTGATATTTGTTTTAAAATCTATACTATGCTGTAGTTTCTGCTATATAAAGAAAAAAAAATAAAAAAGTTCAGTTGTCATCAGAACCCCTCATGCTTTTCAAGAAACTTGAATTTTTAAGATTCTTCTGTTGTTTGAGTTTTAGAAATTTCTTAGTTTGATCTGAGATATAGTTATTTTTCCTCTTAGTAGCTGGCACAGTGTTGTGACTTGGATTTAGAATGAGACTTCTTTCGATAACAATGATAAACTGATAAACACTGATAAACTGGTGTTTGGTTGTTGCTGAGTAGCACTTACCCCAAGTCAGCACTTTTTAATATCCCATGCTCTGCCAGCAACGAAGTGCACAAGAAGCTGTGAGGGAGCATGGCCAGGGCAGCTGATCTGAACTGGATGAAGGGATATTCCCTACCACAGAATGTCATGCTCAGTATATGAACTGGGTGGAGTTGACCAGGAGCTGCCAGTGGCTGCTCAGGGTCAGGCTGGGCAATGGTCAGCAGGTCGTGAGCAACTGTACTGTGCTTCTCTTGTTTGTCTTGGGATGTATTCCTCTCCCTCTCCTCTTTCCATTACAATTATTATTAATGTTCCTATTATTACATTTTACTTTATTTCAGTTATTAAATTGTTCTTACTACAAACCATGCATTTTATCTTTTTTCTGATTTTCCTTCCCATGCCATGGGGGAGGGAAAGAGTGAGTGAGCAACTGTGGTATTTAGTTTCCAGCTAGGGTTAAACCACAACAATATGCTAGAACCATATAGCAAATTAGAAGTAAAATTAATACTTGACTTAATGAAAAATAGGATATGGTTTTGTGACTCTATTTAAGTCTTTTTTTAGAAGAAGCAAGCATTAGTAAGCATTCAGCATGAATCATACTGATATTGATACAGATATTGTCATTCTTCCTTTTCTACTGTGTTTTCTTTTAAAGGATTTTTTAAACAAATTTAATGTTCTATATTGGAACTATACACATCTGCATATTTGTATAGATGTCTATTCATTTCCATTGTGTAAAACACATAACAGTTTGTTTCTTCATCACTGGAGAACCAGTATTGGTGTACTCACTCAGAGGTGACTGCTTACTTGTGTTGATCTGGAAAAAATCCTGTTGCTTATTTTAAAAAATATTCAGCAAAATAATCACTATTAAAAGCCTCCTTTACAATTCCCAGGTCATGCTGCATTAACACATTACAAGAGACTGCCTTTATATTGCCATTGTGTGTACATCATTGAAATTAGAAGTATGATAGATTTATCTCACACTCAGGTAGCTAAAACTTTAGTAAAACATTGTGCCTTGGAGATCTTGAAGGACACTTTTCCCTCAGTTTGATTATCATGCAGAAGCTCATACTGTTAAGTGCTATTCACTGAAACTTCATACACTTGGTACGGCAGACTGCTTGGTTCAGGCAGATTAATCAGACTTGTTACTCAGAATAGAATGATCCAAAAATACTTTGTATAATGCGATAAAAAATAATAATCCACAGCTGGTGCAGAGGCGTACTCACAGTGGGCCCAGAGTCACTGCATGGAGCTGCCAGATCCAGTACAATAATAGTGGTAAAGTAGAATAGGACACAGTACTCTGTAGGGAAACAAATGACATATAAAGAAAGGGAATTATGTTGTCGGCAATGGATGGAAGAGGACAGAGAAGAAGCAGAATCTGTGGGGATTGGAATAGACAATGGATTTGAAGTTCCTGAAGTTTGAATGTTGAATGTTGGAAAATTTTGTACGGTTTCACCACCACCACCACCAC
>JAWWEV010000134.1:41767596-41808350 GCA_035583235.1 Hafferia zeledoni | reverse complement strand
CACCACCACCACCACCACAGTTTCTACACCCCCCACGCTCATTCCCCACCACATGTTTTCCCTGTGTTTTTTCCTAATGAGCCACAGTGCTGTGGAGGCACCAGTGGCAATTACGCCAGGCCAGGCAGGTCCAGTCCTGCCCAGGCATGTCCCCTGCCATGGGGCCTCCCAATTCAAGCTGCCACCGTGGCCAGCTGCTGCCACCGCCATACCCAGCAACAGCCCCATGGCCCCTTGGTTGTCACCAGGGAGCACCTACACCGTGTGGGCTGTCCCTGCGCTGCACGGTCAGCGGTCCACCAGAATTGCACCTGTTTCTTTCACCCATCCAACCCTGATCCCTAAGACCCTATTGGTCAGTTTTGTCACTTGACAGGTGTTTCTCCATTGGCTATTCAGGTTGTCAGTTACCCATTCTATCTCTCAGATTTCCTCCCTCTTTCCAGAACTCTGTTCTCGTTGGATGTTGACGGTTACCGACACTCATTTCACCCAATCCCTTTTGAGTTTCCATCCCATTCTAAGCACCTTCCTGAACCAACCCCTTATAAGTTGGCTCCTACATTAATAAAGGCTTTCTTGTTTCACCCCCACATTCTGTGTGGTGTGTTCTCTGAGATGCCATTCACCTTGGTCAGTTTCTGCTAATTGGTGCCCAAGAACAGGGACTGGAAAGAGAATTCTTCCATGAAGAACAGCTCGCCAAAACCCACAGGCTTGAGCAAAGGAGTTGTCGCAGCTCCGCGTCCAGGCGGTTACCCCACAGTTTAAGCAGCAAAAGCATCTCAGTGACCTACATGAAAAAGGTGGGTCCACATCCATAGAATTTGCATTTTCTCTCTACCGTGAATTACTTTAAACCCCCCGATGAGGGCACACCTTTCAAAAAAAAGACCAGGAGGGCTACAGCAGGCTTAAATATCTAATCCACTACTGCAGGCACCCTCTCGATAAAGCTTCCCTTAAATCATTAGTTTAGTGGGTGTAAAAAACCAACTATGTTATTCCCCAAAAAATTATTTACTCCAAGTGTGACAAGCTCGGCTTTAAACTGTGTCAAGCTGCCCAGCATGGCAAACAACAGGCAGCACAGGCAACTGTCATGTGGTGAGCTATTCTTACTCTTCTGGCCAATGAATACCAGGAAGAGACAGTTCATAGTTGCGGTCAAAGAGCAGAAACCCTGTTGGGACAAGAAAAAGTGCACGAAAAAATATTTTTGGCATTGCCACATGCACCCCATCTTCCCAAAAAAAGCTAAGATGGCAGTTCCCGCCAGAAAAGTCCATCTTCAGTCAAAGGCAAAATGGCAGCATTTTGTGCCAAAACTATTGGCATTGGCATTGTGATGTCTTTGGAGAGAGGATTATAATATTTATGAAGAGACAGTTACTTCCTCCTCTATCCCAGGAGAAGCATGAGATCAATGCTACATTTCTTTTCAAAGTTGGGTGCAAGTGCTACTATTTTCCTACATTTTCTTGAAATTCCTTCATTTCATTGCTTCATTGCTTGAAAGATGCCCCTCGGCATCCCCTAGGCCCTGTTACACCAGGGGTCTGCTGTTTTTTGTACAGCGGTTTCCTGGGACTCTCAGGGCTTTACCACAGACAGTTCCCAATGCACAAGCTAAAACAGGTCAGGCACAAATCACTGGCTGCTAAACCAGCTCAGTCCAAAATAAGTGCTAAGACTCTGCACTACTTTTCCACAGTAATGGCACAAATTTAATTTACTGTCCAGCCCATACTGTTCTCTTCACACAGAAAAAAAAAGTAGTAATCACTCAAGTCAATTTGACATACTGAAGTTGACACTGGATGCAACACACCCATAATTGCTAAGGGAGGTGGACAGTGTCAATGAGAGGCTACTCCCTATTATCTTCTCTCAAATCACAATGATCAGGAAGATTCATTATTGCTGTAGGAAAAAAATAAAACATGTCCATCATGGAGAACACACAAGGGAAGATCCAAGGAACTAGAAATCTCAGAAGTCAGAAAAAGCAAGATTTCTTGGGTACATACAGGAAGGCAGGAGAAGGACCCTGATGGCTTTATCAGGCGAAAAAAAAAAAAAAAAAATCATTTACTTTTGTAAGGATCAAAAATAATTAAAAATTAGAAAGGAGAGCATATGCCATATGTGGGGCCAGGGAGGCAGGAAGAAACATCTACAATAAAATTACCAACATACAAAGAATGTGGAGATTGATATAGAGAAAATTTTGATACACTTTCCCAGTTGATGCATTCAGAAAAATAGAGCACACAGCTGGACACATTCATTCTCCTTTTTAAAAGGCAGTTTTCCTTGACAGTGATTTGTGCGATGTATAGCACACCTCATTTTTGACAGTAATGCTGCTGTCATGGAGTTGTTACTGGTGAAAACACAGTCAATATTTCTAAATCCCAAATAAGCCTAGTTTCTGAGTTGTCGGTCTCACTTAAGGAAGTCTCAGATGGGCAGCAACATGGCAGGCTTAGATGTCCCAAGACACAGCCAAGTTGCAATCGTTCAAATCCTTACCACATCCCAGTGTTGGTGTCACAGTCTGCAGAACAAAGCAGGAATCCTAGAGAGATTCAACATGCTAGTTTGTTCAACAGCAGATTATCATTTCTTGTTTCCTTTCTCATTAGGATATAAAGAGGAGAGAAAATAAAACTGACATTATCCTCATGGACTGAGCTTTTCATTTCTTGTTTCTTCTCAGAAGGAAAACTGTAGTGAACCAAATTGCAGAAGAGGATTGATTGCAGTTTATGAGGGATAAGGTTGTCTAAAGGGAGCATATCTAATTGTTTGTTTCCACCTCCCTGCTGATGATATTGCCTTCCTTTTTCTATGAATGCTTAAACTTAAATGTTGCAGAAAGGGTTATTCCTTAGTGTCACTGTTGAAGTCAGAGCAAGCCTATGTTCTTATGACTCCCAGTCCTGTTCTTTAAACAAACTTAGATCCACTGCATCACTTTATAAACATTTTTATGGCTCTGAAAATGCCTAGCCCTAAGAACAATTTTTAAAAAGACAAATTGCATAATGATAGGGTACATATATATATATATATATATATGTGTATATATATATATATATATAGTCCCTTTTTTAAATTTCACTAAACAAATACATTAAAACAAGTTCTGGCAGGCACCCTAAGGCTTTGAAGTATCTGAATTGTTTCAACGTGGTTCTTTTTATAAGGAACACTTATTTCCCCAGATGACTGCAGAACATGCTATAGAAAAAGAATGTGAAGTATTTTACTTGCTAAGTTTAAAATAGCTGCAATCAGTGACATATTTGTTACTTCAAATAATTTCTGGAAGGAAAAAGAATAAGCCTAAAACATATTTCTGCAACTACCAGAGTTAAAAATAAATTGTGGTGTGAGGAGACCCTGCTTTTGAAGACATCTGAGTAGGCATTCCTCTGTTCTTTCACTAAGGTTACATTTTAATCAAACCAAGCCTGTAGTTGTCTTTAGATAACATATACGCAAATACATAGAAATGTCATTTATCAGATAATTACGTACATGGATTAAATTTTTTATTTGCATCTAATTTTAGCCACTTTCAGACTGTAAGATTCTGGGGATAGTGTGGGAGAAAAGCATTTGGAGAAAACTATAGAATATCAAGAAGCAAATTGTAGTGTTTTACTCTGTATCAAGCCTTTTCCTTCTGTAGGATTTAAATGGCAAACAATTATAGTGCCTTGTATTGAATGAGGCCAGTTATTATTATTATTATTAAGCATTTACCATGAACACAGCCCCAAAATGTTAAATAATGCATACTTCTGAATTTTTATAGGATCGAAAATAAGTGCATGAGTTATTTAGATAGAAAATGCATTTTTACTCAAAGACAATTAAAAAGAAATTTATACAGCAAGTTCTTTTTTGAAATAAGTTTTTAAAATCATCTAATCCACACATACATTAGCTGTTTCTTTTGTGCTTGTTTCTGTTATCAGTGCAACTGAACCTTATCAAGCTATTTCCAAAATAATAAAGCATATGGAGGTCTAGCTGAGATATCATATATCGAGTGCAAAATTAAATTTTCCATATAACGTACCCTGGTCATACCATGAAGTGAAGGTGGCCAGAAATTATCTTCTGTAGACAGAAAATACTAAATTTGAAGCTATAGGTGGGAGAAAAGTAAAGAAACACAAGCTTGTACCATCAGCTTTGAATAATATTATGGCAAACATGATAAGAGACAGCAAATCACTGAATCATGAATTGAGATTTCTGACTCTATTTCTTCATTCCCTGCAAATAGAAACCAGTATCTCTGTGAGGTAGGGTCCTGTCTGACACAGAGGCAGGAATGGATCCACAATTTGTTTGGTTTTTATGAATTTGTCATATACTGTCCATGTTAAAATCTTAAATGGCAAGCATTTGAAGGTGTACAGGTTGTTCATCCCTAAAGAAGTAATTTTTCTGATAATCCAGAGAATTTACAGATGCAAAATTGATGAAAACTATTTTGCTGTGGATATTTAAAATTCTGGGGAAATCTTAATTCAACAGCAAAATTCTTTTTCAAAAAAAATCACAAGGTTTGTTCTACTTTCACAACTATTGGAAATAAAAGTGTCTTTCTTTACATTTTACCAATCAGTTAAGATTTTAAATGCTGAAGTTCATGGAGAAGAATTTTAAGGTACAGTGCACCTACTTCACATAAGCTATTTCATCATAATATAAATTTCTCAGGTAAATACTATAGAACAAAAGTACAAGCTCATTGAAACTTCATACACTAATAGAAGTAAATATACTTGTAGCTCTTTAATTTGTTCTATAACTAAGATTTGAGGTGAGAATTTGAAAGGTAATTTTCATAATTATATTCCAGCAATATTTTCCAGAAGACTGAAAAGTCTTGTTGAATGAATCTTTGAATTTTCTAAAGACTTTGACAATCACTAATTTTCTATGAAAAAACACTAATAATCTGAGTTTATCATTTATGTTTTAACAAGGAAAACCCCCACAAAAATACAAAAGAAACCCCAAACACACACACACACACACACGCAAAGAACACAAACCCCCCCACATACTGATTTGATGCCCACAAAGCACAAAGAAACAAATTGCCTGTTTCTTTGCAACATTTTCTTTCAGAAACTGGGCAACAAGTTAAAAGAGCAACGTACTCAACTTCATTTTTTCCACAGTATGTATAACCCTTCTTTTATTTTCCTATATTATGCTTTTTTCATTTGCTGTATTTATTCATGGCTTAGTGTTTATTTATGTTTCTTTACCATGCAGAAGGCAATTGTTCAGCTATAATACATCTCTTGAATATTGTCTTTACTCACTGGGTTTATCTCCTCCTGAAATAATCAACTCCCTAGCTAGACAATAAAGCAGTGAAATGTCCTATGGCTTATGAATTCAAAACTCTCTGTCCAGAACTCCACATTGAGGACTTGGTACCAAGACTACCACTTCCTGTAGTGTAAAAATGCCATCTTACCTAGGACAGTCCATGTTCTGTGAACTGTAGAATATCACACACACAAAATTTGTAAGGTAATGAGTAGCAAAGTGAATTTTCTGTTCAGAAGCCTTTCACACTGTTCTTATTGTTCATGTAGGCTGTTGCCTTTCAACAAAGACCAACATTTCCATGAGGCTGTTAACACAACCAGCATTCCCTATATCTGTCATTGTAAGGACAAGCCCTTTTGGGGTTGTCACGCTGGTAATTTACTGCTAATGCAAGGACAAATAATAAAATCTGTAACTAACATACTATTCACCTAGTCTAAAATGATGAACTAATAATACGCTAAAGTGCCTCCTTTTCTATTGATTATAAGGAGTTTTGAATTACTAACTCAGATTTTGCAGACACCAATGACTATGTAAGGTGAATCTCCTAATCAGGTTTTATCATTTACATAATAAAGTCTCAGCTTGGAAAACCTACCACTGAGCCTCTATGCACTGCTAGTTTACTCAGGAATACTCTGTCAAATTGACCTTTCTTGACATGTGGTCCCAAACTGTGGGCTCTCCATATCAAGCCCAAGACCAATAAGGGATGTGAGAGTCACAGGCTTTTGACTCCTGTCCTTCTCCCCCCAGCTAGGGCAGTCCTTCCTCTTGGCTAAGTTCAGACCTACAGCTGATCATCAGGATTAGGTGCTGCAGATCCCAACCTTGGCAGGACTCATTCTGAGTAATACACAAAGCAGTGCACATGCCCAGCCTTTTGGAAGGCATTAAATGCTAATCTAAAGGAGCTGAATTTGTGCATTAACACAGCTCACGATATTCATGTCTCTGTCACACATTTAGAAGGAGTGACTGCACAAGAATGTGACAAATCAGCCACACACAATGTGTTTGCTCTTATCTATGCAGACAGAGGGGATAGGTTTTAGAAGTGTTTCTGCTGTGTTAAATTCCTAAGAAATGCACATACTGTTTGCTACAGCATTTTAAATTTTATTTGCAACCTAGAGACATGCTTACTAGCTCAGTTAAATTCCAGGTCTTTTCAAACATGCAAGGAATGGACCACTCTGCAGGTAGCCCTCGTATATTTGTTCTGAAACCAGCTATAAAAAGCTTTAGATGCTGAATGTACATTTATCCTGACAGCTGTACTAAGGTGTTCAAGTATGTAGATATGCTCTAATATCTGTTTCTTACAGCACATCATGTGGTAAGCAGTAGTCAGCAAGTCCTTATCCTCCTTAGTCCTGATCTTGGTTATTGCAATTCACTTACAGTTTAAACTGTTACACATTCTGATTGCAATATACACCAGATGTAGCTCAGAGGTGAATCTATTTTATTTGAGATAAACCAAATACATTAATGTTCCATGTCCTAGCATTTACTTCACCTCAGCAAAAGAAATATCCAGAACATAAAAGCCTTGTGCTTTAATTTTTTAAGGTGTAAAGGGGGAGCACTCCTTAGTGGGAGAGAGAGAGAGAGAGAGATTTATTGAGGCTTTTTGAGTATCTCAAAATTTCTATTAAGACTACTAGTTTTTAACATTGCAATTTTTCAGTGGTAGAAAAATAACTGACAGTCCACCCTGCAAAACTCTCTTTGCTTCCAAGATGATACTTTTATTTATTCAGCAATCATGCTCTATGGAAAACTCCTGAATGCAATTAATACAATTCAAAATTGCAAACCATCTATTGGCTACTTGCTCCTATATGTTTTTTCTGTGAGCAGTAAGCAGAATAAACATACTGAACCTCTCCTTTGGAGACAAAGTGTAAGTAAACAAACAGTGGAACTAAAGAGCAGGGAGAACAGCATAAGGGCCAGGCTGAAGAGCTAGAAGATGACAAAATCTGACTTTATTTTTCAGGTTTTTAAAGGAAAAGCCTGCTGGACCACTTGCCAGTGTAAACGATTTTGGATAGAATTAGATGCCTTCCTCTTCTATGATAAAGGGATGTGTGTTGACTGTGCTTTTAGAAAGTGCACTTCTAATACAGGACATTAAGGTTCTTGGCTGCTGTACATTTTTCTTATTATTTTAGCAGAAAAAGAAAATAAAATAAACTTTTGAAGTGCATAGCAGCAACTACATTGAGATATTTGGAAGATGTCTCTAGTGTAGCTGCTCTTGTATTTACAGCTGTAATTTGCTTCACCTATATTAAAAAGAAGTAGGCTGCTTAACATTTAGCCTAATCAAACTTACGTACTGAATAGCTAGTGAATGCAACCAAACTCTTCAATGCACCAGTAGGTTCATAGAAGAAAGCAATGGGAGGTTAAATTTAGTGAAATGTTCCCCAGGTCCCTTTATCTGACCACTACTTAAAATACTATTAGTCAGATAATAGTTATGGGCTGTTAGCGGCTGTGATTTGTTCAGTATAATTTAAATCAGCGTTGTTCTATAGAGCATATATGTGTGGGGGAAATTTGTAAGTGTTTTGGTCCTTTATCTTGATGACAATAAAAAAAAAAATCAAAGGAATAGGAAAAATTTTCTATTAAGAAACTGCTGGCAAACTAATTTATGGCAATATTGCAAGATGATGAATGATTGAAGAGATGCAAATTTAGGATTTAAATCTTTTTTTGAAGAAGAAGAATAAGAATTTTCTTTTCTCTTTTTCAACAGAACTGAAGAAATTGGATGACTGAAAATAATAACTGGTTTTATTTAAGCAGAGGAAGAATCATGCTGATTTTAAAAAAGGGAAAAAAAAGATTTAGAAATGGACTGGAGTTAAAATATTCATTTTTATTTTGTCATGAGCTTTCATTGAGTTAACTTCTAGAACTTTATGGTGAGTTTTGTCATAGTACTCTAAAAAGCTTTATTTAGGATATTGGTTAAATGTTTACTCTGCTGTATGGTAGGACTAATGAACACGGTCACTGTAATTTCCTGACATTAAAGAAGTAAAGGTCACATTGGCCAGAACCTCTGGAGCAATAGATGCAGATGGTTATTTTTTCACCACTAAGATGAAACTCAGCACGTCATGCTTAGATGAAACCCATGGACTTTCTTTCCATTTGATACTCTCTATCTTGTTCCTTCTTTGGGAAATGAATGAGGTAGGTTACAAGGACTTTAAAAAAATTTTCTAAAGATTTGCACTGAATAAATTGGATGCCAAATGTGCATATAACATGCACTTTTCTGATATTGGTTCCCAAAAGTATTCAGATGCTGGGGCACACTCATGTAAGTGTAAGATCAGAAAAATTAGGAAACACTTTAAGAAATTATTAGGGAAACCACACTTTTGTAGGGAGAGCAAAAGAAAGCAAGTGTCTGATTTACATTAGATGTATTTCCCTACATATTTCATAGGTGTATGACACAAACATAATTTCTTTTCACACTTTCCACTTTCATTTAAAAACCTTCAGACACCTGAACTGAAATCCATAGCCTCTTTAAGTACCATTTCTAATAAGGCTGGTTCAGGGGAAGAAGTTCCTCGCCTGATCTGAAGTTGATATATGTCCAAATCCATGTCATCAAGAAGTGACCCAAAAGTAGCAGATTGCAGCTTGTCTCCAAGGAATAAAAAAACCTTAATTCCTTCAAGAAAAAAAAAAAAAAAAAAAAAAAAAAAAAGTGATCAAATTAAATACATCCAACTATATCAAGTAGGAAATTAAATTTGACATTTCTACTACTGTTATCATATCTGATATTGATTGTGACGGCTAGAAACCAGGTCCTGCAACAGATCAGAAGAAAAACTTTTGGATGTGAAGTCTAACTTTTATAATTAAAAAAAAACTTCCATATTAAATTGGTGTATTTATCCATCATGATGAAGACCTGTTGCCAATGAAATCTTCATCCTGATGTTTGTTATTGATCTCCCTGAAAATAATGTCTAGAGTTAAAAATGTGGTATTTCTGTGGAGAGAAGAAACAAATATTAATATTAAAGGTTTAAAAACTGCATGTAAAGAGAAGAAAAGCAAACTTCCTTTAGCCTTTAAAGAAGTTGGTTAACATTGAGGAATGAGGGATTTTTCCATTCAGCTCAGTGATTCAGAAGACGGACAAAATGATCTAGGAAAAGTTTTTAATATGATGTATTCATCCAACACTCTTATCTTCCTCCCTGGAAAAGTAAAATATATGATCCTTTTTCTCTGTTGTTGTGCAAAAAATATATCACCTATAGTCAGAGGTTTAAATCTATCCTGCCAGTATTAAATAGAAAAGCATTCCGTTCATTCCTTAATTTCCCCTTTAATAAAGATCATAGAAGCATTCCTTGAAGAAAGAAAACCATTTATTATCTAAACAATGAAACATTTTTTGAATCTCTTAGTGCCAAAGTAGAACGAAAATTTACCCAATTTATAGAGGGCAGAGAGAAAATTTTGTTGTTATATTTTAATATTTCAGATTGTGGGGAAAACCCAGAAAAGATTTATACATCCTGTTTTTTAAGTCACATTCAGAAGTGTAAGTTAGATATCTAAGTTCTTTGCAGCAGTAACATAAAGAGTCACTTTTCTGAAAGAAAATAAAAAGGAAAAAGAAAAAGGTGATCTTCGAAATCTTGTATTTTTTCTTCTATTTATGATTACTTATTTGTGTCCCCGAGCTACATACAAACTTGTGGTTGGGAGTCAGAGAGAGAAACCTCATCCCTAGACTGACATACTTAAGTCATCCATTTGGAAAAACGGTTATCTCATTATTATTTCCAGATACACTTTGCATTGTGAATCCTGCCATGTACCCATGAAGTCATACATTAGTATGTGTGGGAGGTACATGAGAAAATACCACTTAAAAATCATCAGGCTGAAGTACACCCCATGTCCCAAGGAATTCATATTCCATCATCTGTCAGTGTGTTTTTCGCTGAGAGTGATCATGCCACTCTCTCTTGACTATAATTGAGGTGTTCTTATTGTGTGTGTATTGAGCATAATTTGAGTACACCTACTAGACCTGGGACCTGAGAAAGGGCAGTCATAAGGTTGTTTAACCTGTGAATCCTAAACTAATTCAGTGGAAAAGACTCTTCAGCTCAAGGAAAAAAAAAAGAAAAAAAAAAAAAGATAGAAATGCTGAACATACAAAAGGAAATTAGCAAGAAAATCTCCTTTGGTAAATATGTAACTTCCTGTAGATTTTTTTTTTTTTTTTTTTTTAATGATACAGGACTAGTGCAACTTTAAAAATATTTTTTTTTCAATATAGAATATTTTTTAGAGCTTTCTTGGGGATTTCTTGCTTCTCAGAACCTGGAATGGTGGAACCTGGTGACATGCTGGGTGACCTGGCGCCTTGGCAAGACAGGGACAAATCTTCTGGAAGGCTGGTATGAAAAATGGACAGCTTGAAATCCCATGGTCTGCCCTTAGAGGTTCATTCAGTTTGTGTGCACAATGTTTGAAGGGGAAGAGGAGAGTAGAGAAAAGCACAAGATATAGTTACATGGCTGCATGATCACTCTCTCAACCACTTTTGCAGCATATCCGCCTCAAACATTAGAGTGAAATGCAATCAGCGTGAAAATCCCACCTGCCAGGCAGGCAAAAGACTAAAAGACAGGTTTACTGGACTAGTCAGTACTAAATAGTGAATAGTTTTCTATCAGAATATTAGCAAAATAGACTCTTGTAGAAGTAATAGAGCAGAAGGCATGTTCTGTCAGAAGGAATTGTTCAAATGAAAAGCTTCTGTCGAGTTTCTGGCACCTTAACTTTGTAACTTAGCACCTCTCCTATGAGGAAAGGCACAGAGAGCTGGGGCTGCTCATTCTTGAGAGAGAAGGCCCCAGGGACACTTTCCTACAGCTTTCCAGTACCTACCAGGGGTCTACAGTAAAGCTGGAGAGAGACTTTTTACAAGGGTGTGTAGTGACAAGACAAGAGGGAATGGCTTTAAACTGAAACTGAATAGGAGTAGATTGATATTAGGAAGAAATTCTTTACTCAGAGTTGGGTGGGACACTGGCACAAGTTGGCTGGTGAAGTTTTATTCCCGTAAATACTTCTCTGGAAATATTCAAGCCCAGGCTGGATGAGGCTCTGAGCAACCTGGATTAGTGGATGGGATACCTGCATATGGCAGCAGGGTTGGAACTAGATTATCTTGAACACCCCTTCCAACCCAAACCATTCTATGATTCTATGATGTCAGAAATGTTGCTGACCCTCAACATCCAATATATTAAATTCAAATAAGTAAAATCTTACACTGTATGTAATAGATAAATTCTATAAATTCAAGCATAACATTCAGCTACTTTACCATATGAGTTAGTTCTATTTTATAATCCCTTATGAGACAGAATTCTAAGCAAAAGTACCTCATTCATATTTCACTTACAATGACAGAAGTTTTTTACTACTAGAAAATATACTAGAAAATGTTCACATTACTACTTTCTTGTTAACATGATCTGGGTACTGACAGATGAGAAATAAAGATACAGAATATCAAAATAGCAGTATTAAAATATTAAAGAAAGAACCTCATCCTACACTGACAGCACTTTATACTGCTTTTACTCTCTTTTGGATTGTGGAGAAAAATACGGGAATATATATAAAGCTATAAAAACAAGATTTTTTTTAATTTCTTCCAAATTTTTTGCAGTGACAAGATGAAAGAACATGAACCACTATATCAGAAGAATTCATTTTACACAGGACTAGACTATCACTTTCTTTCTGTTCTTAAATAAAGGGTAGCATATACCTCCTCTTTTCTCAGGACCAGTACATGCAATAGAATTTATCTGTTATTGCCTTGTTCCAAAAGAAGATTACTTCACTTAAGTGCCCACTTATATCAATGCAGAGATGTACAATATACTGTATTTTTCAACTCTTTTCAATTTACTACTTGCACATCTATATAGGAAAAAAAACTTCACTGAGAGTTTTCTATTTTTTCAAAAAGAATATAAACATGAATGTGTCTTGCCTTTCCTCTGTGTTCTGTATTGTTTATGTTGAGAATAAGGTCATAAAAACCCTGACAGGTTCATTTGTGGACATTCACTCATACCTGAAGCAGACAATGAGCATGATTCAGAGAACTTAAACTCTATGTATTTTACTTCAATGTATCATTGATGGTACATTTTGCAGAATTCTGTCTGGTGTGGATCCCAGTCTTATAAATTGCTTTCAACTGCATGGTAAGGTCCTGGTATTAGATACAATGTATGAGATGGAATATAATTATTCTTCATTTTGTGTTTCAGTTTAATGAACTCTTCATGAATTCTTGGTTATTTCAGTTTTAGAGCAGTACAATAATTTCTCTTTAATTTAATTAGGTTCTTTTGAATAATGTATCAATATATGTGTAAGCAGATATGGTTCTACTGAGACTTACTGAAGTCACTAAGAATACTGGCCCATTTTCATCATGTTCTTTTTTTTCCTCACTTTTTTTATTTCTGTTTTGCAGCCATAGGGAAGCACTTTTTAAAATGAAACTTCTTCTTGCATTTAATTTATGCTTCATTTTTTCTTATTCTCTCACATGATAGAATTGATTTCTTTTAAGAATGTACCAATTTCACTATAGGATATATTTTCTCCACCATGAAAGACAGGCATGTAATAGAGCAATACACTTGGACTACATGTATAGAATAGTGCATAATAGCACCCTTTCATTAAAATAATTATACCAGATTATATAGAATGTCACTTAATGCTATCAAGTCCTCTAAAAATAGAAAAGCCATTTTCTAGTTAATTTTCTATTTCTGCAGAAATAATTTTATAATTTGATATTCCAGATATTAAAACTGAAAGACTTTCCCATGCTGTTTATGAAAAAAAAAAAAAAAAACAAAAACAAAAAAACAAAATCAACCTTGAGTAATTTTTAACTGATACAAGAAAAACATATTTCTTTTTCACCTGTACAGAAACATATTAAATATTCACTGTAATAAAAAAATCTATGTGATTACTAGACTATTCTAAACCATAATACCAGTAGGACATTATTTATCAATGTTTTCTATAAATTGTGATAAATGTTTTCTATAAATTGCCATAAATTTATGAGAGAAAGATTTCTCCATTTAGACAATGGGAATATGACGATACAGCACATATGTTATTCCTAGAAGGAGGTGAAGAAAGAAAAGTCAACCACATTTCTGTATGAGAGGACATAGATATGAATAATCAAGTGAAAGCGCATAGACTCATGTACAATGTAGTAGAAATTATCACTGAAAAGGAGAAAGACTATCTAATTCTTTCTAATCACTGGGTTTATATTGTGAAAGTCATGAACATCTTATCTTTCTGCATTTCTTAAGGAATTAATCATTAATGATTGGTATTAAAGGGCCTAATACTCACCTTGGATCGTTAAGTGTTTCCACTATTTATTATCCTTCAGGAAATGCACTGAAATGCCATCCTTACTGTTTAATTGATATTATTAAAAACTCTTGTACATACAGCTCTAAACCCACACAGAAGTCTCCAAATCTCTTTTCTCTTGTGCAATTTACTCAATAATCAAGGTGCAGCTAGTCAGTATAATGAAACAGTTGCTTCACCAAGCTCTTGGAATAGCTTAGCATCACAATAGTGGCAATTAAATAGAATGGTAAAGGCGATTTATTACTTTGCAGCTTAACTATAAAAATAAAAATAATACAAGAAAATTATAAAAATAGAAAATTACAGAAGGATTGTGGAGTAGAAATACTGTTAGTACTAAAAAGGTGTGTTGGATAAGTTTATGATTGTCTCTTCATTTTAGACAACCCTCTTGGAAGTAAGTTACAAAAGTAAAAGAAAATGCCATATAGATTATGACCCTATAGAAATGAGCCAAGAAATTATACCATTTACTAAAAGAATGACTTCTCCCTTTTTTTTCCCCCATTGAATTCTATGACAAACATGCAATTCTCTAAAATCTAGAGCCTGGTTTAGATAACAGGTATTTAGTTCAGCAGGAATTTTCCACAAAGATAGTACTGAGTTTTTCTGTGAAAATAAATTCCTGTTGCTCCAACAAGATCTTTCAGGTTCTAAGTGCAATTGAAAAACACTTGAAATTTGTTGTGTGCTTCAATAGCAAAAAAAATCAAGTCTTAAAACTGTAAGTTGGTTTATAGCTGCTCTGTAACTGATGCAGAGTTTTACACCAGCTTTTCTTATTGGTCCTTTCCCCCTTTCAGGGAAAAAAAACCAAACAAATAAACAAAAACAAAAAAACAAACAAAAAAACAAACACCAAAACACAGTAAACATATTTCCTTACCTTTATAAAAACTGCACTATAAAATGTCTTAAAATTGACAATGATTGGAGGGGAAAATGGAAAGAAGTGATGAAGCTAAGTATATTTAAGCAGTTTTTACTTTGGGCATGGCATAGCATAAGAAATTTTACTGAAAGAACAGTCCTACAGCATCACAGTAATAACAACTTGATCATTTCAATAGATCCCTCATATGTATCACTGAGTTAATTCAACTCCAGATCTTTCTTCCCAGCTGACATGAAAGAAAAACTATTTTCCTCGAGGTGTCTGCAGAGCTGTCAGTGCTGCAGCACCAGTGGCAGCCAAAGCCAGCTGGAAGCTGAATCCTGGATCCACAATCCCTGTTCCCTCCCCTGTACAGTTCCCTCTTCCCAGCTTTTTTATTGCCTGTCCGTATCAGGCTGAAGGTAGAAGTTAGGCATGCCCAGTGAAGACACAACACCCAAAAAGACTTTATTTGGCCTACTTTTACTGTCAGAGGGGAAAGGCATGCTGCAGGGGAAGCTTTTCCAGTTTTCAACTCCTTTTGTTCTGAGAACCAGGGTTTTTCTTTGATTTCTCAGCTTCCCCTAACACGGCTTGGTGGCCTGAGTTGCAATTCTGGTGTAAAGGATTATCTCAGACATCAGTGCTGTGCTATAATTTCATATTTGAGGATTGTTCCTCTATGCTGTACCTCAATATGTGTCACTGTGGTCTTAATTCGGTCCTTTCTGAGGAAAGTCCAAAACACCCATTGTAAAATATTATGTTGTGTTGCATTTTACAATTTTTTTAATGATATTTCACCTTTAATTCTTCATGTTGGGGCACATATAATAATTCTATGTCTTTACATTATGAGGATAAAATATCTAAAGTGCAGACCTCCCTGAACAATTCTTAAGAAGGCATGAAAAATGGTAATACTTTAAAAAGTAGAACCTCCTTGTGTGTTGTCAGTTCCATTCTTCTACCTCTAAAGAATCTCTCTTGTAAATATCTAAATCTTACTGTGCATAGATACACTGAAATGTCACTAGGCAAGGTATTTTGATTGAGAATTTTAAGGTCTGTTAAACTCTGGATATTGTGTTTTGCTCCTCTAATTTTAAAAACATTCTTTTGATGGATCTTCCTATTCTTACAATGTCACAGCATTTAAATGACTCTCAAAATCAAGTTTTATTTAGCTCCATGTTAAAAAAGCTTTTCCACAATGAGTATTGAAAATTACTTTTTTTTTCCTAAAACCAAGGCCGGATTAAGATTTGAATAACAATCCCTTCTTTTTTTTTTCATCCCTTTCATGTGTTTAATTTGCTTGAGATATAGAAAAAAATCAAATTCAAGATTGTTTGCAAAGGAAAGTAAAATTTTTATTTTTCAGTAGCTTTATCAAAACCTGAACCCTTTCTTGTTTCCTAACCTGATAAACTAGAGAAGTCTATATACTCATTCCCCATACAGAGACTTAATGTAGATAAGCATATCAATCAAAATCTAAACAAGAACGTAAGTATATCTTCTGTGACTGATACATGATTTTCAAACTTGTCATTATTCTCTGAGCATAATTTTGGAATGAATACAGGAGATGAAGTATTGGAGCTTCTTCCCCTCTTTCAGTTCTTTCTCAGCCTTTGATCATTTCAAATTGAATTTTAAGGTTTGACCGTTCCACCGGTTGATACTTTTCTTCCACATCACAAAAGCCCCTATAATGGCCCTGTATCTTAATTTTAGCTTTTCTCCACCTTTTCTAAAACAAACAAGCAAGCAAACAAACAGACAAGTAAACAAAGAAAGAAAAAAACCCTGCAAAAAACCAACCTAATTAAACTAGTCAGTTCCAAGGATAAGCTTCCATTTTCATAAATTTGTAAAGTCAACATTTTAGAAATCAGTTCTTAAAAGTAATATAAGTTTGTTGGGGTTTTGTTGTTGTGTTTTTGGTTTGGGGTTTTTTTATTAGTTATTTGTAACTTCAACTTTCCAAGCACAATTACTCCTGGATACAAACAATACAGCCTAACTACTAGGGTTGAAATTCAGTAGGCTTGCTGGGACTTGTTTGAAACGCTGGCACATAATAGCTTATCCTTTCAAAATGGTTGCTTTGTTGCAAGTAGTTAACTCATTCCTTTGTAAAGCACTTCAAGGTATAAGAGGTGCCCTACAAAAATAAATTACAGTGCACTCTCTTCTGATCTTTACTATTTCTTTTCTATTATATTTTAGCCTACTCCCTTGATACTAATCTGTCCAAGAAGATCTTAATAATTTCAAAGGATTTCAGGTTTTGCAACACATTCTGCAAAAATGAGAAATCTTTGTGGAAAATGTAGTGTCATAACTTAGTAAGATATCATTCTGGAAGTGCATTAGATATTTATATTATTTTTTTCTTTGGCTGATGCTTTATTTTCTGTCACATCAGATGTTATAAAAATGCACTCTGGGTAGGGAACAAATTAATTTCTGATACTTCAAATGCATACAGTTCTGTGATACTGATATAAAGGCAAGATGAACTAATGCTTCTGCCAAACCAAATGTTTTAGTCATAATGCTTCAGGTTATGCTCTGTTGATTTTTCCTGAAAGGAAGATATCAATTTTATAAAATACAAATTTTCCTCTATTACTGCTCTGCTCTACTTCAAGAGAACCTATTTTTTCCTTCTGTGTGAGATTAATTTTCAAAAGCTTTAATGCATACTTTTACCAAGTGTCTATATGGTAATAGAAAGCAAAACAGACTGCAAAAAGAATACATTTGTGTATTATAATTCCAGAATATGAAAATGAGAATTGCATTAATTTAAAGGCAAATTGTTTATGTTCTGCTTCCCAGTCTTATAACTTATCCATGCCTTTCTAACATTAATGATATGTCAGCAAGAAGTTATAGGGAAAAACTACTCCAGTTGCATCTTAGCGAGAGGTTTTTTCCGTGCCCCAGCCTGCCCACCTCACACGGTACCCCGCGTTCAGCGTCCAGATACCTGAACGTCTTCTCATAGAGATATGGTCCAGGCTTCAATGGTTAAAAGAACGTTCAGACAACTTTATTGGGGGGGTAAGTAAAACAACTTATATAGGTTTTTGAGGGGTACATGCGAATGGGGGCGGCTTGGGATAGGTCCAAGGGCTTTGTTCATGAGCTGGGGGGCTTCTCCCATTGGCTGGGGGCCAGTGATCATGAACTGTTCACACGCCGAGCATCAGACCCTGGCGCCAATGGGACTGGCCCGCTTGCCTGCTTTGGAGTTGTTTACTACTTTTTGGCTGCCCTAAGGTCACCCTGACCTTGCCAGCCTGTTAGCTCCTAACGTGGTGTCCGGCAGTGCAGGGGCTGAGGCCAAACCTCCCCTTCAAGAAGTTATTCAGCATTCTGCAGAAGAGAAAATTCTGTTTGAAATTCTGTTCTTTCCTGAAATACAGCAGATCAAATGAAAGGACCATGACTTCTTTCTGGCCTGAAACATTACATGACCTTAACTCGGAGGTGTATATATATGCATATATAGCCATAAATATTTGTGAATGTATATCTCATACATCTTGTCACTTTCTTCCTCAGCAAGTTAAGCATTTGGGAAAATAAACTCTGCTCATTTATGTATCTGTATTTCCCTGAAGCAGCAAGGGAAAAATAAAGCAGTTTCAAGAGGAGTGTGAAGCAAAACAGCTTCTTCTTTCCACTGTCCCTGCACCTCCTCTACCTCTTGTAAACTGTTTGATGCTCCAACAGTAGAAATTTGGAACAAATTAGGAATGAACGTCCAGGCATGCTGCAAAGTTCAGGTTTTAATTCCTGACTGGCTTGCAATACAGTGACACTGTTTATTGATGATCCTAGATAGTTTAAGCTCCACAGTAATTACTAATTTATTCATAGAAGGTGGTTTTGTTTAATATGCAAGATTTTTTAGAAGTAAAAAACAGAAACTATGCAAGGCTTTTTCTGACATTTTATCTTGGCTTTTACAAATGAAATTTTAAGCTACATTATTGGAATAATCAGCTTTTTTTGTAGAGAATGTTCAGATCACAACACACCTATATTTCTTAAAGTATGAAAGACAATTTATTTAAAATTTTACCTAGTGTAGTTTTTTTATTCACAGGTACTTCTATGGAAATTTCAGATATCTATATTAAAAAAAAAAAAAAAAAAGAAGAAGAAAAAAAATGAGTAATGCATAGAAGTTACGTTTCTCTTTTAATATAACCTTTACACTCACTTAGATGTGGCAACCACCCAGAATATTTTCCTTATTGCATGTCTACCAAAAAAAAGTGGCAGATTAAAGGATACTTTCTCCGTATCTTTTGCTTATTAATTGTGTAGAAGAGTGTGCAAATCAGTCATCTTCCATTCACTCAGATTTAAATTAATAAGAGATTTAATAGTTTCATTGAATAATTGATGATTTGTACCTACAAACATGCTGTTCAGAAAGTAATGTGCTTTGCACTCTGGATACTTTATTTCAGTTTTCAACAAGAATCATTCTGGAAAATGAAAATGTGAAAACTATCCCTTTGTCAACCCAAGATGCTATGAGCTAATAAAAGTAGGCAACTATTTTATCAGGTCATGAAAAGTTTAAATTTTTATTATGAAGAACATAAGTGCTTACAACTCCATTTTAAAAATTGAAAACTCACAACTGACATACCAATAATTGGAAGAACTTAAAGAGAATATTTTAAATTGCTGTTGTAATGTACAGGTTGGAACTAATGAAGGCATCAATCCTGAAAATGTGAGTATGTTTCCCAAGGCCACTGTCACCAGCATTGGTCTAAATTTATTACAGCACTTGCTAGTATGTCAGTTACTGTTTTTTTCAACCTGATTTTTTTCCCTTTTAAGGGAAAGAGCTGATCTACAGCAATCAAGAAAAGTGTTATTTCATGCAATCAAAGCCACAGGATTATTCGACACTGTCTTGTGATGAACGATACCTTATTTTATGTGGAAACGAACACTTTGAGTGGAACTCACACAAAAAACTTCAACATTCTATTTTAGTGAATTTATTAGAAGGTGGGATGGTAGTAAGTATGCCTTTAGCTAGGAGTTTTCTCTTGCCTATCAATTTTCAAATAATATTAGAGAAACACGGGCAAACTCTAGAGCTTCACTCCAAATCAAATCACTCTAAATCAAAGCATCATTATTTTCTTTGTCTCAAAAGACTGTAACCTGAGAATCATGATTCTGTAGATGCCTCTGTGCCTGTCTCTAGTTTGAGCTTTCAAGGAATTAGAAAGAAATAATAGTCATATATTAGGACTTCATCCATTCCAATCAGACCAATATTCCTATTGCAATAAAGCTATAAAATATGACCTGTGCTAAAAATCAACCCCACCACAACTAAATAAAACTGCAGCAAAAATACAATCTCAAAGAAGTAGAAAAAAGGAAGGCGAGTCAAGTTAACAGCAGAAAGATAATGAAATTATTTAGTATTTCAGTTTAGAAAATGTAGGATTTTTCAGCTGAGGCTGCATATGGGACCTTGAACATCAGATCACAAGCTGCTACCATATGACATGAAGGAGTCATATCTTCATTTTTCAGAGCTTAGATATTACTATTCTTTCTATGTAGCCAGTAAAAGTGATTGTCATCTACTGTTTATAAATAACCTTGTTAAAATTCCACCCGAAGGAACTAAAGAATAGTTGCTTGATTGTCAAAAAGATAAAATCATTAGTAAAATATCCAAAGGAACAAAAGAGAATAGAGTAATAAGTCAGAAGCCATGTATCTGTCTCTTGATCTCTATATGTGGACTTCTTCCATCTACTCTTCCAATTGTTCATACAAGCCTTGAGAAAGGAGGTCAAAGTTTGTGATACTGCTATGGTGGACATAACATTTCAGGATATTGATATTCTTTTAGATCTCTTCTTCAAGAGACTGAGTTATTATTTAGAAGCTAGATACTAGAGGTTTAGTTAATCACTTTAATGCCTTGCACATGCAGTAGCTATGTGTTCCTTGTATGCAGAGAAAGTGGACAGAAATCCTTTTAGGCATTAAAATCAAAGAGAAAAAACATTATACTCATCAGGTCATTAGTCTGAAGAAAATCTCCAGAGTCTGGTTAACTGATCTGAAAGATCTCTTTTAGGCCTAGTCATACTGCTGTCAGGCATATGCTTTGCTCATCTAGTATAAAACTTAATTAGGCATTGGAGGAAGGGAGCCGACCAAGACAACGGATGTTGTTTCTGATTGTCATCTATCTTAACCCTATTATTATTATTACTATCATCATATTAATTATCATTGCAGAATCATAGAGTATCCTGAGTTGAAAGGTTCCCAGAAGGATCATCGAGTCCAACTCCTGGCTCTGCATTGGACAACCCCAAGAATCACACTATTGTCCAAATACTTCTTGAACTCAGACAGGCTTCATGCTGTGACCACTTCCTGCAGAGCCTGTTCCAGTGCCCAACCACCCTCTGGGTGAGGAACCTTTCTTTAATATTCAGCCTAAACATCTCCAGATATAGCTTCATGTTGTTCCCTTGGGTACTATCACAGGTCACCCAGTGATACAGCTTCTCCTCATATGGCTTCCCCTCTAGACCCTAATGTTTCAAAAGTAAAGAAGTTTAAGCAAAGACTACATACTATTAAAAACACCATGTTCCAAGGGGGAAAAAAATAGTCTCTATGTCTATCATCAGTGAGTCTAATCTAGAAAATATTGGTTGGAACAGAAAACTAGCAATGAAGTATGTAGTTGTTAATCTTTACAATATGGTAGTCCTCAAGAGGACACAGCTGAAATATTGCTGCTGAGTGCTTATATACTCTTTCAAATATCTGTGGTTTGAAGTATTGACTTAGACCAGTGGTTCATTCAGAACCACTTTGTTTTCAAAAGCATCCTAGCCTGAAGAGCTGAACCATGTAAAAGGTGCTAACTTGTCGCAGACGGGTCTAGAGGAGTCACACACATTGATATGATGTCTCAGGCAAACTCCGTGTTTATTCAAAATACAACAACATATATGACCTCTGATCTGACCCCGCCTAGGGGCCAGCTCTTTGACCCCATTGGCTCAGGGCTGCTTTTGTACAAATAAGGTAATGTCCGAAGCCCCTTACAGGGGGCGGTACTGGTGTGTGGTTGTTTTGCAGGTAAAGTTCCAGCAGCTTCCAGGCTCACCTATGGCCTGGGCGGCAACACTAACTTTTTTCATAGTAAGATTCTACCCCACCAACAAGATAGAATTCCTTACATTTTATTTGTGAAAACTAAGACAATCTCTTTAATTTCTGGTCCAACTATGGGCCACAAAAGCTATCTTTGCTGAAAAATCTTTTAAATCCAGTATTATATCATGTCTATTAATTATAAAAAGGGGGCCCAATATAATTCTTGTTTACACCTATGCCATCAGTTTGACAAGAACATCTTCTTTTTTTTAATTATTAAAAAAAATTACTACAACCCTCTGTTAAGACTGAGCAATATTAAAAGCAATTTATTCCTGATTGTTCCTTAACATTCATAAGTCAAGGAAAACTATTCTTGCTATAAGTCTTTTTCTGTGGGAATAAATATTTAAAATAAAGTCAAGACCAAATATGATTACAAGGAGTATGGGTCAACCTAAGTCTTACCATTTAACCTAACCTATAGTTGAGTATTCTCTAAAAGCTTTGTTCTGTCATGAATTATTTTTACAGTGAAGTTTCACTTGGCTTTTGATAATATATGACCCTCTAAATACTGTGGAAACATCATAAACAATGTGTTGTATAGCCATATTGAAAATAATGGAGAAGGAACACCGACTTTATCATTCAACCCCTGAGGCATCTGGAAATTGTACAGATTAAAGAAAAAAAGGTGAGAGTATGGAAATAAATGAATCTCTATCTACAGTAATGTCATTTTTCATAAAGTCATTACAAATCACCTCTGCATGGAATTGTGAAGAAATTCTGCCAAATATCTGTGTGGGGTTAAGAAAAACAAATAATTAATCTTAATGAAACACCTGATGAATTTTTGAATTACAATCAAAAGAAAAGGACTGGTCATTTTACAAACCCATATCAAAACCTATGTGATTTAGACAAATTTGCTGTCTGTTATCTTTCTGCTTAAGCTCCACACTAGGAATTTCGAGGCCACACAAAGTTGGATAATTTGGATGCCTCAAGCCATAGCATGTTTCTAGAAAAGTAGGAAGGTAGAAATTCAGTCCAGAATTATCTTCCAGTTGCTTGGATAGAAACAGAAATGGGAGATGATGTTGCATGCTAAGTTCAGCCTTTGCATTTCAGTAAGCATTCATATGCTACAATACACAGGTGTTCCATGTGTAAGATAAAGAAAGATAATTTGCTTTCGACAAGTCTGTGTTCCATTTAAACCATAGACTATGATTAAAATGTTTTTGAGCTCTAACTAAACAGATTAATTGATTATAATAATAGTTTGTTTGACTGCTTTGTTTTGAACTGTTTTGCTTGTCAGTTTGCGGGACAAATATTAGATAAGCTGAGTACAGGCAGAAGAATATAGTTTAGAAAATTTTCATGAGCTGTAATATGACAACCTCAATGTAACTTTTCATGAGATTCTAAGACATATTTTTCAGTCTTCATTGAGTTTCCCCGATAACAATTTATGTTTTCTAATTTGATTCTTCCCTGTGAACAACTGTACTTATTCAAAATGTACCCCTTTACAAATTAATAATTTCAGAAACCTTTAGAGAATTTGGAATTTCACTGATTTTAAGGGCACAAGTACTCCTTTTCTAACTTTGTTTCTGAAATTTTGTTTTATTCTTGGTAAAGATTTCTGATCACTGGTTTTGTTTTCAGACAGCCACTGAAGAGGATTTTCCACAATTACTAATATATATTATTAACAGGCTGCAGAAATGAGATTACATTCTTATGCAGTTCAAGATTCAATGATATTTGTGAGATTTTGGTAAAGGACATGTAAAGTCCTGCACTTGGCAAAGAATAACCACAGGTGTAAACACAGGATGGGGGCCAACAATCTGGAAAGCTCTTCTGCAAAGAAAGGCCTGGGCATCCCTGTGGACAAGTTGAACGTGCATCACCAATGTGCCCCTGTGGCAAAGACCAACAGCAACCTGAGGAGCATCAGGAAGAACATCATCAGCTCAAGGTCAAGGGAAGTGATCCTTCTCCTCTCCTCAACACTGGTGAGACACATCTGGAGCTTAGGGTCCTCTTCCAGGCTCTCCAATACAGGAAGGACACAGACTTACTGGAATTAGTTTAACAAAGGGCCATGAAGATAGTTAATGGATCTATCCTATGAGAACAGTCTGAAATAGCTGTTCACCCTAGAGAAGAGAAGGCTCTGGGGAGCCTTAACCTTGTTTATCTGATGAGCATCAATAAAGAAAGCAGACTTTTCTCAGTGGTATCCAGTGAAAGGGCAAGAGAAGTGGACAAAAAGTGGAATATAGGAAATTCAATCTAAACATAAGAAAGAAATAAGACTTTTTTTGCTGTGAGTACAGCTGAACACTTGATCAGGTTTCCTAGAGAAGTTGTAAAGTCTCTATCCCTGGAGGTATTAAAAACGTAATGAGACAAAGCCACGTGCAACCTATTGCAGTTGATCATCCTTCAAGTACAATGTTCAACTAGATGGTCTCAAGAGATACCTTCCAACCTTGACTGTGATTTGTGATTCATAAATGAAGAGCAACTTTTGGCAGTATTATAAATTATTGGTTTCTGCTCTTTTAAGTATTTATGGCTTATGAGAATACTTGATTCCATACCAAGGAATGGGCTTTATTATTTAATATTATTAGTTAAAACATTAAACACCAGAACTATGCTAGATATGGCTTAATCACCCAGGCATATCACATAGCTGTTTAATACCCAATAATTAGAATTGGTTGAACAATTTTGCTAAAATTTTCTATTCCACCCAGGTCAGCCATTTCTCAGAAATGCAGTTTTTGAAAAAGCATTGCTGGGTAATCTTTGTCTGTGAGGGCTACAAAAAAAAAAAAAAAAAAGGAAACCAGGGATAAAAAAGCAAGAGGAATGATTAGACTTGCTAAAATTTTAAAAGAAAAAAAACCAAAACCTGAAAGACACAGAAAGACAGACAATATAGTTAGTGGTCTGTGGATAAGATGACCCAGAGGAACAATCTGGTTGGGTATGATTTTTGAATTAAAAAATGTTCTCACACAAGCAGAAACTTTTGTCTCCACATGCAAGCTTTTTACCCATCAAACTAAAACAAATATTTGTGTTTCTCCTATGTTACATATATGTTTTCATAAAATTCCAGAAGACATGTTTGAATTGCAGTAAGAAATAAAAATGTTTCAGTACTGCAGCATTCATAATCTTGCCATATTGATCACTTTCAATTTGCCCATAATTCATGTTTGAAAGAAAGTAAAAAGTAAGTTTTAAATAATAAGACTTCTATGCAATCTTTATTTATAAACTTTCATGTAAAGACACTTTGGGTCAACACCTCTAAGACATGAATACAACCAAGTAAAAGCAGGATTCTTAGGTCAGAAGACTATGCAAAAAGCAGTTTGAGGACATATACGCCTATTTACATAATTAGATATGAGTTAAACTGAGATAACCATTCTGCAATTACACATACGGAAGAAATGTTTGCTGCAGAATAGCAAAAAGCCATCATGTATATCCAACGCAGAGGCTGTTATGATAATAATTTAATGGAATAATAGCTGTAATGTCAGGCTATTACATATCACCTTTTTTCAGTAGATATCAAAGTGACTTCACAAAACCACAGAATCACAGAATACAACCACAAGGATCATCAAGTCCTGCTCCTGACCCTGCACAGGGCCATCCCCAAGAGTCACACCATGTGCCTGAGAGTATCATCCAAACACTTCTTGAACTCAGACAGGCATCATGCTGTGACCACTTCTCTGAGGAGCCTATTCCAGTGCCCACCCACCCTCTGGGTGAAGAACCTTTTTCTAATATCCATCCTAAACCTCTCCTGACACAACTTCAGGCCATTCCCTCAGGTCCTGTCATTGGCCACAACAGGTGCAGGTGCAGGATCTGGCACCTCCTCTTGTTGAACTTCAAATGGCTGGTGATTGCCCAGCCCTCTGATTTGTCAAGGTCTCTCTGTAGGGCCTCCCTACCTTTGAGGGAGTCAATAACTCCTCCCAGTTTTGTATCATCTGCAGACTTACAAGAAGGCTAAATTACTTTTCCTTTTCATTCAATAATGCATTGCTAATGTTAAGAAAAAAATGCAAATGGATCTCTGAACCTTAACCAGATGCATGGAAATCTAGACAACTGACCAGTGATAAGGCTGTTTTCTAGTACGAGCTACAACAGCTGCATGAGGTTTACTGGACTACATGGTCTCACTGGGCATCCACCACCGCTACTCTCATGCACAAGGCAGAAGTGGATGCTCCAGGTGCAGTCTTCCATGCACTACCACTATACAAAACTAATGCTGTCCTCTTGCTCTTATGTAATAACAAAAGAAATTTAATTCTTTCATAATGAGCTGAAACAGTGGAGTTTTTTCATATTTTTATGGAAAAATTTATTTTCACAGTAATTTTTTGTGTGCAAAAGTATAAATGGGCTCAAAAGCATAAGTTGATTGTTAGCTACTAAATGCAGTGATCTAGAAGCAACCATTTAAGATAGCAATGCTCCTGCACACTTACTGCCAGGAAACAATAAAGTAAACAAGGAGACAGCGTATTTTAGAATTACCCTGTCTCTTACAATCTGTTTTGGTTTGAACACTTTGGCAAAATGCCAACTATAAACCAGAGTGACAAAGGCTCTCTTCTCCTCCCAGACAAGAAAATGGAGAAAAAAGACTGGACACTTAAGCTTGAAACAGAATCTGGGATATATATTTGCACAAAAAGGGGAAATTAAAAGTAGACTACAATATAACACACACCTACACAACTTAGATATAACAACAATCCTCTACCTCCCAGTGAAAACAAATCACATCACTCCGTATCCATAAAGCACCCCAAAAAACTAACCACTGTCTAAAGCACAATTACTGATCTGATCCATACAGATGTTCTTACGTTGTGCTGAAAATAAAAATGAGATTACCTGTACTTTTGTTTTTCCTGTCTTCTTGCAGTCAGACTTCTAACTGAGGCAGTTTACCAATGTTCTGGATGTAGCAGGCTATAACATTTACTATGTTTATGCAACTCACCCTTGTTTAGCCTACACTTCACAAAGTGAATCTTAAAATTTACAAAGTGAAGAAGACAGAATATACTACCTAATTATAAGAGAGGGGTTTTTTTAAATTATTCATTCCTGCCAACTTTGTTTTGTTCCTTCAATTATAAAATTTCTCCCTTCTGGAGAACTGGAATTCCCCTCAGTTAGAAAGGTACTTTCAAGAACACCAAAAGCTAAAAAAAACCCCACAACCTTACATTTGAGGTAAGCAGTAGCAAGTGCCAGATATAAAACTATGCATTGTCTAGTACGTCGCTGATTAATGAAATGTGTCCTTAAAACTTATTAAATTAATCAAGCATAAACCTTGAAACTGGATCTTTGCATTTCAAAAGATCATAACAGGGTCTTTGAACCTTGGAGAAACAAGTAATGCAAGTGGTTTTATATCCATACTTGTGATGGTCTGGGATATAAGCAAGGCAAGGTTTGGAGGCAAAGGTAACTTTTAGAAGATGAACTATTACAGTTGAAGAAAAATAAAACAACCTTTCTTTAAAAAAAAAAAAAAAAAAAAAGAAGGAACAAAGAAGCATTATTTGGGATATATTAGAGAAGATTTAACTGTCATGGAAAGTTTGGAGTTTTCTCATTTCTAAATTAACTGTTCAAGTATAAGACTTCCTGTTGAGAGAGGGAGAAGATGCAGAAAAAATACAGTCTTGTTTAATATTAAAATTCATGTTTCTGTAGTATAACTTTAGAAAATCTTTTGAGAAACTATAAAATTTAAGAAGAATTTTTGTTGTTGATGTTGGGTTTGGTTTTTTTGTTTTGTTTTTTTTGTGTTTTTTTTAAATTACAGAAGAGGCTTTCTATTAACAGTTTCCTCCTTTAGGAATTACTTACTAGGATCACAGGATAAGCCACTTCAAAAGGGAGCTCAAAAGGTCTCTAATCTGTCCTGATTCAAATGGGGTCAGCTATGTGATCAGAATGCTCAAGGTTTTATCCAGTTAGGCCTCAAAACCCTCCAGAGATGGAGATTACATAATCACTCTGGGCAACCTCTTCATCTGTCTGACTCTCTCATAACAAAAAAGGTGTTCCTTATATCCAGTGTGAAGTCCTTTTCAATGATCATTGTCTCTCACTCTCCCATCCTAGAAAACTGTGAAAGGAGAGCCTGACTCTATTTTCTTGGTAACCTCTGCACAGGCATGGACATGCTGCTATTAAGTTCCCCTCCAGGACCTTCTTTCCTCTGGGCTGGACAAGCCATGTAACCTACAGGGATTCTGCCTCAGATTTTTATGAATAGTGATATCACTGGACAGTGTTTTTCCTGGGAAATAATTTGGTTGCTTACCTATGCTGCCACTTAAAACATAGCCAGAGTGTAGGACATTTAGATGTCAGAAATGTCAAAGACCATCCAAAATGTAAGATAAACAATTAAGTAAATTGTATCATAGTCATTCTTTGGTCCACCAGCTGAAAAAAACTACCAGGGTTTACCTAAAACTAACATTTATTTACTTTTTTATCTGCTTGTATCTGGCTCTCATGGTCCAAATGTTCTTCCAGAGACATTAGTTCTAGGAACTGCCATAATATGTACTAATTCAGGATAGAAACTCGCAACTGTTTCACTCAGTTTCACTGATAGAACTCTTTGAATTCCCCAGAAAATGATAATCTGGAAATTAATGTACCCCTGCCTGATCTACTTATACTGTAGGGTATAGGCAGAATTCTGAATGGTGCACTGAAGGTTAAAGAAGGTATTGTCTAAGTCAATGTGTTGGAGGAAAGAGTAATGCAATTAATTGTGTCACAAGGATACAACAGAAGTCTAGTTTTGGCACTAAAATACCTCACCTCATTGCATGCAGCATGTTGTTAGGAAACAGTCCTGTCTAGAAGACAAATTAGTTTCTTGTCCCAAAAAGGAGATAAAAGGAAAAACAGAGAATAGAGAGAAAGAAATTAATGTTGCCCTAACTTTTAGTAGATTCAAAGTATATGTTTCATCTAGATCATCATTATTATTTCCATAAAAGCAATTACAATGCATTCTATTGCAATTTCATGGCACATTGCCAAGCTCCAGCATTTTCATTACCATGGCAAATTGCCAAATACCTAGAAACAGTAATCTGAAAACTGAGGAAAGGAGATGATGAGCTATTTGTATTTCATCTGGTTAGACACATGCAAAGTGACAGCATGGTGTCTTTTGGACTTTAGAAAGTACCCTTAGAAAAACCAATTAATTTCCATTTATGGGCATCATCTGAGTAAATTGTATCACTATTATGTTATACTTCGAAATAAAATCAGATGATTCTATAAGAGTTGTTCTCACTATTTTTTCCTCTGACCTTTTTCTTCTTATGAAAAGAATTCCTTCCTCAAAGTGCCAAATTAATGGTAATAACCTTGAACTTTACAGTATACTGTGTGTGTACCACTTCTTGCTAGATTTCACACCCATATTATTTCATCTGTCATTAAACACAGATACAACTTTCTGTTCTGAATGCCAAAACCTCAAAAAAGAAACAGATATGAAATGAGCAGCAAAACTAGATTAATTTTTAATTTATGTTTTTGGAAGCTGTTGTTCCAAATATTCACGTTGTCAGGGAATTTGTATGAGAAGTCATTTTGAAATTTTGAATTTTCTGTATTCCATATTAGAAAACAAAACTTTTCTACAATCTATCCAACAGACACAGAAGTTAATAAATGGTCACATTCATTCTGAGGTAAAATGCATCTCCTGAGGAAATATGCAAATTATAGAACATTTTTTAATATTAAAAAAACAATCCTACCTGTTTAGAAGAAAAAAAAAATCATTGTTTTTCATTCTGAGGACTGATCTGATTTTCTGAAAACAATTCATGATCTCCTCAAATATATTTGCATTCAAATTGCAATTTGTGTCTTCCGTGCATATTCTATGTGAATAGGGTGTACAAATTTGATACCTGTATTTCAGGGTAAATCCCAGATTAAATTATTAACCAGGAGTACCCCTTAGGATGCTATGGCTCTGAGCCAATGCTCCTGAGTTCTGTTTCTGAGCCTTTTAAGTAAGGACCTTAGTGATGGTGGACTGGACTGGACCAGAGTAGGAGCTCTGTATGTACTTGTCATGATTTAACCCCAGCCAGCAACTAAGCAGTCTGCAGTCTCTTGCTCACTTCCTCACCATCAGGACTGAGGAAGAATTGGAAGGGTAAAAGCTAGAAAGCTCATGGGTTGAGATAAAAAGAGTTTAATAGAGAAAGAAAAAGCTGCACATGCAAGCAAACTAAAGAAAGAATTCAATCACCACTTCCCATGGGCAGGCAAGTGTTAAGTGATCCCTGGGTAAGCAGAGCTCCATCATGCATAACGGTGACTTGGAAAAACACCATCAAATGCCATCACTCCTAAAGTTTCCTCTTCCTCCTTTTTTATGTACTGAGTATGATGTCACATGGTCAGTTAGGGTCAACTGTCCCAGTTGTGTCTCTTCCCAAATCCGTATGTACCCCCAGCCTCCTTGCCAGTGTGGCACTGTGAAAAACAGAAAATGTCTTGGTTCTGCATAAGCACTTCTCAGCAAGAGCAAAAACTTCTCTATATTATCAACCCTGTGTTCAGCACAAATCCCAAACACAGCCACATGTGCTAGCCACTGGGAAGAAAATTAACTCTACACTAGACAAAATCAGCACAGTGATATAAACTGAAACAGAACATGAAGATTCTTTCCAGAAAGCTGAAAAACAGCAGGAAAACCTGTCATAGTCTGATAATCCTTCCTATTATTTGTCATAAATACAGAACAAACAAAGCAATTCTCTTTCTAGCCCCTGTTCCATACCACTTTTTTTTTTTTTTTTTTTTTTTCACATTACAATCCATGCAAATGCAGCATTTATATCTCACTCCAGACTAGCAGAATTGCCAGATGCAGTGCTGCAGGTACTGCACAGGGAAAACATCTGCACTAAGCAAAACCAATGTCATTCTAACTTTATATTTCTGAAAATAATTGTCAGAATATCAACGAATTTTGTCATTTATGAAAATAAATATGTATTAACTCATAGCTGGAAATAATTTTACCCAAAGCTATTTATAGAGAGCTAGGTTTAAGCTTTGGCCTCAGCATATCAAATGCATTCATTTAATACCTGTTTAGCGTTATTAATTATTGTCAACAAAACAGCCAATTTGGATTAACCCAAATGACATCATTTTTCAGGAAAATGGTCAATATCTTAAAAATCTTGGAGATGAAGTTTTTTTTTTAGAACTCAGTAGAGACCTTCTTCATTAAAATAAGTATTCTTTTAATACAATATTTGGAAGTGAAGAGGAAAGGAGTTTAGTAATGTACTGACAAGTATATAGAAGTCATATTCATGACAAGTTTGGAAATACTAAAGGGACTCCCACTCAGTAATAAATAGTCACACTCAAGGGAAATTCCATTTTGCATAAAGAACCTTAGAAGTCCTGTTAGCAGCAATGTGTCCTTGTGGCAAAGGGCAACTGCATCCCAGAAGTTGCATTAGGAAGATTATCACCTCCAGGTCAAGGGATGTGGTTCTTCCCCTCTACTCAACACTGACTAGCCACATCTGGAGTGTTAGCACACATTTTGGGCTCATCAGCAAAATAAAGACTTACTGGAAAGGCCACAAAGATGACTAAGGGATAAGAGCACCTGTCATATGAAAAGAGGCTGAGAGAGATGAAACTGTTCAGCCTGAAGAAAAGAAGGTTCTGAGAGGATCTTAACCATATCTGACAAGTGGCACTAAAGAAGACACGGGTCAGCCTTTTCTCAGTGATACCCAATAAAATGGCAAGAAGTAATAAGAAAAACTGGAATACAACAAATTCATACATACAGTAAGAAAAACACTTTTTCCTAATTAATTTTGGATTCTTTATACCAGAGTTGCATATGTGTACCAGGAGAAATGGATTTTTTTTCCCCTCCACTGTGGTGTAGAGAGCTTACAGTTTAGAAAGTCAGAAGCAAGATTTCAAAACCTTTAAAGCTGTAAAAGACATGCAATCTTTTATTTCTTAGGATATTTCTGTAAGCATGGGATTAATAAAAAGATGGGAATTTTGCTCAGAAACTTGTTAAAAAATAAAGATGGCCTTCAGTGTGACATAGACAATTTTTTGCTCAGCCATAATGAGGTCATTAGCAGCAGTCATTTAGGATCAAAAATATTTTTGCTCAATAAAAGAAATATTCCCAGAGTCTTTCAGACACAAAAAAAGGGTAGAGGTTTTTACTGGACCCTTATGCAGAATACTGAATATTTGAACACTGAGTCACAATTTGAGAGATTTTTTTGCTTTAGTCCAACTACTTGGTCTAACAATTTCCATCTTGCTTTGCTTTTCTTCTTTAGGAATTTTTTCCTCTTTTGGATTTTTAGCAGGTTTAAAACTAAGGTCTTTAATATACATCCCAAATACTTTATACAAAGTTGCTGTTTGATTTGTTAAATTTTGTATCTGTTCTGTGCTTATAGTAGCTGCTTTTGTCTTTGAAACATTCATCTTAATTTTAGTTTGATTTGACTTTCATCCAGCTACTGTTGTCAGGGATAATACAAATCCCAACACAGTAATGCTAAAGATTTAGAATTGTCCTACAAATATTCTATGGTCTTAAGTGGATTTGTTTCATTTATCCTCCCTACATCCTCTTTCTCAGCTTTGGATAAGACTTGGAGAACGGAGAAAAGTATATCATGTATATATAAGTAACTATGGTCCCTGAACCTCAACAATCTCATTTTGCTAGCAGTTGCTCAGTAGCTTCTTTTATATGAACTTCATTAAAGAGGCTCTTACACCTGGCTCTAGTCTTTTTCACTAAAACAGGAAGACTGTGAAAGGAGCACAGTATCTGCGAGACACAAAACACCAGAATTCTGTTAAAATCACTGAAGAACTTCTGTCTACTCCAGCAAACTGCTCAACAGAGCCCACCCCCTCCCAAATATGCCTACTGATTTGGATCATGACAGGAACTTCTGAAAAGGTAAAAGTGGTACTATTGTCCAATTACCCTAGCAGAAGAAGGTATCCACAAGTGTGAGTTGTTGGCATGTAGTGGCTCAGATAATCAAGGCACAAGTTGATGATGTGCCAAGTAACCACACAGGTGCTGAGGGTGTGCACACCCACCACCTCAGGTTACCAGCTGGGTGTTGAACAAGGTAAGGAGAGAGGCAAATCCTGCAAAGTGGGGTAGTATTTCTTTGTCCTCACAAAAATGACTTAGCTGTGGTAACTTTCCTCCAGCGAAGCACTGGGACAATTCACACATCGGTGCTGCATCCAGTTGGTGGCAGGTCACCATTGGTGTTGCCCAGGGGCCATTGTTGGGCCCAGTTCTGTTTAATATCTTTATTGATGATTTAGATGAGAGGACTGAGTCCACCATAAGCAAATTTGCAGATGATACCAAGCTGGGGGGAAGTGTTGATCTGCTGAATGGCAGGAAGTCTCTGCAGAGGGACCTGGATAGGTTGGAGAGATGGGCTGATTTCAACAGGATGAGGTTCAATAAGGTCAAGTGCCAGGTCCTGCACTTGGGCCATAATGACCCCATGGAGTGCTACAGGCTGGGGACAGAGTGGCTGAAGAGCAGCCAGACAGAAAAGGACCTGGCAGTTCCGATTGACAGAAAGCTCAACATGAGCCAGCAGTGTGCCCAGGTGGCCAAGAAGATCAATGGCATCCTGGCCTGTATCAGGAATACTGCGACCAGCAGGACCAGGGAAGTGATCCTTCCCCTGTACTCAGTGCTGGTGAGGCTGCAACTTGAGTGTTTTGTCCAGTTCTGGGCCCCCCAATTTAGGAAGGACATTGAGGTGCTGGAGCGGGTCCAGAGAAGGGCAGCAAGGCTTGTGAAGGGACTGGAGAACAAGTCCTATGGGGAGTGCCTGAGGGAAACTACTGTATGCACTTTTTTCAGAATAAACACAATTTTTATTTCAAATTTTTAAAATTTTGTTACATGTAAAATTTTTAATGAAATATTTCAAGTTACAAAAGTGCTGGCAACTGAATTGTTTGATTCTAACATCTGTAAGCAATTTCTTGTCCCAATTCAGAACCAAAAATTGTATGTTGTGAAATTTTCTATGTAATGAAAAGAAATTGCCTTTACTATGGATGCTAGTCAGTGTCTGAAAAGTTAATATTCACCTTGAGTAAATATTTAGTTTATGCTCACCTTGCCTATCTTTTCTATGCTTGTTCTTATATTAGAAAAACAGGTGCGCACTATAAATTAATTATTTTGATACTTTTTTGCTGTATAGTTTGCATCGCAAGCTGTATTCTGTGGTAATATGTATTTTATTTTTATTTAATTCCTGGCATTCAGCTTGTTTGTGGGTCTAATTCTGAATAAAACAAGTCTTGTCTGCTTGTCATTTACTTTTTTCTAATTCCATAGCCTATAATGAAGTTACTGCATGCCTGAGTACACCATCAGCTGTCCTCATTGCTAAGTGAAAAAGATTTTAATTCTGTCAAATACCTAGAGAATTCAACTGTTCCATTATACTCACAAGCAGAAAAGTTAAGATTGCCAATGTAGTAATTCAAATGCACACACAAAAAAAAATCATTTAAGTGATTTCTTGATTTCAGGTGCCAAATGTTTTTTTTATCATATGAAGATGCACTTAATTTAAAATATTCGATCTAATAATTTTTCAGACAGACATTAAATGCTGTATAAAATATTTATCAACATAGAAACATCTAGTTCCTAACAAAGTATTCCTGGAATTTTCTTTAAATTACACTTTCTTTTATGCTGGAAGCTTTCCCTCTTGTTTCCAGCGGAAAGTATTGACAATTTCAAATTACCCTATACTTGACAAATACAATTTCAAGTACCTTTCAAGTATTCTAGAAATTAAGTGTGGCACTTGTGATATGGGGTTTTTACCTTGTTTTGATATATATCGGGCATATGACAGCCAGAAATGCCACTATATAGTGTTTATTATGTAAACTCAAGAGTTTGACATATCTGTCACCACATTATACTTCCTTAAAAAATACTTCTTTGAAGGAAAGCCTATGACAATTTCCTATGCTAGCAGCTAGCATAAAATATTCTCGAAGTTTTTATTAGAGATCAACTCAATTCTGCAATCTCTGACAACAAAATCCTTAGTGTGCCTAAAATATCTCCAGGGCAAATAAAAAATAACTGAGTTATTTTTTTTCTTTTTAGAGTCATGGAATCATTGAATGGTTTGGGTTGGAAGGGTCTTGAATGCTTCCAGTGAACGGACATCACAGCTTTCCTCAGCAACCTGTTGCAGTGTTTTACCACCCTCACAGTAAAGAATTTCTTCCTCATATCTAATCTAACCCCACCCTCTTTCAGTTCAAAGCCATTATCCCCTGTCCTATCACTACTCACCCTTGTAAATAATCCCTCTCCAGCCTTCTTGCAGGCCCCCTCTAGATACTGGAAGGTTGCTCGAAGGTCTCCTCAGAACCTTCTCTTTTACAAGCTGAACAACCCCCAATTCTCTCAGACTGTTTTCATAGTAGAGGTGCTCCATCACCCTGATCATTTTCGTGGCCTTTCTCTGGACCCATTCCAAAAGGTCCATGTTTTTCTTCTGCTGTGGACCCCAGAGCTGAACACAGGTGGGGTTTCATGAGAGCAAAGCAGAGACACAGAATCACCTCCTTCAACCTGTTGGCCACACTTCTTTTGATACAGCCCAGAATACAATTGGCTTTCTGGGCTGCAAGTGCGCATTGCCGGCTCATATCATTATCTAAGTGTCTCTTAAAATAAGAAGAGGATCAGTCCTTCTGCAGATGAAGCAGATTAGCCATGCATTATTCAGTATCAAAATACATTTGACAATTGTCTTCTGTTATGAAATATACATAATTCATAAGACATCTGTTCTATGTTTTCACATTTAAGAGATACAAAGTGCAAAACTACAAACAGTGTGAAATGGATCCTTAGGAATGTTTCATTTTGTATCACTTTTTCTCTCATGCTGTTCAATAAGGGCAAGGGAAATAGCCATGTATCCATTTATTATGTATGTGTATTTCTTTATTGTTCTACTATGAAAATTTACTCTCTGCTAATTTTCTTTTTGATCATAATCTCAACAGAATTAATCAAGAATGGATACCATGGGTCCTTTTAGCAGAAAACTAAATGCAAAATATCTGTCAATCATACTAGATATAAAAAAAATCTACTTTCTTTATATATATGTAAGGGATTTATATCTGTATTTCTAAGTACATATGTTTGTGTATATATATGTATAGATACTTTAACATCACAGTAAAAATAAGGAGCAGTTCCGGCTGAACATTCTTTTTTTCTTTGCTAACTAGTGCTTAGAAGTACTCGACCTCTAAGTCTTCACAACCAAATGAAATCACCTGGCATTCAGAACATCCTAGCTCAGGGTATCTTATTAAATTTCACAATAAACAAAAAGAACATTAAATGGTTTCTGATCTCAGAACTACTATTCAATGTGAAATAGTATTCACATTCTAGGAAAGTTCATTTTTCAAATACAGCCTCTGTCTTGCATAGGACACTGAACTGAAATCTCATTACACTGGGCCATAAGTCTATCCAAATGTAACACTTTTCTTCCATGATTTTAGAGTGTTTTATTTAACTTTGTTTCTCCAACTTTAATGCCTTTCTAAGAAAAAAGTTCAAGTTATAAAAAAATTGCTATTGAAGAAAACCACATACTAAATGCAGAAGAAAATAACAAAAATTTTGAAGAGTATGAAGGACCTATAAAACATTTCTATCCCCTCCAAAAAGAAAGCATAACTGCATTCACCATAAGCCTAATTCAAATAAATATATAAATTTTTCAGGAAAAAATATTGATAGTTTATTACTTACACCTAGAACTGTCCCTTAAAACACAGGAAACTGAGAACAAGAAAGCAAACACAAAAATAGTTAAAGGTATATTACTTGATACAAATCAAATATATATCATTATATGTACCTAAGAAAACTAATCTCAATAGATATGAAAATATAGCTTGCTATTTTCTGGATTTAGACTAAACTTATGAAGTATTCTGAACGATCTGAAAGATACTGATAATAATTCGCTTGTACCTGCAACACTAGGAAATTGAAGAAGTCTGGAGATGAACATTTTACTGCCATCTTAGAATCAGACACCATCTTTGAAGTCCTCTCCCAGCTACTGCAAAAAAGTAACTCTGTCCTGGTTGGAACCAGGTAGGACTTTTATGTGTTTCAGTGACCAAGTCTCAAGGCTGGATTTGATGAATCTGACATTGCTGTGTTCAGAGAAGCCTGTTTTCCAGCTACAATTTCTTTTTTTATTTTATCCACAGGCATATTGTATGAAGTCTAATAACTATTTTACTTCTGAATAAAACCCACCACTTAGCTCACTTCTTTATCACTTTTTACTTCAAAGTCTAAGGTTCAAATACTCTTTGAAATACAGGATGAAAAAAAATTAGAGACAGTAAAATCGGTTCTTATTTTTCAAGAAACAGTTCCATAAATGCAAGGGACAATGTGGATAAGACCACTGAGTCCATGATCTTAACATGGAAAAAGACATCTGAAGTAATTCAGACCCATGGACAGGAAGCCTTTCATGTTCTTAGTCAAATCTTATGGCAAAATAGACCTGCAAAATAGAGCAACTTCTGTTAGAAGCAAGATCCTAACAGATCTCCAGTATGTGTGCCCAATGATGGAGATTCTTCGCTGATCCCAGCTGCCAGCCCTGGGCTGGCCTTGCTGCCTCACAGGGTCAGGGTGTGCACTCCAGCTGGTGAGACTCTTCAGTGCTGAATGTGTCACCTGGCGGCAGCCAGCCAAACCTCGTGGCACACTGATAGAAAGTCTCATGGAGTTAGGATCAAAGATGGGAGGCACCTATATGCAAGTCTGTTGTGCAAAGCAGATCATGACCTGAACGAGAAAAAGATCAGAGACCCGATTCTGAGGTTCCTACATTGCAAATTGCTATCCACTGCCATGTTCTCTTCAAAACAAACATTCCAATCTGTTTGACAGATGTGTAAAGAGCACTTCAAACTTTTCAAGCAGTAATAACAGAAGCAATTTCTTGGGTAGTTAAATTTGACTTAGTAAAAACAGAGGTTTTAGCTCAATATCTCCCATGTTCTGAAAGCCTTAAATTTCTAATGGGAGCCAAACTGCTTTTAGAAATAGATTCATGAAACTAAGTCCGAATAGTTCTTTTCTTATGTGAGAACTATGTGATACTCAAAGCAGGCCCACATCTGGTTCTATCAAGCATTATTTTGATTATAAGTGCCAGAAGGAATGAGGAAGCCTCCCACAAACGGAGACAAAAGAGATTTCCAAGAAGAGGGAAATTATCTTACAACCTACCACAAAGTGACCCATGTAACTGTGGGGTTTAGTTACACTAAGATGATAAATGGCATAAGAATAAAAAAAACTAAGTACATCTCAATGCAGTCTAAGCTTTTTAAAAGGATTTTGAAAGGAGAAAAACTCTAATTGTGTTGGGATACTTCCAGGAGCAGTTAGCTCCTTCCATAGACACAAGACTCGTATGACTTTCCTTGTAAAGTCATTCAGTATAAATTCCTTCAACAAGAAGTTTGTTACCTTGCACTAGATTATTCATACAGTAGCAGCAACCTGAATTATATGTACTTGAATGTGAAAAATTCATTATTTTTGAAGTAGTAAAGACACGTCTTTCCCCAGTTAAGTTCATTGCAGCCCTGCAATCCTGGTAAGGTCATCTCCTAAAAAATGCCAAAGTTTTCAATGGGAATCCTGAACAATCATTTTCTCTAGAATAATCTAATGTTTTATAATTGCATCTTCAGTATCTTTGTAATTTAGCAATCTCAATAGTATAATGTAAATTCTTATCTTATTTAAGGTTAATATGCAAACAACACCTGTTTCTGAATAACCAAGAAAGCACTGTGTCAGAGCTTAACCATTTCTTTTAAAAGCTTCGTTTGTTTCCAAGTCTTTCCAAAATCAGTGAGTTTTCTGTACAAATGAGGATGTGTAAGAAGCAGAATGGTGTTAAATTCAGTTACACTGTGAGTTAGAAGGAGATGAGAAAAAACAGTTTGACAAATAGGAGAAAAGAGAAGAAGAAGAAAACCAAATTAATTGCTGTGTTTCTAAGAGGCTTAAACAGAATTATAAAAGCTAAAAAAAAAGATCAAATAAAGCAATTGACAGCTGGTGGCTTTTTTTAACCACTCACTGCACCCTATGTTGTCATCACCTATTGCTGTGATCAGTGGTATATTACTAGAGATCTACTCAGCAATTGGGTATATTTGGAACATTTAGCATCATCAGACAGGTTTTAATTTAAAAATCCCCCCGAGTGCTTGGGGTTTCCTTATCATAGTATAGCAAACAGTTATCCAAAGTCTCCTTCATGCTACATTGATGGTTATTCATTTATGCTTATAACTAAAGTGTATTTCTTTGATCATTTAAAACTGTTGAATACTTTAAGATTTGTGACAAGTTCTTAATACCTAACAGCTTCTGCACCCTGTCTTATTTTGTTCCTGTCACTGCTACTATACACTTGCCTCATTAAGTGGCACACGTTACTCAGCTGATCAGAGGACTAGCATTGAAATGCACTTGTCTTTTAATAGTACTCATATGAAAGGTGGAAATCATATTTAGAATTAAATGCAATAACACAATTGTTTATGGAAGTTTAAATATATTGCACTTCATTGACATTACATTCAGATACATGTGGCCCTAGCTGTGAAGAAGAGATGAGATGAAAGAACAAAACAATCTCTGAAATCATTGTCACTTTCTCTTGTTCCTAGGCCTGGTTTAGAGTCACTCTAGATAAGCCTTTACTGTGTATCCCTGTGTCTCCTTTTGCCTTATATCTAGTGCAAGGAGACAAAGAGTATGAAGCTGGTAACATGAGCTTTAGTGGTGATAGGAAGGAGATGAAGCTGATTTTTTAATACATTTCTTGAAGCATAAAACAGTGACAGGGAAAGTGAGTGAGCCCATATCCTGAAAAAAATATCTTTGCACAACCAGTGGACAAAACAAGAAACAATATCTCTATCACAGAGAGCTCACTATGAGCAAACTAAAATATGCCATTTCCAGAAACCCATAAACATTTCTGATCATACAAACCAAATCCTGTTTGGGATTTCTGCTTTACAGAATAGGGAAAGGTGACAATATCTGTGCTGGTTTAAAGGTAAACCAGCAGGAGAAATGCACTCAACACGAGAGAGATTATAAATCAGAGCTACCATTTAATAATAATGATACAGTAAATACACTGACACGAAGAGAAGTTGCTTTCAACTCCCAAAATCCAGCAGCATAACCCAGTGCCCTGGGGTACAAACCCAAAGGGGTTTGTCAGCCCTTGTGCTGAGACCCGCGTGGATCCCCCAAATCCAAAGCAAAAGGAAGTGAAAAACCTGTTGGTGCGGGTGATGGCTGTAGTCTGGTTGAGAGTGGCAGTCGTAGTCTGGTCGAGTGGTGGTCTCCTCCTGTCGAGGTCCTACTGCTCCTCTGGATCCGATGAGAGGTTCCGGGTCTTCTTACCCACCACTTATGTACACTCAGGGAGCACCCAGTCCCTCCCCCAGGGCGGGGACTCACACAATGGGT
>JAWWEV010000134.1:41751266-41767496 GCA_035583235.1 Hafferia zeledoni | reverse complement strand
TAGAGGGGGTAGAATACACAGCCTTGATCACCCCCACACAGTGCCAACTGGTCCCACCTGCTAAACTAGGACAGTATTCCATTTGCCTGCTTGAGAGCTCTCTTCAGTTTGTAAAGGATGCCACGCATTTCTTCACCTTTCAGAATGCATTACAGGTGGAGGTTATGTGGGACACAAAAATAGATGGTATTTATTCCATTGTTGCTTTTAAGTGCTAGGAAAAGCAAACATTCCCTCTTTCCAAAACAAAATAAAAACTAAAATAATTAGTCATTATTTAGCTACCATTGATTTCACACAGCATTTTAGGAGATAAATACTAGACCATAAATTTCAGATCTAATTCCATCTCCTCTTTCCTCCCCATTATAGTAAAAGTGAGCGTAACAGCAGAGAGGGCAGAGGAAACAGTTTAATTAAGGCATATTTGGTTTAGTATTTGGTTTAATTCAACTAAGTGCTATTGTGGTTACTAAATCTTGTTAGACCAGTGAAGAGCTGTCTGGTTTTCAACCATAAAATTGCAATGCTTTACTGCAATAAGATGTGCTCCCCTCACATGTTTAACCTTGAGATAAAGACACTCATTACTAATTACTCGCTGCTTTCAGTAGAATTGTATTTTATGGCTTTTCACAATAAACCTGGTGCCCTTTTCAATCACCATTTTAACATTACTGATTTGAATACTCCTGCTTAAATGCTTTTTATATACAACATAACACTTTCATAGAACTTGAGAATAAAGACTGATATGTCTGAAAGTCTTACTATAAAATGAAAGTCTAGCAAAAACCTGACCTTGATATGCACTCACTATCATAGTTGCATCTCTTGGATGAGGAGAATTCTATCAGGTGCAGTACATAGCCCTTAATTTCAGACTTTGATCTAAACTACCCCATAGAGAAATTAATGCACAAGTTTCAGCCATCCATCAATCTCACTTGTCTCTAGTTTTGTCTTGAATTAGATGAGGCAAACCCAACACCAGCTTCAAACATCAATGAGTAAAGGAAAAAATGCCAAATAAACAGACTCACACAGATTCCAAATTGCAATTTATTTTGACAAAGCTGAAAATAATTACCTGCTTAATTAGCTTCACTTGAAACAGCCTTTGTAAACTGTTCCGATACTACTGTGAACAATCGTGCATGAGTATTTAGAAAGACATATTTAGATTTTTATTTATTGGAACACAACAGTTTCATAAGGTAATGTAATGTCATTGAGTGGTAAACACAATATCAGAAACATATTTATTAGTATTATAGCACAGCAGAAATTAATAACTTTTTCACTATCCTCCAGTAACAAATGGTCAACCCATTTGCAAGAAGCAAAGCTAAATTTCATCCTTCTTAATGCTATCACACCTTACTTGAAAGAGGGAAAACTTCCTAGTCAGTGATCAGCTGATCTGCAAATCAATAAAAGACATTTTTCACCAGTGACTTAAGCACACTGTGAGAGAATCTTCTGTTTTAGTCCCCATTTTGCTCCTGTATTGTGCTGTCACCTGTTTTTGCCCTTGTATACTCTGTGAAAAAAAAAGACACAATTACTAAAAAGCAGCTTTAAAACGTCTCATATGCACTGTTGATTAGAAAGCCAAAGAAGTACCTGAAATGCTGTTCTAAAGATGAAGACTGTCTCAAAACTTAGCAAAGAGACCATGTTGATGTATGAAATGGAGTGATAGGGGTAAAAAGAGTACTTAAAAAGAAATTTGAGTACCAACTTGGTATATTTTTTGAGTAGAGTTAAGATTTTTGGTGCCAAGAAAAGAGCATAAATAAAATATTAAGTAATTTTTCATTTGTATGATAAAACAGTGTGGGTCATTCCAATTAGATAGGTCTGCACTGCAGGCAAAAAAGCACTGGCTTCTCTAGTCATTGTTTATGAGTTGCTTTCACCTGGGGACAGTTGTACAAATCATGAATAGCAGAATTGTTGAATTCGTCATAAAGGGCCTTTCAAAATTTTATTAACCTCGAGTTACAGATTTTAGCAGAAAAACTGTCTTTAAGCTTGCCTTATTTTTTTCTTCAATTATTAGTCTAGAGACAAAGAACCATAATACACTTTTTTAACCATCCAGAATGGATACATTGCAAGAAAAATACAAATTGCAAAAAGCATATAAATTATGGAAAGGCTCAGAGTTCAAATGTGCACACTTAGGAGACTGAGTCTATGCCATATGTTCAGAAAAAAGACCCCATTGTGTCTGATTTGCCTGATTAATAATAGAAGGAAGGTGCTTGTACACATCATAAATTTGGGCCCAGAGTAACCTATACCCTCTACCCACTGTAATAAGTACATAGTAACTGGAAAGAAGAGCAAAAGCATCAGTGCAGAGTATATGGTGTGACCCATCACACATAGTAGAATATTCATAGTTTTCAAAGATATTTCACAGACTATTCCGAGTTGGAAGGGACCCACAAGGATCACCGAGTCCAACTCAAGTCAATGGCCCATACAGGGGATTGAACCTATGACCTTGGCATTATTACAACCAAGTTTTAACCAACTGAGCTATTCTCAGGGTTAAAAGTAAAAGAAACTGAGGCAAGGATCTATAAAAATCTAGTTCATGGTTTTGTTTCAGTGAAAATGATGCACAAATTGGCTACCCTAATGAATAGTCCTTCAGTGGACAGTTTCAGAAAATATTGTTTTCTTCCTCTCTCTCTCATTTGTTTTTTATGAAAAAGACACAGTCTTGCTGCAGAATCAGGGCAACCAAAGGACAAAAACGTGGGATACATATAAAGTTGTCTACAAGCAAAGTCTGAGAAATACAACATGTAATAAATGGCAAATCAGTTTGGCATGGTTTCAGTAGTACAGGGAAGTATTCAGGTGAGATCAGAAACAGTCCAATATATTTTCTAGATTGTAACACTACTGTAATATATATATATGTACACACATATACATGCACTATCATAATATATACATATTTATACATATATAAAATTTTACAGTGGTAAAGGAAGCAGTGATAATTATGGCAATTTTGTATCCCAAGTGAGCAGCAGCAACGGCCTTTCTGGAGTCTTTTTTTTTTTTTTTTTTTTTTTCCCCCACAAGAACTCTTTAATGAAAAGGCTTTGCTTTAAACTGCTGAAATTTTTACCTAAAAAATTATATTTATCTACTGTGATCAAATGCCAGAAAGACCTGAAACTTGAAAGAGCCATTAAAGTAAGATTGTTACCATCTGATTCACAGGCTTCTACTTGTAGCCTAGTTATTGGTCCATCTGTTCTACCCTTCACAAGTCAGGGAAATATCTTCCAACTCAAATGTAGAGCCTACTTCATTAAACAAATATTCCACACGAGAAAAGTATGGCTTCAATGACAGGAAAGGAATTCATTCATTAAGCGAAAGGGGAATGAAAAGAAGTCATGGAATTTCAGTTGCTTTGCTTATAAAACACAGGAAGACATAGCTGCATATGATGTGCCCAAGTGCCAAATCCATCTGCAGAAACATTAGTGTGCAAAAGAAAAACTGAAGTTGATGAATACAATATAAAAAAGCCAATGCTTTTAAAGTATTAGAGGCTTGCAAAAAAATCTGTACTACTGAAGCTATTTTAAGTACATCCAACTTCAGTATTTGTCTTACCACCTCAAGAGCTCATCATTTTTCTGAGTAAAATTGTTACAAATATACAAAGTGGAAAGACCTTTCATTTGGAATTTGAGTGATCTCTGAATCTTACACTTGTTGTGAAGGAAGGCAAAATAAAACCTGTAGTAAACATTATCTCAGAAGGCAACTTTTCTTAGTAACTGCTTGAAAAAATCCCCAAGGTTTCTACTACAATTTTGTCTGACCTTTAGCTAATGGCCCCTTCTATGGATTGATTTCTTTGGCTGGTGCCTTCCCTGGGTGATTGCATTAGATGGCATTTTACAGCAGTTGTGCACGATGACAATTAGTAGATTGAAAGCAAAGATATAAAATTGCATACCCTCATATGGAAATAATTAATATTCATTTCTTATCTAAAACTATTTTACTTGTTTACATCACATTTTACAGACCAATTAAAGTACATTTAAGTCAAATAAATTTCTTCACACTTTTTTGTTTTAATCACATTATAATTTTTATACTATATTTTTCTGAGGTCTTGGGTGTACACATAAATTATTCCAATATATGTTTTATTTTTAAAAACTTAGACCTTTGATTTCTGGTCCATCACTGAATTCTCTGAGAACAGTGCACTCAGCTCATACTTGAAAAAAGAACAAGTGTCACTTTCGTGTTTCTGGCAGAACTACAAAGAGCAATGTTTCTTCTTCACAGGGCTTGTGCATCTGTGCCCAGTGTGAGCAGAGAACATTCTGTGAAAGCTCTACTGACCTTTCTGGGGGAAGCCAGCCTCACAGCTACAGGAATATGACATATGATCAAAATGCTAAAATTTTTTTAATCCTGACAATACTCACTGAAGGAAAAGCTATGCTGAAGGTTACATGAATGTGTTAGGCTCATGTGCAAGGGGACACATATTCATGCATGCACACAAAGCATGTTAAAGTATTTGTATCAAAAGCCTGCACATAATTCAGATGTTTGTATCATTATAAAACTTAAAACTATATTTAGAAGTTGAGATATTTTTGAGAAATACCTGAGATGTATCCCACATATTTCTAAGCTGTTCTACACGTGGCTTTGTACTTTGGGGATGGAATCTCAAATCATTTAAATGTCATGAGACACCTCAGTGTTTTGAAGGTGGCATGTGAAACTTAGGGTTTCCAGCTTTCTACATACATCTCCTGTCCATTCCTGGCAATGGTAAGCAAAGCACAGAGAGAACGGTTGTCCTTGCATTTGGCCATCACTTACAGAAAGACAGATATTTTGTAGGATTACAGTACAATTCAAGGACAGTTACTATGCCTCAGAAGTTTCTTAGATAAGATCTTGTATTAGTGATATTTTAATAAACATAGGAAGATTGGGAGCAGCCAGTAATCTGGGATCAGGTCCAAGGAATCAAAGAGCAAGTAGCAGTTGGAAGTTCCTATGAAAAAGGCCAAATTCTATGGAGATGTTCAAGAAGCCTTTCCTTGCTGAGACACACCATATCATGTCATTTGGGTTGAGAGATCACAATAGTCCAGGAGCAAGTAAATGGCTTTTTCTTGGTCTATGATGAAACGGAGAAAAAACAATCAAATTGTGATCAGTTACTGAAGGAATACATTAAAACTTTTCTGGAGTGAGTGTCCTCAAAGGGCTTTTTTATCTTTATCAGGACTATGAAATCATCAGTATATTATTGAGAGAAATAAGAAAAATACAACAGAACTGCAAAGACAATTAATGTTATGAATAAAATAATTCTTTTCTCATAGTGGAATATTTCAAAAGATACTCACTCAGGGACTTTTCTAAAATTATATGTACATAACATACACACAATACCTATAGAACTAGGGCTTATATATTGCAGTGTAAGATGAATATAAATTTTCTTCCATCTAGTATAGTATGTACATGACTGGAAATAACAGAAGGGATTTTGATGGACTGTTGAACCAGTCTAAAATGTTCATGAGGCTCCAATGAATAAATTCAGAACCTTCTCAAAGCTCTGACTAAACCATTTTAATCTGTAAAATTGTTCTGCGAGTATTTAAAAAGGAGTGTCTCAATATAAGTGTAATTATAATTCTGCTGTCGCTGGAAAGAGAACAAAACCTGAAGACACCCCCAGCACCATGACCTCCAGAATGCTGGCACATCTACTTTTTTATGTAAAACAAGATAAAAATTTGCAATGTATGTGAAAAGAAAAATTAACAGAAGAAAGTCTGGGGGACGGGGCAGGTGTAAAAACAGGACATGCTTTCCCAACCCTCCAGCCTTTTCCCCTCTTTTATCTGGCAAGCATTCATCTATCCTGTTTCTCTGTTCCCATTCTTGACTGTTTAGTCTGTTTGCACATAGCTTGTCTAGTCCAGTTCCTTCTTGATACTCACTTTTTTTCTTACATTTCTTTCTTCAGAATTAATTATTCCCTATAGGTATCAAGAGATAGTAGCAAGCTCAGTAAGAAAAGCGAATGTCAAGTAACTCACAGCAGGGAGTCGAGAGCCATGTCTTATGTAGCACTATAAAACAGACTGTGGCTGAATACAATTGGTGATGAGAAAGGATACGCACAAAACAAGATAGGTCAGGAGTGCAAATCTGAAAGGTCTCCTTTTGTAGTCAACTTCAACCACTCTTGGCAGGCATTGCAAGGACTTCAGGCTTTCAGTTAAGTTAAAACCTAACATTCTCTTGGAAATTTCAAGCTTATTGTGTCCATTAAAATAGTTTGGAACTTGGACACAGAAAACACAGACTGACAAGCTAATCTAGTTACAAAGAGGAAAACTGCCTAAAGTCTGCACCATGATGATGATATTGGGCTGACTTGGTGAAGTCTGGAGATGGTAACATAAAAGCAGACAGAATAGAGGAATATCATAAAAGGTTGCTCTTTTATTTACTTAATTTGAGACATCAGTAAATCAGAAACACAAAGTGAATTTTGAAATAGATAGGATTATCTATTACTGATTGCAACATAAGACAGTCATGCCCTATCATAGCTCAGGTGATGAAAGAAAAAACATGAGAAACAGCAGTGGAGCATATGCTTGTAGAAGAGTCACATAACATGCTATGATGAGAAGAAAGGGAAAATTAAATCCTAACAATATTCTTCATAGTCTTAAATAAAATCTTAAATTTAAGTCAGCAAAATCAGTTAAAGAAATTATCCCACCTCTAGTTTTGACTCTGAAGGCATTCAAATTTCACTAAAAAATAATTGTAAAAGAAAACTTGTATCATGAAAAATAGTAATTAAGTGGTTGGTATGACATCACTGAATGGTGGTAGCAATTTTATAGAGAAATAAGAAAGTTGTGTTACTTAGAATCTGGAAGTGTCTCAAGCAGGAATTTTGTTTAACAAGATTGTATCATGTTGTATGGGATGGTATCAAAATCACAATATATTTTACAGAAGCTTCCAGATCAAAAATAATCATATTTAAAGCATTGTTTTAAACACTGTGTTTGTCTTCTGACAGTTTTAAATTATCTTCAGCATTTTAAAACTTTTTCATTGGGCAGTTAGCTCAATTCCACAATTTTTTAATTAAAAAAGAATATTTATTATAAAAAGATCTATTTTATTGCAGTTACCTACAATAGAATTAATGCATGCTATACCACATTGAATTGATTCATAGTACAATGTCAGGAAGTACAATAACTCTGTGATTAAAATTGAGTAGAAAATCTAATTATCTCACCTTAAGGGTGAAAAGGAAAAGGAAGGCAACACCTTCCATCTGTAGATTTTTAATTTCCTAATTAAAAACTGTAGAGGCTCTCTAATTTAATTATCCAATGGTACAAAGAATAACAGACTTGATAGCTTTGATAATTAACTCTTCATAATTTATTGCTATCAGGCAAAACTATCATCACATTTGAACACTTCTTTTGTCATTGCAGGACCAGTAACAAAACAGCAGAAGAACTTAGAAAGAATTCACCTGTCCAATTAAAAACATCATATCATGGCCTAATATCAGAGGGTTCTCTTCAGCCACTTGGTAGATTTAGATTTTGAACTTGCTGTTGAAAGATGGCAGAACTTGACCACAAGAAGTACTACTTGCAGTAAATTCAATTCAAGGATCTGTCTCTCAACAGTGTTACAAGACTCAGTTCTGATAGTCAGAGATCCAGGGTAAAGTTCACTGAAGTTGTGTTAAAAAGCTAATAATTTGAAACTGATTGTTTTTCTAGCTTACCTCCTGATCTGGAAATAATAAGAAACTTTGACATTTGCAAAAGAAACAATATTTAAATTGTGTGCACATTTGGGCACATTTGTATGTCAAATAGGTCTTACAGAGTTTGCATATTTCCCAAAAGTTTCATTAAGTTCGTCTCTTGTGCACTAGTACTGTGTGCACTATATACTATATACATTGAAGTGTCTGTGACAGCGTTTACACAGCGGGGATAAAATAAGAAGAAAACACAAAAAAAGGAAGACAACTCTGCTTATTGTGTCATTCTCTAACATGAAAAAGTGGTAAACACCTTTACCAATTGCTGCATCAAGGAAATCTGACCCTGACAGAGCAGCGTCTGTAAGAGTGAAATACCCCTTGAAAATACCCCTTGGCCCCTTTCCCTCTATCACAATTTCATGCATATTACATCAGCTGCTCCAGCAAGAGGATGTGCCATGAGGTCAAGCCTCTACTGAGCTGACTGAGGATTTTCAGCAACTATCTGTGACCTTCCCTAACCAGAAAACAACAGGTATTCCCCTGATCCCAGCCCTTCATTAGATGAAGGCTACTGCATCAGTGCCATCTCTGTCCCAACTCTTCTCTTGTTTCTCCAGATAGACAGTTAGGAAATGTACACCTCAAAAAAAGCAAATATAAGCTATTCACCACTATGCATACTGCCAACTATTGCTATTAAAAAATCTACCAACTTCAGACTTCAGTTAAAGTAATCATCACAAAGCATAGGAGCTAAAAGCATGGTGAGATTAGACACACACACCTCAAGTCCAGTGGACTGCAGAAAAAATAGATTAGGAAATTTTATGTAAGAAAGTGAGACATTTGCATTGGTAATGCATATGCGAGGCCTAGAAATTGAAAATATTTGGTGTTATGGTTATTGGAATCTGTATTAAACTCTGAATATAGCCTTTAAACCAATGGTGAGTGTGATAGTTTTGATCCAGGCCTTTAGTAACCAGTTGTAACTATGGAAATGCCCATTTCCCAGGTATTCCACGCTGTTTTTTTCATGTAACAAAGGAGTATACATAAGAGAGAGACAGGAAGTTTCTCTCTTCTTCTTCTGGTGAGGTCTGGGAGCAGTTGGTCTCTGCATTGGTCTTACTTATCAGAACCTGGGGCCTGTTGCAGTGACTACCATTACCTGCCAAGCCAGAGATCAGAGGGAGAGCTGGCTTTCCCTCAAGAGAAGGTAGTAAGATTGTATTGTGCTAGTTTTGGGGGGGTTTGATAGTACTTGTATGTTCTGGATTTTTGTCCCTCCTTTATCCCTGTTTCTCCCTCTTTTTTTCCTTTTCCCCCTTAGGAGCTCCCTATTGTATGTACAATTGTATGTATGGTTGTAAATATCTGAAAATATACACAGATTCTGGTATAATTCAGTTTCTTTTTGGGTTTCATTTTTTTTTCCAGTATTTTTGCTCTTGCTTAAAGGAGAGGGAGAGGGGGAGAGAGTGGGGAAGCTTGGGCTTGGCAGGGCAGCCAAGTCAAACCGTTACAGTGAGAAAATACAAGCTGTCACGCTGAATCTGTAAATAAAATTTAGTTTCTGTGGATGTTAACTTTGTACTTTATAAAGTAAAACAATAAATATATACACTTACTCTGCTAAAATAATTACTATTCTCATTTCTAAATAGATGCTATGAAGAAATCTGTTTCAAAATATTATGCAGTTAACCCTCATGTTATTTTGATGGATTTTAGGGTTTTTCCAGTTCAAAGGGTTTAGAAAAGCCATAGCTTTTTCAACAAATAATGCCATTTTAGGCTTTTCTGGTGAAGCCTTTTTTCAGTATCAGTTGCTTCCCAGCTGTTCCAGCTCTTCACACCCCAAGGTCATTCCCAGCAATGGAGGAGACTCCAGAAGCAACCCCAGTTCCTTCCAGCACCCTCACTCTGCTCAGCCCAGGCAGACTCTGCATTTCTTGAAAAAAAGAAGACTAGACAGCAAGTTGCCTGCCACCATCACAGCAGTAATAGCACTGAAAGAGGATGATGCATAAATGGGGAAACATGCAAACAGCAACATTTCAAGATGGTATAGAGTGAACTGAACACCTCCACTGCTGCCCCATTTGATGAGTTGTTCCCTGGTTGGGTCTCCTCCGACACACTGCCAAGACTGGAACGGGTGTAATCACTAAATCTGAAGATGAAGATCTTGCTGACAGATATATGGTAGAAAATGACAGTCAATATAAATATACAATTAAAAAAAAAAAAAACCAAAAACAAAAAACCAAAAACCAAAAACCAACCAACCAACCAAACCAAAAACAACCCCAGCATTGACTTAGGCAGACAGATTTTGACAGATTGAAAAATTAGGAGTCCAGCCCAGGGAGGTGTGGGGTAAAGAGCAGGTAGCTCTTTAGGAAAGCATCATTTGGGAAACAACTATAACCTATCCATCCCACTGTGGAGGAAAGAGAAACCTATTAGGAAATGAGCTAAACAATGAACTCTTTTAGGACTTCAGACACAAGAAGGAAGTTAGTAGAAACTGGTTAGGTCATATCAAAAAGAATGAAGACATAAGTAGGTATGGACCAAATCAGAAGAGCAAAAGCATGCAAGAGTTGTAACTAATCAGGCATGTGAAGAAATCAGGTATAAGAACTATAGTAGCATGAGGTTGCATATGGAAAGGGGTGGCTTGAGCAGAAAAGGATTCCTTTTACTTTTACAGAAAATGCAAGGCTTGCTATGGGGACTTCAATAAATAATACTAGGACAACTGTTGGCCCTGGTTGAGGGTAATTTAGTAATTTTCATTATTCCAAATAATTTTAGCCTAATGCACTTGATAACTTATGGAACTGACTGATGAAACTGCAGATCTTTGAGAAATTGAGAAGGATGACAAAAAAATTTTAAAGTCCTATCTTACACTTTGAAAGAGTAAGAAAGGAAGAAGTGGGGAATTACTGACTTGTTATCTTAACCTGAAATTGAAGAAAGTATGGGGCAGGGGAAAAAACCAAAAGATGTTTAGCAAATATGGGGGGAGTGGAAGAGATAAATGAACGGTGAACAGGAATATATAAGGATTAAGTCAAGTCAAAACAACATGATTTTACTTTAAAACAAAAAAACTGGCACTGCGTAAACATAAAAATCAATAAATGTCATAATTTTGAATAACATTCTCATAGGCAAACTTTAACATCATGATCTGGATAAACAATGTAGGTGTAGATATGATGAAAACAATGTTCCAGGAATGGTTCTTAATGCTTCCCTCTGAACTAGACAGCAAATGGATTTCTGTGGAGCTCTATGCCTCTGTGTCCTCAAACCTATTCCATATTTCCATTAAGAGATTGGGTAGTGAACTTCTAAAATTTGGATTACAAATATGTTGAAATACAGAACTGAACTTGAAAAATTGTAGATACATCTTGAAAAATAACTGGATGTTATTTGAGAGAATTAGAACCTATTAAAGGACAGCCAATTACATAAATATATGGTCTGAAATAACCGTGTGAAAAATAACCCTGAGAGATGTATATAGTTATCTTGGTAAGCAGTAGAACGTAAGTCAACAGAGTCATGCATCTGCAATCAGCCAACAAATCCTTGTCATATATAAACAAAAAATAAATGCTACAATGTTTTGATTTAGAGAGCACTGGTAAGGACAAAGTGGAAGAACTTTGTGTTAAGCTTGAAAAAATGTGTTTCAAGCAAGGTGACAGGAAGGGAGTCCAAAATATGAGAGGTTTTCATAGTTTGGGGTTTTTTTACAGAATATTGAATAAAGAGATGGAAGAGTTTAATCTGAACAAGAGAAACTGAAATACAAAGGGAAAACAAACAAAATAAGTATTCACCTTAATAAACATATCAGGAAAGGGGAAGGAATTAACCTAAGATCATATTCATGTGAATATGAAATCCAGCCATTGGCTTAAATTATAAAGAACAATATATTAACAAAAACATATTCATAACAGAGCAGTAAGGTAAAGCCTGGGTCACACCTTTTGGGAAAGCTATGCTACTTCCAGTGCTGGAGGTGTGTTAGACTAGGCTGCACAGATATCTCTCAGACTCTACCCATGTATAATTGGCCCTGCCCTGCAGTACATGAATGGACACTGACTGAATAACCCCTTGAATTCCCTTCCAGCAATATCATCATCTAACCACCTGTAATTCTCACTACATTTAAATCAGTGCTAAAGCATTTAATAACCTCTCTTCTTTTTTCCCCATTATGACCTCTCAGAAAAAAAGCTACTAATAAAAGCTAATAATACCTTACTTGCCAGTTTAAAAGGCACCTCCTCCACATACAACTCCAGACAAAACCCATAAGCAGACTTCTGCACACCTGTGCTAAAACTTCAATGTAAAAGGTAAAAGGTTGTGTCTTTTGCTTGGCACTGTTTTAAGTCGTGCTGAGTGTTCAGCCCACAATCAAATAGTAAGAAGACCCCCTCTAAAAGGATCAGGGAGATAAGGGCACTTTGATCACCGAAGGACATGAAGAGATACAAGAAGTTATACAATCCCCCATACCCTTCCACCTCTTATCACCCCCAAGAAAACAAAACAAAAACAAAGAAAAAAACCAACAGAAACCAAAAACAACCCCAAAACACAAAACAAAACAATACCAGCCTCTCTTCTCCAAAAAACCCCACAAGAAACAAAAAGTGTGTGACTCACTGACTACATCGTGAGGTAGAACTGTCCCAGGCTTTAAGAACCAAAACCTCCTGATCAAATTCCCCCTTAGGAGTTTGGATTCTACTATGAAGGAAAAACTCAACACTTTTTCTGCTTACTACCTGAAAGATAATTCTGATTTTAAGGAAATATGTCATCAAGATTCCTGTATGTGTGTTTGTGTGTATACTAACATAATTACAGTACCAGGTTTTAACTGAGAAAATAAAGACACTATGAAAGGAATTAAGTTGTCATACAACTAGTAGCCTTGAAAAGATGAAGTTCTGAAGACTTTCCACCATGAAGGAGAATCCATCCAGATTCATCAAGGTATTATTCCCCTTTCTCCTATTTTCCTTGCCATGATTTAGTGTGGTGTCCATTAGAAAAAGTCCCACAATTCATGTAAGAAGTACTGCAGCAGACACGTTTATGGTTTATAAGAAACCTTTCCAGATCACCTATCTCATATATATGATTGGAAAATGAATGGTAGTTTGATAGGAGCTGGGCTACAAAGATGGAGTCTGAAATGTGGTTCTGTAACTTTAAACCACTGTATAATACTCTAAGTAGATAATTTTCATTTACATAACAGCTTTTCCTTATAGATTAGTAATTACTATTTCACAAAAGGACACCTCATAAATTTCAGTAGATGAGAACAGTGAGATGTAAATAGCCAAATAGCTCAGAGAAGAAAAGTAAATAGCCAAAAGTCATCCTGTGGGCCCAATCCTAAGCTAAGAAAAACATCTAGCTCTTCTGTGCCTCTCTCTCTTAGCTGTTGGATTATATTGAATGCAGTAGGCATTGCTTAACCACATAGGAATTTAATATTATCTGTTTAAATTAAGATCCTTGTCAGGTAAGAAGAACTTCTAGTAAAAAAAAAAAACCAAAAAAAACAACCCTATGGAACTCCAGTCAATATTACTACACTATGCTTTTCAATTAATGTTACAGTAGGATTAATAAAGGTTTTCAGAAAACTGAAGGTCTTAACTGATTATCAATTTCATTCACAATTCATCTAGGAACAATTAATATCCTGGGAATTCTCTACTCTTTTGGAACACAAATATCAGAAAGATGGCTCTGATTGTTCATACTGTTTGGCAGAATATAAACTGCTTTCCTAACCTGGAAGGCAGGATGCTCAAGGGAGATAAATGGAGAAAATACTTGAATTTAAGCCAGATTAAATTACAAAAATGGAAGACAAAAGAGAAAGTGTGTCATGAAGAAATTTGTTGCCAAATAACTTTTCCAAGAGGATTTATCTTCCTCTGAAATTCAGAATCTGAAACACGATCATGAACATTTTACCTTGAAAACCAAAATTAAAAATTAAGAACTCTTTTGCAGAAATGTTGCATTCAAAATTTTATAATCTGCTTCATAGATTGACTTGCAAGGACCAGATGCTAGTTCATGCCAAACCATAAGGTCTTAGGGTAAATAAATAAACTGCCATATTTTAAAAGCAGGTATTAAAGTTTCCACTTCTTTTGGCAAATTTTATCCTCATGTGAAAGAAATTTCATTCACTTAAAAGAAGTTCATATAATATAAAGCACAACTTGGTATGATGTTATTAATATTGGGCCCACATTAAGGGCCTTTATATCTGATTCTGCATCAGAAGATGCTTGAATAGGAAGTCTGCCTCAAAGGGGCATTGTCCTTTTTATATGCTGTCGTGGTTCCCTACATCCAGCTTACCAGATTCTTTGGTTTCCTTATTCATGACTGATAAAGGGAAAAATTGCTTGTAACTAATTTCCAGTAACTGTATTTTACCAAGAAGGGGTTTATTAAAATCAAACTGCAGAAATCAAAAACCTTTCCTCTTAATTAAGCCACAGTGAGACTAAAAAGTCCCTTTCTCTATTGTGCTCTCATTTTTTAATTCCACAAGCATTATTTTGAATGCAACAAATCAGGTATGGAGGTTGCCCTATGCAACAATTAGGAAGTGAAACCCACAATAGTTGAAAAGGTGGTGATCAGTCGAAGACTGGTTTCAATGATGTTAGAGGTCTTTTCCAACCGAAATGATTCCATGATTTTATGAATAGAAAACTATTTTTCAGGATATTTTTTTGTTTCTTTGTTTTTTCTTGAATTGCATTTTATCAGTTGTCAGGCATAAAGGTTGGTTTCAGGGGCATATTTTGCCTTTATTTCTTCATTTTGTTTATAAATAGGACTGGATTCAGGTTCTACCACTGTAAGCAGACATAAAACATTCTTCCTAATTCAACTTGGGAAAAAAATCAGTAACTGTACACTGTTTTAATTTCATAAAGAAATTTTGAACAAATATTACTTTTTGCATTTCCATTTTTATAATCTCATTATTTGTTTAATCAGTTCTCAAAACCTAAAAATATTTCAGGGTAAAGAAGAATCTTTGCTGTCTATTAATTAAAGGACTTCATTATGAAAACAAGGTTGTATCATACATGAAAATAAATTTTTAGTCAAAATCTTTATTTTTCTGAACAACTTAACGATTATCATTTGAATTACTCTGAAACATTACAAGTGTGAAAACTCACTTGTATTTAATAAGGAAGAACAAAGGGGAACAATGTTGTTTATTGTCAGGCATTTCACTTGAACCGGAATGCAAAAGCCACCAAGGGGATGAATTTTCTGCTGCTGCAATTTACTTTGAACAAAAAAATAATTATAGTTATTGAAAACAGAGAGAGCAAATTTCTGAAGAAATTGTTTGATCAGTACATCCATTATGCTAATCACTCATCCCTGTTTGCATTGTTACAGTTTAGTTTTCATAAGTATAAATAGAAGAAACTGTTGGAATCAAACAGAAAGGTATGCAACTGTACTATTATAGCAACCAATTTATAAAATTTAGCTCATGAATAAAACATCAAATAAATATTTTCATAATTAGTTTTCCTTTTTATGAATAATGAAAAGCAATCACAACCATGTTTGCTTGTTTTTCTATTTTAAGGTGTATCACTGAAGTTCTAAATTAAATGTTGGAATCTCTGCAGAGAAAATAGCTTAGAACATCCCATCTTCTTCACTTTTCCAATAAGCAAGCTTTGAATTGGGAGAATAACACCAAAATTGTACCTTTGGCTCTTTCGATTTGCTTTCAGTCATGTTCAGCTTAACTTTGTATTCAGCCCCCATTCAATTCAAGAATATTCAAGTGTTCACAAGTAACTTTTTTCACAAGAACTATTATCAAAAGAAGAAAAAAAATTTAAAAAGAAAAAGACAAGGCCAGATTCTTGGTTGTTCTTTGCTTTTTCACCTGTTAAGCAGCGTACAAATGAGAGAACATAGCAGCAATGTGCCAAGTGGAACTCATTCTGATGCCTCTACTAAACTACAGTGTCGTACTCCATGCATCACAGTCTGGGAAAACAGGCATCTTCTGGAATCATTTAGTGGCATATTATCTATAGCAAACTGAAGCTACCAGGCCCAACTTAGAGTAGCTCAGAGGCTATTCATATTTACTGTGGGTACAGCATGATTGCAGTCATTCACAAGAAGCAGAGACTTGCCACTGGATCCCCAAATTTCCAGGCTCTTGGTAAAAATAAATAAATAAATAGATAGATAGATAGATAGATAGATAGATAGATAGATAGATAGATAGATAGATAGATAGATAGATA
>JAWWEV010000134.1:41715759-41746102 GCA_035583235.1 Hafferia zeledoni | reverse complement strand
TTTTTTTTCCCTCTCCCTCTTCTTTCTCCTTTAGCTAGTTGGGGGGGAAGAACCCTTTTTCACTCTGTCTCAGACAGTTAGCGTTTTGCCAGCTCAACCCAAGACACCCATCAGGAGGGAAGTAATCATTTCAGTAACTTTTTTGTGCTGGGGACTTTTTAAAATTTCAATATGAATATGAATCTAATTAGGGGTCCAACACTGATATTCTCCTGTGTTAACATATATACACATTGCTCTGAGATTGTGTTATATAAAATATATATATATATCTCCAATGAGTGATGCAAGAACCTCAGAAGCCTTGGGGTTTGGAAAAGCTTCAAAAAACAGCAAAGACATACACAATTAAAGAAAGAAACAAAGACAATCCCACAATATCCTATGATCTTCCCTCCCATCCCAGATGCTTACCACTGGAGAGCTTCTTATATCTATCATCCTCCACACGGGGACAATCCAAAGCTGTTTCTTTGGGGAATGAAAAGAAGTTCAAAACCAGAAGCTTTTTGTGCTTCTCTTATCTGCCTAACCTCTCTCAGTTATTGCTCCTTGTTGTAGAGCAATTTTGTGTTGACCTATTCACAAACTTAAGAGTAACAGACTCTTCTTTAAGAACCTTTCAGTATTTCAATCTTTGTCAATTTAACCTTCCATTTTGCTGAGAAGACAAAAGGTGGCTACCTAATGTCTATTCTCTTTAATCAGGTTTGAGAGATGTGAAGTACAAGCAGAGCAGAGGTTTAAGGTGAATTTTACTCTGAAGTTTTTTAAATTTGGCAGAAACAGAGAAGTTTTGGGGGGTTTTTGTTAGGTGTGCAGAAGTAAATGCAGAATCTTGGGTCCATGGGGCAAATGGACCTCCTGCACCCAGGAATTGTCTTATAAAAACCTAAAGTATGTTTTTATTTATATATACACACACACATGCATACATACACATATACATACATACATATATATATGTATATGTATGTATATGTATACATATGTATATATGCATATATGTGTATATAGATATATACAGATATATACAAATATATATACATATATATGCATGTGTATATATATGTATATATGTGTATATATATACACATATATATATATACACACATATATATATTTATACATATCTATATAAAACAGCTCCACTCTGTCCTGCACATCGGCTTAGAAAGTGAAACAAGAAAATATGAAAGATATATTGGACTGCTGAAAACTTGTCAAAACCTTTCATTTTCATCTCTACCTAAAGGCCATACCTGTAGTGTACCACATTTTATCAATCTTTGTTTGGGTCTAGAAATACACAAAAATGCTCATGCACACTCTTCTACAGGAGAGAATCTGAGATGATGTATATAGCTGTAACCAAAGTTAGTCACTTTTTGAAATTGTAATTGTATATAAGAGGGCTGTTGCAGTCAGTATATCATTAAAAGCCGACTAAAATAGTAGCAGAACAGCTACCATGGAAAATTCATGTTGTAAAATTAACCTATCCATTTTCACAATATGTAATCATGCATAAGAGAAGGTTTCTTTTAGGAATGTAAAATGACTCAGTTAAATTATATGATGGCTGAAACAACTTAGGACTGTTCAGAATCTAAAGCATTAAAACAAGGTTTCAGGAAAAAAACATAACTCTGTGAATCTCTGTAATGTGGTTGCATCTATACAGAGTTATAAATATTTTTTCTTACTTAGAATGCTTTCATGGGAAGCTTTTATTCTACTCTGAGTAGCAGGAAACAAGAAAAGATATTCTCAGCTTTTGAATTTCAGCTTGAAAATTCCAGCACAAGCAAATCATGGGAAAATATCCCAAAGGCTTGCTTTGCTTTAAATGGCCTGCCCAGTGTTTTCCTGACTTTGATGGTTAACTAAATACTAGAGATTATTTTTTGTTATTTTAAGAGTCCTTCAGATTTTGAGATCTGCAGAGCCACTTGAATTCACAAGACTATCATATCAGTACAAAAATAAAAGAATGACATCAAGAAATTATTCCAGTTTTTGCATAAAATATTATGAGAAAAATTGTCTACACTTTTTCTTCTTAAATCAAGATGAAAAGAGAAAGAGAGAAGGAAGGAAAGGAAGGAAGGAAATAGGAAGAGGAAAAAAAAACAAGGAGAAAAAGAAAAAAACTAAAAACAGTAATAGAGAGAAGTCTGTATGGTACACACATCTAAAAATAACAAGAAAGCATGGGAATTACTGAATGTAGTTGCCCTGAGAGTGTGATACTTTCTGCCAGACTGTACACATTAATAGTTTTTGTTTGAGATGTAAGAGCTGAAGTCTGACACCAATATGGACAGTACAACAAAACATTAATGAATAGATAGTTTGGCCACTTCCATGACTTTTAGAAAATATTTTAAAATATTTTTTTTCTGTGATAAAAATAGACTGATCTACAAAGAAAAGTAATGAATTTATCAGGAAGTGCATCTCAGTTAAAAAATGTGGTGACCAGAGAATCAGGAACTTGAAGATATCTCATCCACCATTTCAGTTCTCAATACTGTCATGATTCCCATAAAATACAGATTCTCCTTTCTCAGGGATGCAGCCAAATCTATTAGAAGATTTTACGTTGGCTTTAATAGTTACTGGGTGAACTAATGACTTAAAGAGGTACTGACAAGGCCCCAAATGAATTCTGTTAAATACTTGCAGTTTTCGCCTGAGCTGGCCCTGATCACCACTGGCTGTCACCAGAATTAATGTGCTAACAAACAGAACAATCTTGTTTAAAGCAGAAAAAAAACCTCACAGTAATAAAAATGCCACAAACATAAAAAATCTGGATGTGACTAATCAGGAATTTAGAGAAGACAGTGGTTGTCCTTAAACAGAAATTTGACTCATTACTATCAAAGAAGAAAACTTTGAAATTAATTCCATACACCGCTTAAAAACAACAGTACTACATGTTTCACTTGAAAAAGTCCTCTGTTCCATGTAAGTAGATAATTTTCTAACTATTAGATGAAAAAATGGTCATAAATAATTGATATGGGGCTTTTTTACTGGTTTGAAAATTCTGAACATACCATAATTTGTGCTTTTCAAGCTTAACTACTGAACAATTTCTATTTAAGAAACCTTAATTTGTGGCTTGTTTACAAGTTCATTATGAGACTTAGACTTTCAGAATTCAATTAATTTTGAATGGAAGGCAAAAATTTCATGTGACACCTGCTTTCCATGTTTTATCCCTTCCATTACAGTACTATCTGTGTTCTGGTTTTATCCACAGATATGGAATTCATCTCTCCAATAGGTGAATGAAACTTCAGAGTAATATCATACTTTCAAGTTATTTCTCAACTCCATAAGATAGTATTTTATCACACATATTTAAAATAATGAGACTTAAGCATCGGCCTAAACATTTTGTTGAGTATGGGAAGTTTACTTCATATACAAAAGCTTGCAAAATGAAACAAAACTTTTCTTTACACACACACTTGAAAATAGTCATGCTAACATTTTTTCTATTTTTATACATGTTTCTTCCAGAAAAGAATGTTGCTGGAGTATTTCTGGAAACAGAATATAAAAAGAATGTGATCACAGCTATGGTACTTTAAAAGAAAAGTATGAATATACTTGGGTTTTTTATAGTATTTTTCCTCCTCTAAAAGTCACCGAGCAGTGTCAGTTTGGTGGAAGGGCTCTGTTTTTCTTAGGTAAATAGCTACATTTTTACTCTTGGATTAGAGAATAACTTTGGTTCCATACAGAGAATACAAACTGTTACTGGCATCTCCCCTTTAATTTTTAAAACAAAGCATCATCTCCTTTTCTTCTTGAAGACAAGAGAAAAGGAGACACTAAGTATCTCACATTAAAAATGAATATCATGTTTGACAATTGTTCTGTGCTCAAATTAACTTAGATAATTTCTGTGATACTGAGCAGTTCATTTTTACAGAAGTATTTTATTTGTGTGGTCTTTCATGGCTGTGAGAAATATGAAACAAAGCTATAAAAAAAGAAGAAGAGAAGGAATCTTCTAATGGTATTTAACCACAAACACATTATACTTTCCTACAAAAAAAAAAAAAAAAGAATAGTGAAGCAATGCATCTTGAATGGATCTATGCTTTGAAACATGAATATAAGAAACAAAACATATTCTGATGTTTCCTATTTGTATATGTAGTCACAAATAATAAGTTCTCCAGTGTGGTAAATGGAGATGAATTCTCAGAAAAGAAACTTACCAACTAGTCTGAGGAAAAGAAAAATCACATTATTCTTATATCAAAACTTTATAATTAGAAAAAAATGCTCAAAATGAAAAATCCTTTTGACCCAAATCCAAATCTTAAAGAGATTCGTAGAATTAAAAATAAAATTATTTTCTCTGCCTATTCATTTTCAGATGTGATTAGACCAGGGAAGTCAGAAACACTATGGAAAACCTTCTGTCTTTGTCAGACTCTGAAGAATAAGAATAGCTGACAGGATTCAGTGACTATGTTTGTGTTCATAGTCATTAGATTTGCCTTGACTTTGTGACATTTAGATGGCAAGAAAGTTGTTCGCAAGAATGTCTGAGAAGTTGATCCCTTATACAGCCTGTATTTTTTGCTGCTTCCTCTCTATGCAGTAAGGTGCTTAGTTTGAATAAATTTTTTGAGATTTCTGTACACATATGAAAATCTAAGCAGTGTACAAATAGAGTGTTTCTGTGTGTATAGTTATATCTGCACATGTGTTAGTTCACATATTACTGACAACCAAAATAGAAAGCTTTCCTTGTTTCAGATGGCTTTTTTGTTAAGGTTCACTCCTTTCTTCATGTTTTGAGCTCTTTACTGTGTTTAACACTTACCACTGCCAAGTCCTTAGCTATAATTTCTGTCCAGAATAAACTCCTCATGTCTTACATCTGGCACTAGACCCCAGTAAAAGCTGTGATGGATTTCCTAACACTAATGTCTTTAATTGTTCCAAAGCTCAAGTCTTGAGAGGAAAACTTGAGGAAGACACTGTATGTTCAAATACCTTATTAGAGCATAACCTTATTAGAGCATAAGCCATCAAAAGCTATTTCAGAGAGGATGTCAATTTTTTTTAGAATTATGAGAGACTTGAATAAAAATAAGAACTTCAGCTCACAAACGTTGGATGCTATGCTCACTTCCAGGGCCCCTGTCATTAAAGTTTCTATAAGCGGAGAAAGCTAAAGCCAGAGCTGAGCACATGCTGTACTCCCAGAGTACAATAGAAGAATGATCACGCTTATGTGCTTGAGGCTTTTCTAGGCCAACAGCAATGCTTTCTTGGAAGCTGGAGAACCAAAGAATTTATTTTCCTTTCTTTTCTTTTTCATTTTCTTTTTTCCAGTTTCCCATCTACTCACAGCTAGTGCAAAAAAATACAGAAATTTCAAAATATTAATGAAGCACAATTCAGTCAAATTTTTCATGTTTTTTTTTCTCTTATTTTCTGTTTAATGTAGTTGTCTCAGACTTTTGGAAGATTAACAAGGATTATTTCAGAGATGTCATTTTGCATTAAATATGGATAGCCTTTACTATTACCATTTTGCACAGATACTTAATAACTGAAGTTACTGCTTGCCTTGCTACATCCATCCCCTGTTTGGCTTGGCTTGCAGTACAATTAAGTGTATTTTAGGCATCATGACACTGCTTTCAGGTTGAATTGTAACATCAGTAGGACCAGTTACTGGTGCAAATTCAGGATGTAGAAGTATTAATGACATACATGGGAGCAGAGAGGAACAGAGATGCATTAAATAGCAAGAAGAAGAACAGAAATATTAAATGTATCAAATGTATTATATGTACCAAAATTAAGAGATCTAAACATGAGATGAAAATGTCAATCCTTACTGCTCCTGAAAATACAACATAATTGATGTGTTATTAAAACATTTTGAATAAAAGATATATTAGAATAAAGAATCAACTTGAAAAATAATAGAATGTTCTATTTTAGATTTTTAAATGGAAGAAAAGTATTTGTGTGACCTTCATCTTTACCAAGAAAACAAAAACTTAGTCTTTTATTGACACAAATGGATGGGTTTTTCCTTTTCCTTCTTTTTTTTTTTTTTTTTTTTAATTGTAGTCCAAAAAACATGCAGAAAATAACCAGTTTGTCACATAGCTCCAGATGGAAGACTCCCCACCACTGTTTATAAGCCTTTCAAAAACATTGTCCTTACCCACTTTTGTAAAACATTTTGGGCTCCTCAGCTCAAAGGCATTGCATAATTGCAAAGCATTACTGTGTTTATGCTGTTACCCTCAGGACGCAAAACATAAGAAATTTTTGTGGCCTATGATTTCACTCTATACAGTGGTCTGCCTGAACTATTTCTGATGTTGTTTGCAGCTGCAGGAACTGGAGCATACTTGTATTTTTTTTAAAGAAGAAAACTGCTAAATATTTTGTTTCGAGGGACCTTTCTCAGTTTGAGACAACCATTTTTTCTTTTACAGTCTTCTAGAGGCTTGTATATTGGAGTTTCTGAACAATTGGCTCAAGTTTTGCTTCATAAATATTCAACAAATTTAACCCTCCAGTAAAACCACGTTGATGATCTGCTTTCATGAGTTGTTAATCACATTCCACCCCTGCTGTGAAGGCTTGAATCAGCCATTCAGTACAGATGCGGTTAGTTTACAGATCTGAGGGTGGAGGCTGGTGAACAGAAGGGTCAAGAGGAGAGTTATCCAGCAGTGGAATAGCCAACATGAATTGAGCTACTCTGCAAAGAAGAGGAAAGCCTCATGACACTGCATAGTCTTTCGGTGAAGGCAGGCACTAATGATCCAAACCCCGAAGCTTACCTTTACTTTGTCTCTTCAGTAGTGTGTGTGCATGGAAAGCAAAAGGCCTGGTATTATTGAGCAAAGTTAAAATCTTTTTCCCCTAATTTAGGTGAAGAAGCAAGATATACTGGTTTCTCTGGGATCTGACATTGCTCTCACATAGCCCTCTGGGTTTAATTTTTGATTAAAGAATGAAAAATCAAAATTAAGTCATGGGCAGGAAAGGGCTGATGAAGCACACTAAATATACAAAGTAGGGTCAGTATGCACACTGAGTAATAACTTCTACTCAAGTGAGTGTTTGGGTTCAAGTAAACCTTGATGTGGAGGACCAGACTGCTAAGGTTTCTATGATTCACAGATTCCTGTCATCTGAGGAATTGCTATACTAAGGAGTTCCTTTTGCTGAGAAATTATTTAATAAAGGTACCTACCATTATCTGTTTCAGTCTTCAGAGAAAGAATTAGTGAGTCCCTTAATTTCTTCTCAGCCTAGTAGGAGCAGAGTAATTAAAATAAAAATTTTCTTCATTCTTTTTGGGGTGGTTTTCTTCTCATCAGGTGTATTGAAAAATTATTTCTTTGCTGTACATGAAACAATATTCCTGCTACTCTTCCAAGCACACTGTTGCTCCCAGACTACAGTACTAGTCTCCAAAGATTATGATACTATCTCGTGTTTGAATAAAGCATATGTCAGATTTAGTCAGCCATTTGTCAAGTAGTATTTAAAAGAGTTTTGCATGATCCATTTCATTCAGGTACCAGACAGGTCCCCATGTAACTCCAGGTCAGGGTGCAAATACTTGGTGATTTTCACTGTATGTTGTGATCAGTAATGGAATTACCAGTGATTACACCTACTTTTACTTTGTCTAATTAACAAATTGGATCTGCACTATTGACAAACTGAGACTATGAGGAATGAATCCCAGAACCACCCTAACAAAGAAGAGACAGACACTCCTTGTATAATTACTTAGAAAGGTAACAAGTAGGACTTAATACTGTGTTATCTCTGACATTGAGCTTGCTTTCCCCCTAACCGTTCACCAAGGTTCAGCTCAAAGACAAACTCTCTTGTGATTCAGTCAGATGCACAAAGCTCTATATGAAAGATTGAGCTTATCTTGGTCTTAGCAGCCACTAGAGTTTGTGCAACAATTTTTAAGTGTCTACTTAAGTAGGACTATGAGAAATGAGTGTTAGCAAGTCAACCACTGAAACACACATCTGCCTTGGTTTAGACATATGGACTTAAACTCCTTGGTTTGTTCTTGAAAAATAATGTTAGGTGTGTTTTCCTAACAGAATTTTCTGCTAAAGAAGTAACTATTCACCTAAAATAGTTCATTTTTTTATTGTATTTACTGAATATTTTTCTGCATATCTACAGAAAGCTTTATTTCTATTTTGTGATAGATGAAAACACTGTTTCTCCTGTCTGCAGCACTAGGCTCAAATGGAGTGCTCCTCTGAATGTGGGTAACCTTGCCTGACTCAGAGCATGGACTGCGTTTTCATAGTCACTGGCTTCTACAGAGACAGTCCACTGAGTAAAATACTTGTATGTTCACTGTCTTACTGCCTTCACAAAACTCTCTCCTCCCTGCCCTCAAAGGTGAGTCACATTCTCCCAGCATAAGGTATGATCCTAAAGATATGGAAAAAAAAAAAAAAAAAAGATTTGACCTCAAAGATATGGAACAAAGAATACGACTTCAAAAGTCCCAGTAATCTATAGGGCAAAGGTCACTCATGTCAGAAGAAGGCGACTCAAGGGTAGCTTCCAGTATTTCCCTTCTTCCTTGGGGCTAAACCATGTGTTGAGTTGCCTGGTTGATTCTACAGTAAAGATATGCCTACAAATATTTCTTTTAAATCACTGAAGTTGAGGAACTTCATATTATGACAGTCAACAGGTCTAGTGCATTAGTTTTGAAATATCCTGCCTGGGGGAATAGTAATGAAAAATAACTGCATACAAAGAGGACAGGGTGCTTATTTCAGGTTTTGTGCTATTTGCAAGATGATATGAATTACATATTTTTTTTGAATGGAGCTATCTGCTACTGCAAGGGCCTACTAATCATGAAGTTAGTGGTCTGTAAAGAATTTTAACTCTGAGCACATCTGAATGACATTTGATCCTCTGTTTTTCTGTGTTGCACCACATAGGAATAAGCACTAGCCTAAACCAGACTTTTTTCTAAAGTTTTCAGCTTGTTATGCCATTGTCTACCACTGAACCAAACAAAGCAGAAAATGAGGTGGCCCAGCACCTTTCAGGATGCAAGTGTTAACTGGTTTCTTTTCTCTTTGCATGACAGGTACTTTTAGCTGTTGCTCAGCCTGCCTTTTATTCTGCTTTTATTTCAAAAGTATGTGGTAGGGTTATACCTTGGCCTAATATGCAGTTGGGAATGTTTGTGAATCCTTACTGAAAAAAAGTAACTTTAGAACAGTATAAAAGCTGCTGTTAAAATGGTGGCACTATACCTCCTGGCAAGATAGTGGCTGCATCATAATATCAGCATAATGATTTTCAGTTTGCATCAAGAATGCAGAATGTGACAGCATGATAAGAAGTGAGAGAAACTGAAAGTTTCATTATAGCATGCAACACTCTTTCCAAGTTCTAACTTAGCTATTGGAAATGTTTGCAAATTGCACTCCTTTAAATGCTGCTATTTAAATCAATAACTTTAAAATTGCCAACTTCCACAGAAAATACAACTAAAACAAGATGATTTCTATAACTTAAAAAGAGGTATAAAGGTAGACTCAGGTTTACCTTGTCCAGACCCCTAAAAATCCTTGCCCCTCTTTACACTATGCACTACTTGGATACACACAGTTTATATTGTAAGTAGAAGCAATTACAAGGAAATGTTTCTATTTGTTCACTATCATTGTTGAAGTTCTTCATATCATAGAGAGGGGTTATAGACATTAGCAATTAAAAGAGATTTTTCTTTTTTTGTTTGCTTCTATGCAGCCACTTTCAGTGGCTCTTGAAATATGCATGATTACACACAAAATGCAAACTGTAAGAGGGGCCATTTTCTGATTGCTTAATGACATTAATTAGACAAACACTTAGCTTGTATCAATTCTTCAAGCAAGATGCCATTATAATTAAAACAAGCCCTCACTCTTTTAGGATTTTAAGCCTTCTTGTAGATTACCATTTGAAAACTACCATTTTCAAAGGCCAATTAAAATTGCACTATTACTGCATTTCACAGCAAAGATAATACCACAGCTAATGTAAAACTGCTTCTTAAGATCTCAAAAGGTCCCTTTAAAGCAAAGACTCAGCACCTAAACATGTCTCCTCATAAAACAACTTATGCCTTCTGGCAAAGAAATGTATGTCTATATCAATAATGAAAGAAATGCATATATTATACATCAGGTAGTAGGTTACTTCAGGAAAATTGTCCTATAATTTCATTTAAAGTTACATAGAACTTTATTTTATGCACAAATCTTGATTTTTTTTTTCTGGTCTAAAAATAAAATCATGTTTCATGTTTTCCAAAAGGACAGATTTTTTGTTGTTGTTGTTAAAAAATGATAAAATAATCTTGGAATTCAAGATTTGTGGTATCTGCTGCTCTCTTTACATTCCTGTTCATAAAACTTAAAACTAAATAATCATTTACAACTAAAAAATATCAAGGTCTAAAATGTATCTCCCAGGTCAATAATTGACAAGTAACTTTAAAATTCTAATTTTCTGGAAAAATAGACAAGATCTAAATAACTATTAGGTGCAGTCCTCATTAGGTTAAACAGTTTTGCAGATTTATCAGCCAACAACATACAAAGAAATGCTGACACTAATTTTCCATTTGTTGGTCTTTTACTGCCTGCCTCTAGCCATCACCATCATCATGGCTAGGCTTCACGAATGAAGATTTGGTAAGAGCTCTACCCATGGGGTGTGCCCTTTGAGCCTGTGCAGTGGATTTTTTAGGTGAGGCACAGCCTGCACAGAACTGGCCCCACCCTTTAACTCCTAAGGTTCATCTGCCATGGCCGAGTGAGCTTGGACAGTGACAGTGAAGTCCTCAGGACTAGAACCTACAGCCCCCAGTATTCCCAGGAGGTCTCCCATCTAAGTACTAACCGGGCCTGACCCTGCTTAGCTTCTGCGATCTGACAGGATTCGATGTCAGAGTGGCATGGAAGTAGTTAATTTAACATACAGAAAGACATATTAGTACTTCCCTTATTATGGTGGTTATGCAACTTGCATTTTGTACATAGACTACCTCTAGTAACCTATTACAAATTTACAGTTAAATAAACTGGTGGTGACATTTGACACACATTGCTGTGCGATGATTTATCACAACTTTCAGTGCAGACAATTGTTTTTCAGGGGAAACAATTCACAGGCATAGCTCTTAGAAAGAGCCATCCAAGCTCCTACTATGGCATCTTTGGTGTATTTGACATCCTTAAGGCTGCATAGCAAGTAGCTGTGCAATGCTACATACTGCAAATCACCAATAGGTTTACCTTCCCTCCAGACCCCTCTTTTCAGCCTGTGGCTTGACCTTCTGCTTTGTACGGTTTCCAGCTCTGACTCCAATCCTGGTCATATGTTTTAGCTCTTGCTCCTGCCGCACACCCACTTGGAAAGCTGGATAAACACCACATCCAAACAGATTTAGTGCTGATCTTCTCAATAGCTCTTTTATCCCAAAGTCTTGGAGGCTTTAATATTCTGCATCCAAAACCACAGCCAATTAGATTAGACAAAAAAAATTTAGTATTTGTATTTATTTTTAAGTTGTTTCATAGGAACAATATCATAGGTATGAAATTTCTCTTTAAGAAAAAGGAATTTTCACTCGTTATTTTTGAATGTTATCAGTAAAGAAACATCTCAAGATTCATAAGAAGTAGCATTAGTTAAGCCTAAGAACAGACAAGACAGAAGAAAATTTATCTCTCTGTGACATAATTTCCCAGAGTAGTTCAATTTTTATCACAGTAGACTTTTTCCTTCTATCAAATTTTTTCTACTAGTAGTTTTTTTCCTATAGCTTTATAATAAGCGTAGCTGATTCAGAAGCTCTGACACATGGGAAATGATGACAATCCTGGAAACATGTGTGAATCTGCACAGCACATAAGATGCTGCTGTTGAGTCCTACAGACTCAAAAAAAGACATATGTTACCAGTCAGTTTTGGAAGCCTGACTCACAAATACCCTAATAGTCTATCAAAACTAATGAAAGTTTGAAACATTATTTGCAATCCTTCAAAGTAGTAGTCTAGCCTCAAAGGCTTTCTTCCTCCTATTTCATCTGTTCCACTTCTACTTTTCATCCTGTTCTTTCTTTTATTTTTTTTTTATTTGCAAAACATGTTTTCTATATGTTTAAATTACTCTTTTTTGTCTGCTTCAATTCTCACCTTCCCACTATTTCCCCTTTCTCTTCACCATTTTGCTTTTAACAACTACCTCAGCTGGCTATTAGATAACTCCACTTTTTTCATCAACATCACCTCTGCTACAGTAAGATTGAGACACTTTCAAAGAAAGCAGTGATCTTTTTGATAACACTTGACATGCATCTTATGAATCTTACTTGTTCCTACAAAGATTTCTTAGAGTTTTGACCAAACATTTGCATATAATACAAAAATATTAAATAATCAAATAATCCATCATTTAACTATAATCAGTCTCAAAATCTAGTGAAGTTTTGTCACCTGGGGTTAGCATATCAAATTTTTTTCTAACCAAGTGTCTAGACTATCAGTTTCCACCGTTCCCGTCTCCAAGCTAATTCCTCTCAAAAGTGGGCATTCAAAACAGTCACCTCATGGGCAGGAAATACAGGATATTCTTTTGCAGAAGAACAGCTATTCAGTAAGGAAGACTTCAACCTCTTAGCTGTCCAGGTCTGTCCTCCATCCTACCAGATCCTTCTGTCAGTCTCAAGAAGTTGCTGGTTTTCACCACACAGGGATCTACTTCCACACTGGGTTTTTCCAGCTAAAGGACTTACCAAAGAGATAACAGTAGAAACCATATTCACAGAACAAGTGGAAGGTTACAATTTGGTCTAACCTTATTCCCTTCCTGTATTACGTTGCAGGTATATCACCCCCATATGCCAACCTCTCCTCTGTTCAGGGTAAAGCAATGGTCTCCGGTGCGTGCACATGCATCTCAGGTCTTTCATAAGTGAACTACTCACAGAAAGCTTCTGCATGTAATGAAAGACAAATACGCATCATTTATGAACAAATGTTTGCTTTGGATAAGCAAGATTACAAATGATACTTATACCTGCATAGTAAGTGATAGGTTACTTGTAGAACTTACAGGGCACTCATCAATAAGTTAGGAAACTAAGATTCATATCACTGCTTAAACTCAGTCACCTCAAAAGTCTTGAACAGGTTAAAAAGTCTTTCATTTGATACCTGAAAGGTATACAGGAAAGAGGATATCTCTACTTAATTTGATAATTCGGTGGATGAAGATGTTAAACCATACAATGTTCACACTTACTACAATGCTTTGAAAACATCATAGCTCTCCACTGCATTTAGGACATATATTTTTCGTAACAATGACATTCAACTTGATTTTTATTTTCCTGAAATAGGCTTAATAATAGGTAGATTTTTTGTTTCTGTCAGTTGCATTTGATGACTGTTTAGTTGCTTTTCTACATAAAGCAGTATTTTGAAAAGATTTGGTTTCTAAACAATATTTCATTTTACTAAAATGTGTGATTTGACAAATACATAATTCACTGTGACTGCCTGAAAGTATCTTCCTTCCTGAAAAAAGAATTAATTTTTCTATATTCCTGATAGTTCCTTATTGGTTTATTATTTTTAAATATTACAACCTTATATCTTTCTTATCATCTTCATACTTGGCATCTTTTATGCAACTTTGGTACTTCCCTAAGCTCAGAATTATTAATTATATTAATTACAGGACACACCATTAGACACTATAATGAATGTAACATATAGCTGCAGAGACAAACTGAATATTAGTGTTTACCGAAGTGTGAAAACACCATCTTATACAATCCCTGTTCTCAGTAGCTTTCATCTGACTAGTAAGATAAACATGAAAAAAGAAAGTATGACATACAAATAGACAAGTCATCACACTATTAGTTTCAACTTGATTCATACAGAATACATACATAAGTGTGCACTCACTTGTAAGACCTGAGGTTTACTTAAAAGAAAATAACCTAAGCAAAAAGAAATGTGAGCAATGGGAACTGAACAGAGAAGACAGAGAGAGAAGTGACAGGTGTAAGGTGGCAAACAGGGTAGGACAAATTACTAGTCACTCCATGACCAATCAGAATAAGAAAAAGACAGCCAATACCTATTTCCAGAGTTGTGGTGCATTTCCACACAGGCATAGTACTATTTCATTTGATGTGGGAAATCCTTCACTCAGTCAAACAGAATCCTTTATGTACATACGCACTTTCCTTCTTGCCTTGATATATTACAAAAACCCCATAAAAGCTGGTAACGGAATACTTAAACAGCAGCAACCTGGGAGCAGGGGTATTAAAACTCTTCTCTAATGCAAACAACATATTGCCAGGCAATGCCAAGAGGGATGCAGCTCAGTTTTGGGACTCAGTATAGCCTGTCAAGGAATTTGTGTTTCGGTCCACCCTTGTTTTGTTTGAGGGTTGGACTCTTCAACGCTTGTCCTAATGATTGTAGCTGTTTAGGTAGTACAAAAAGATGTTGCCCCTGGTAGCAATCTGTGGAAGTATGGGAGAATCTGAGAGGTTTGTTCCATCTGTCCCATTCCCCTTCTCAGCAGAGTTGGTTTACTGGCAGTGAGCCATTACCTGGCCTTTGCCAATCTCAGATAAGACTGTGACTTAAAGACAGATGCTTTTCCCTTTCTCAAATCCTGCATCAGCTGTTGGCTGTGCCCAAGCAGCTGGCTTTCTGACTTTAATACTACTTAAAAGACATCTGTTTTCTACAGCTTATCTAGCTCAGTAGCAGTTTTGTTGGGATTTTGTTGATAGCAAATAAAGCTCCTTGGGACATATTGCATGAATGGTGTTGTGAAACAGCAATTTGTATTTGTAACCGCTGTTTACCTCTGTGCAGAGATCAATATCTGCTGTGTTTTGCCCTCTTAATTCACAAAATATGAGTTTAGAATGTAATCTTTTACTATTATTCCTCATAACAAATCAATGTTCCTATATAATATCAGTCTCCTTAATTCAGACTTAAAATCTTTGTCTTTGTAGGCTTTTTTCCTTCCAGTCAAATAGATAAAACTCTGAAGTTACTTTATTAGAAGGATGTAATGTGGATTGGAACAGCAATCCAGGCTTTTATTTGGATGGTTTAGTTTTTTCTTTAATAAGAAAATAGAATATGTACAATTTGCAACTGTCTCCAAAATACAGGGGAAAACTAACCTGTTATCAAAGCACTAGAAAGTTATTAAGGCCTTCTTAAAAGCCTAGTGACGTGCTAATAAATTGTTTGGGCTTCAGATCAGCACATTGTTATACTTTGAAGATATATCAAATCATCTATGATATATGTAATTTTTACTTTTTCTTTTAAGACTATTGTAATTTAGCTTCTCAGATATCATATTTATTCATGGCATTTCCTGTTTAAGTGAGTACCACAAATGGGTGTGGAAAAAACAAAAGTTTTAGAAAGGATGAAATAAGCAGTAATAGAAAAGGCCGCTTGGACTTGGGTTTGGAATACGTGCAATAACTTATTGAAATCCTTCCCACTGTGCTTTTCTCTTGGCTGGCCAATGTATCCAACTCCATGCCTATCATGATACCTGGATCATAAAAATATGATAAGAAAGTGAACTTACTGGCCACAGACCTCTGTAAAGAGGTTTGATAGCAAAATCAGATTAAGTGCTTCTAGTGATCAGTAGGCAATCCTGAGGCCACATTTCCCAGGCTGTAGATGACTCTGGGGCTGACCATCAGGTAAACACTTTTGTCACAGCTGCAGCAATTCACACCTTTTATTAATAAAAGACAGATATCACAAGCAGAATTTATTAATAATTTTTCCCTTTTTCTCCTAACTGAGGCTATTTTCATGAAGTTAGGTGGCATTTAGCTTCTTCAGCACCTTCCACAGCAAATTTGTAATTCCTAATGAGCAGAGGCCACAAATATAAACATGAGTCTCTATCCTGAAATTAAACCACCAAGAGTCTGTGTCAATAAATAATTCCACTGATAACATTAGGTATCCAAGTTACTTTGCTTAGTCTTTCTGCACTTTGTGATATTCCTCTCACCTAACTTCAGGCATTTAAAAAATAGCTGTCTTCATTTCTTCTGTGTGGGAATGAGCAGATGAATTGCACTCTGGAGGCACCAGGCTCTCTCCAATAACTTATAACATGACACTGACGTAGACTACATGCTTATTCAACCACATACAACTATTTGAGATGAACTACTAGTTCAAAAAAAAATATAATAAACATAATTGTTACCCACATGATGTAATAGATTAGTTGAAATTAACCTCACTATTAGAATCTATTACTAGATTCTACTACAAGTAGTAAATAATAAATATAAAATACATATATAAATCTTATCTATTTGATGGGTAGATTCCCCATAGCTGATTTGCCAAAAGAAAAAAAAAAATAAAAATGACCCTGCTATAAGACTGCAAAAGGCCACTTGATTAAGTGAATTTTCTCCAGGGAATTTTCATGGTAGGAAACAGTATTTTAACAGGACAATGTGATGTCTTTCCCAGAATAGCTGCTTCCCCTAGTTGACACAGAGAGGCTTTTAGTAGAGAAGAAATTTTTCAAGGAAGTTCAAGAGAACTGCAAAAATATATTCCCTTTGTACAAGTGTAGGTTTGTTTGGCACATTTCTGGTTTCGGTTTTTTTCAAACAAGCCTGACTTGTTGCAAATGGTTGCAGTTTTCTGAGTTTCATGATAAGTAAAATAACTGTATATAATTAAAAGGCAGAAGAAAAGTAAGGTTTCAGTTGATTTAATTTATTTATATCTCTTTTAATGCTATTTCAACCATTCAGTTTTATTGCCTTTCTGTCTATGCTGCTGTCTGTTATCACTTCAGCCCTGAATCTCCCACTGTCTGGCTATAACCACTATAAACTTTTTATTTCTGGCACTTAGCTGATCCTACCCTTAAAAAGTCTATCCCCTACTGAATGTAATCTGACCACTTAATTTTCTTATATCTGTTTCTTTATTCAAATTTGTCCTTTTACCAGAATATTGAACTCCTTGTGTTTGCCTCTTCACTTAGATTATATGATTCTTGATTTCTGTGAACTGAAATAGGCCTCAAGGCAGACAAATAACCAGTAATCTATGTACCATTTTTAGTGTTTGCTTTAGATGTGGTATTATCTGATCGCAAATAGAGTGACATTTATTGGGGGTTTTTATTCACAGGCTTTTCTATCATTTCACAGAGATAGCTGTCTCCATGACAGAATAGTAACTTGTCACTATACCATCACAGGATTCAATATCAAGGCCTTGCAGGAATCAGTTTTCACAGCAGGTCGAATCTGATATCATGCACACTTTGATAGGTCACAGATTACTTCATTTAAGATGATAGAATTATGCTGCTGGCTGGCAAGATCAAAATGAGACTGTGCTACAGCCTCCCGAATATTCATGCTTTGTGTACATTATCACAGAACCTTTTTCCTTTTCACTTAGAAACATCAGAATGCCCTGGAGGAGTGGGGGGGGGAAGCAAGCATACATAGTGAACTATGTACCCATTAGTATAGTCAGGAAAGAATGGGGAAGTAGAGAGCTGGCTATCAGTCCATTCAAAAAATCCAACATGCTAAAAGGAACAAAGAGAGAGTTAATATTTCTAAGTTTGTTATAATTTCGGGAAAATGGGGTTTCATTTTACAGTTCCAGGATTAGAGATAAGAGTAATTCAAGAAAAATGTGACTCATAATTTTTCATAAAACCTTAGCACAGCTTCAGAAAACACAAGGCATTTTCTATGCAATTATTACAGCATTCCTCTATGAAATTCTCCCTCAGGAGTCTTCATCTTTGGAGGGAACACAGTTAAAATGATATTTACATAAAGAAAACAGAAGTTTTCAGAGTTATTTTGCAGGAATTACCCAACTGTCCTGATGTAACTTAAAGTGTTTGGAAAGTACTGAAAGAAGTAATTCTAGACATGTCTTCTTCGAAAGATTAAGAATCAGAAAATTATTTACCTGAAGTTTTTTTTACCCTTCTCTCAGGTTTTAGGGAATTCTGTTTTTCTCCTAAGGGCAGATTATGATGCCAGAATCAGGACAACAACATTATTCAGAATAATCAATTAACTATCAAGTGGGATAATTGCTTGATGCAATAAACTGAATAGTCTCAAAACATAGATATTGCAAAGTAGGTAAAAATTAGGCTAAAGCAGCATATGATGACTAATAGAGAAAATAAAGGTCAACTAGGTCCAGAGGGTTCATTTGATAACCCCCAAACAAATACGAAGTTCCTACAGCTCTAAGAGCACAATGTAGATCATCTGCATAAATAAATTGAGCAATAGGTTGGCACATGCAGTACAAATTTAGGTTCTTAGGTTAGTTTGTATTGCTAAAGCTTGGAAAGCAGTTACATTGAGGAAATTGAGTCAGTGAATTATGTAAATACAACTGTATGTAATAGATGTGAGAAAAGCAAATCACACCAGGTGTTATTTGCATGAACTCTCGAGATCATAATTTTGTCTTTCAGATACAAAGAAGAGTGTCTCAGGGCATTTAGTCAAATATTTGCACATTTTATACCAATTACCCATATATTTTAGGCACGCATTCAAATACTTCACTACTTGATCATTATAATTACTGTACATTCCAGATCTCTGAAACATGCCAGATTTGTAATTGGAAGGAAGAAAATTATCTTGAGACATGCTCTAACAAAACAATAAAAAATAGCCTAGGAACAATGCCCTTTTTGTTCTACCTACAGTATCTTCCTGCTGTGTATACAAAAGCATAATAAACTTTTAATCTGAATTAGAAGAAAAAACTTCCTGCTATCCAGATACCTTAAAATCCAAAGAGAAAATTTGCCATGTAAAGTGTGTTTCTACAAAATTGAATCCACTTCAGTGTTTACTCTTATTCTACAACATAAACCTACCTTCCATCCTTCTGTGCAGTATCATCTCTGAAAACAATCCTACAAGGGGTCCAAAGCATCAAAGGAGTGAGGCATCTATACTGCAATCTAGTTTGGAAATCAAGTCCAAACAGCACTCAGAAAAATCCTCACTGTGCTGGCATACAAAATACCAAGCTGACTCACATTTTAAAACTAAATTCCAGAGATGCCTACAGTTGACATAGCTGAGTAGTTCACAATTCTTGGCACACACCTTGCTTATGCAGCTAGATTAGGATCCAAAATTATGTCATTTCCTACATATATTCTCCAAAGAACTCAACTCGAGAGACATCATCAGAGCATATCTACTACCCATTCAGCTTTCAAGTTTATCCCAGCATGTAACTACATCTTTCAAAACATGACCTTTCTTCATCATGAAGAGCTGTGGAATTCTAACACAGTCACTTCCTCAGCCAGTTTCAAAGGTTTGGGTTTGTCATTTCTTTTTGTGAATATGACTAGAAAAGGAATAAGAAATGGTAGGAAAAACACCTAAGCTGGGGCAATGTAGTGCCTTTAGTTTCTGAAGAGGCCCTCCTCCCTGGACAGGTTTTAAGTCTAGTGTCCAGACTACTAGGTTGCAGCATCATGTTCTGTCTCAGATCAATAATCATGTCTGGAAATTTTTTTTAATAAGTGGTGTGAGTTTGAATTCTTAGAGTCAATAAGGAGATATTAAGCTAAGATTTCTGTATTTCTCAGACAAATGCTCTGATCATAAAGCTCTTCATAGAACTGTATTTCTTTAAGACCCAGGCACCTGTCTTCAGGAGAGATGTCAGTTAGCTTGCCTCAGGGACAGGATTAATACTGAGACACCCAATTGTTTAACACTCAGCACCTACACTCACAGCATGTTATTCTAAATGTCACTCTTACTTCATCAAGAAACTGCCTGCAAACTTAGATTTCTAATACAGAATTCTTGCCTGTGAAGAAGGCCAGAACAGTAATAGAACCAAGAGATGCACTTATCTGAACTGATCATTTAATATTAACATCTTTGATCTTCCATTGTTTGCAAAATAATTTGCAATTTGTTTAAGAAAGGGACTGGAAATGCTGAAAGAAAGGGACTGGAGCCACTGGAGTTCCTTCTGCATAGAGGGCTTGAGTATCACCTGTCCCACAAGGCTGAAGTAGAAGTCAGTCTACAGGAAAGACAAGTTGTAAGTCAATACAATGAAAACTTAATGAAAGACGTGATTATACCTCAGTATCTCATGTGTGTCTGTCCCATGCTTGGTTCTGCTGAAAATTAATATCCCAGAAACTTTTTAAGTGCATTTTTTTAGGAATGAAAGATTTTTGTGTTTCACAGTTTTGAGAAGCTCCACCTGGATTCATTTGAAATTCTTCAGTGTCTGGGAAGATCCCCACCACAGTCTTGATCACTCTGAGTGATTCCATGTTCTGTGGTCCCCTGCCCCAAAACTGAATTCTCCAGTTCAGAAAGGGAGAATCTGTTGCAAGCTACTGAGTTGGGGTTTTTTCTGCAAATAACATATAGGACTCCAATCCTTTTTTCTTAAACTGAAGTCAATAAATTCTTCATTGTTTCCCATGTGAATGAGTCACATTAATGATTGACAGTTGTCCTTGGTCTGGGATACACATGAAACATGTAGGGGGGAAAGAAAAAAAAAAAAGCAATGATAGCAAAACTGGGCTCAATTTACATCCCAACATGCAAAGGAGGAGCAACTGAACCAATCACAATGTACACTGAATGAGGTCAGTACAAGTGAAAACCCCTTTCTATTTCATGTAGAGTGTGGTCCTTATTGCACATTTTACACTTCTTATGTGAAATAAGCACAAATCATATAAAAGAAACAGAATCTATATTAAAAGCATACTATATTTCTGTAATTTTTTAATTAATATTTCACTTACAAATAAAGAAGTTATTTCTCTTTTCTCTGACATGGATTAATTTTTGTGTCTTTTAACAGTTTCTTTTTAGATTTTGAAAGAACCAGTCCACATATCCTCAAAATAAGTAATATTTCTGGATTTATTTCTGTCTATATATTATATTACAGATATGGACGGTATATGGAGAGCCAGGTTCCTCTGGTTTTGCTATGTGCCATTTCACAAGGCATATTGCTTCTCTGAGAGGTGCTTTGTCAAAACATGTCTTAAAGGACTAAACTATCTTCTCATTGTTCAACAGGTATAACAGGATTCAAATTTCTTTTCAGAAGTAAAAACTATCCTCATATAGTTCCTTAGAAGGAACAAGAACTGCAAAGCCTTAGAAAAAAGCATCTTAATTAAAATTGCCATCTCAGTAACATAGTACTATCACAGCTTCTCCAATTAGATTTTTAGCAAATTGAAACCAGTAAAATTATTGTATGACAGTGATTAGTAAAGTACTAAACAGAATTTAGTTGCTGAGTATAACATATGTGAATCATTGCAGGTAAAACCTCAAAGATATTTAACCAGAAAAAGATTATGTCAAAGCTAAGTATGAATAACATCTCTTCAGTATATTTTAAGCAAGTGTGAAAAAAAAAATAATATCCACATATGGAAAGTGTTACTGGCAGCAGTTTAATAGAACATTGTCACTGGATATTTTTGTCTTTAAATAGTTAAATATAAATGTAATTTAGTTAAAATAAATATTGTTCTTTTATTAAAAGAAAATAAATTTTCTTCTGGGATGTACAGCTAAGTTCTACTAATAATGAAACAGAATATTACAAGCTATTGTGTCATTAATCCCTGTATAAGCATTTAAATATTGCAATCATATTTGCTTTCATGTCTTCCCATACTCTCTTAATGATTTGCCATAGTTCTATTTTCCTGGACACTCTAATCTGCTACACAAGTAAAAAGGACAGAAACGTGTACACACAATGCAAGACTGATCCATCACAAAACCAAACCAAACCAAACCAAACCATTCACTACATAGAGCATAAAATACTAATTGCACTTTATACCAGCGTTCTTGTTTCTAAGTTGTGTTTAGCAGCAGGATCCCTGAGCAAACCTCTAGTGTTCTATTCCCAGTCCTACCCTGTAGGCAGGTATTGTCTTCAGAGATAAGGATGGGCTGAGCCCCTGCTTTGTGCAGTCTAGGAGCTTCTCTGCTCCAGGAAGAATTAGGGCTTTCAACCAGATGTTTCTGTCAAACAATAATAAGAAACTAAGGGACAATCCACTGGGCAGTGGTTCTTCTCCTCATTCCTTAAGTGTGAAGAACAGTGCTTCTCAAAGGACTTTTTCTTTCTTCCTAGACACAGCAGAGCAAGCTGCAGGTCCTGAACAATGTAACAGTTAAGTGAGGAAAGAAATGAATGCAAACATACTTTAAACTCTCAGTTTCTGCATTAAAATGCTATGTACTCCTCAGTTTTTCTCAGGCAATGTGTCATCTGCAGAAAACTTTGCCAGCGTATCCTTCTACTTATTTATTCATAATTTTTTGGACTGTAAAAACATGATTTATGAAAAGAGGGGGGAAAATATTCCTTTCTTATTTCATATTATGGCCATAGCTCATGTACCACTGTCTTGAAAACATCTATGGTGCAAGCAGCTGAAGACTATACCAGAGGGGTTTTGGTTCCTGTGAAATGAAATATTTCAGTCTTTTTTTTTAATTTTATTTTATTTCTGGGAAAAAGACAATAAGGAAAGAAATCACTATTAGTGACCTGGAAACATTTTATGATTCCTATTTTCTTTTTAAATACTGTGTAAAATTTTCAGTGCACATTATACATAGAAATATACATACATATAAATATTATTTCTCAGAATAGAGCTAAGAAATAAATGAATTCATGGATAATAATAATCATAATACCATAGAAAAGACTGAAAAAGTGACAAACTGAATTAAAGTCCTACTTGACCAAACGTGACCTGTATCTTTTACCTCTGAAAACAGTAATTTCAGTGCTTGAAGTTTGAGCACAATCACCAGAGGCAGTAATATCTATCTTAAATTTCTTCATGTCACAGCTGGTTTCAGTGATACCTTCCCTCATTCATAAGTCTTAAGTATAAAATGAAAGCTCTAAGTGCTTTGTAGGAATGCAGGTTCATCTTTTTGGAACAGTTAGCCATTATACAGCTTGCAAAACTACTGGAATTTGGTAAGGTGTTGTGATCTCCCCTGGCAAAATCCCTTTTCTCACAGTAATTTTCCAGCCCAATCACAATAGCTTTAATTTCCCGATGTCTTTTTCAAGCTTTGAGGAAATAGTATACCAAGCATACCAAGGACATGAATAAATACTATTTTGTAATGAAATCAGAACCTGTGATTGCAGTACTTCCCTTAACCAAAGAGGAACGTTTTCTGAGTAGAAGAGCTAGAATTAATACTGTAAGTATATGAGATTCACTTGCCTCATATTAATTTTTCTCAAAACTTTAGTTGTGTATCTAGTGAATATGAACATGTATATGATTTCACTGAAGAACCAGAATTTTAGTTTTGGTTTCAACAAGAAGAAGAACCTTGGATATAAAGAAAAATTTCAGTGGAATAACAGGTACTTAATATCAGTTCAGATCTAAGCTAGGATATTGAACTCAAAATTACTGTAAGCTAAGAATATATGGAGAGTAAGTTATTGTGTTTCATGGGATGCTTAAAAGCATGTTAATTAGCGGAAGCAGATTCAGTGTGTGACGTCTGTGATACTTAGACCACATTAGCTCATACCTCAGATCTTCTATCTATCCAGGATCCACCCTGTCTCAGGTACAGCCAGCAGCCTTGCTGCCCAGCTACTTGTAAGCCCTCTAAACTGCCTGTGGGAACTATGGATTAACTGAGTCATACTTCTGTGCTCCATCCTGTGTAGCATTCATTCCCAATGATGTCAGAGTGTTGTCTTCTCTTCTCTGTATGCAATCTGCATTTTTTCCCAAGACTTTATATTTCTATTGATCCTTTTCAGGAGACCATCACCCTTCACTGTGTTTCAGGTATTGGTCTTAATGTATATTGGTTTTCTTTTAAATACAAGCATTAATTTCTGGTTCACAGATTTTTTTAAATTAAAAAATATAAGTACATGTTAAAATAGATTTATATTCTTATGTATAGTATATATTCTACAAACAAATGTATTTAAATAAATATACATGTTTGTTATTTTAATTAACAAATAGGCTTAATTGTACACACTTTGAATGTAAGGGTACATGAGCCCCAAGCTAAATCTCTATATGTCATAGGATATATGATCAATAGATCAAAAATGAATCTCCCAAATCAAAAATTCTTTCTACACTTTATCCCTCAAACGCAAACCATCATAGACAACATTCTAATCTCATTTCCTCTGTTTACAAACCTACATAAATGCATGGCAGATAGCCTTAGGATTCATACAAACTTCTACCAGATCAAATTTAAGGACTGAATCAAAAATGTCAGAGCTTAGTGGAGAAACCACTCCTGAGCTTTGGATAAAGTTTGTTTCTTCTAATGGGCTTGAACCACTTCTACAAGCAGTATAGGGACACTGGGATTCTGTAGAAGAAGGAGAAATATTTTTAAATATCACTAATAAAAGTACAATGCCAGTTTCCTCTGGAAATACCTGACTTCTTATCCTGCCCTACTTCTGTTCATATTAGGTCTTGGATTTGCCTAGACTCAGCTTGGTGAAGTTTGAGAGCTGTGGCTGGAGGTAGTTCACACCTGCACTTGCCAACAAGCCATAGTTACATTACCGTAACACAAATCGTGGCTATACTGCCATATCTAGACATCCTGCAAGTAGTATATGCTCCATAGCATATACTACTTGAAGCCTTCCTCCTTCAAGTGTTTATTGGGAGACCCAAATGGCCCTTGTCTTTTCAAACTAACCACTGAAATATTCATATGACTTTACATCTGTTTTTTGGCTCAGAATAATAACACTTGGTTCACAGAAATCCTATATAGTAATGTTTCACTATAAAAGGTAAGCTGTATCAATGTCACTTAAAAAAAAAAATAGTTGGCCTCAGATCTTACTGTTAGAAAAAAAATATTTGCACCCCTTCACTGATTTTTCAATGTGCTGTTAAAATCTAGATTCACAAAGCATAGGTGAGCTTGACAAGAAAAAGGTAATTTATATTGTTATCTCTGAAGAGGCCATGTAAAACAGGGATTGTGATTTTGAGAGCTGCACAATTTAATATTGATAAAAAATTGTTACCACTTCTTGTTCTTCAATGAAAGTGACAAAATTGCTTGAACACGATTTCTATTAAAAAGAACAGGCAAAAGTGTCTCTAAAGAATAGTAATTCTGGTTCTTCTCTTTTCTATTGGCATGCAATTTCTCAGTAAAGCTTTTTAGTCAGTGGAAATCTATTAATGTAAGACCATTGTGGAGAAACATGCACGCAGTTTTTTTCAAGTTGCATTTCAATTCTTCACTTTCCTTCTTTTAGATTCTACTACTGAAATTACATAAACAACATCATTATTTTGACTAAATTATTGTGTCAAGTCAAGAACTGGGGAGTGCAATGGGGTGGTGTGTAATATATTCATATTTATATTTATATTTACATATTAATTTACATTTTCATATCTGTGGTGGGGGAAACCCACAAACTTTGTGTCTTTCTCTTCCAAACACTTTTCTCTCCATTATCCAAGAGTAAATTCAGTTACATTAACACATTTCACACAACTGTTCTTCAGTCCAGGTTCATGTTTTTTGTCTTTGTTTTGCCAATTCAAGAACTTTTCATCATCAAGCAACATTACTATCTACTATATGGATACATAGACACAACTACATGATTAAATGCCCTGTGAAAAATCAAGAAGCAGGAAAAATGGTTTTATTAATAAATGCTTAGCATATAACTGAAAGACTATCATTATGAAAATCACACTGTAAAAAAGCAGAAATGTTAAAAAAAAAAAAAGGCTATCAGGTCTTTTGCTGTTTGAAGGTTTTCGCCTAACATACATGATACATATCATGTTATTAAGTCCTTTCTAGCTATGTCCTAGACAATCAAGCATGGTAATGCTTGGATTTGAGACATATTCTGCGTAATGATGAAATATTTTTGTGTCCATAAACAGAGTTCTGTGATTCACCGAAGAATGGCATCCACAGGTATATAACTATATATAGTTAGATCCAGAGACACATCTCTCTAGCATACACTACCACTAATGAAGTAGGAACCTGTGCAGCAAAAGGTATTGTGCAGTATTCATTGTTTCTAATGGAGTTGAAGTGAGTCTCATAAACTATCGCTGCATACTGACACGTGCATAAATAGATAGTATTGGGACTTTCTTAACTGAAACCAATAATTTTTAAGAGAAACAAATTCTTAATTTTGAGGCTACATAAAAAATCAGAAACCTCTGTAATGCAAAAAAAAAGTCACTCAATTTCAGCTACAAGTTATTTCAGACAATAGAGATAGGATTGGGCACATCTATAATGTCACTAAGGAAAAACCAGTTGTAGCATAACAACATGTTATCACATTGCCTGAATGTTTTCTGTCCTAAACTCATGCCCATCATCAGAGGTGGATTTGTAGCACAGAAGTCCACTACTTCTCAGATAAATCTTATTCTATGTTACAGTTAAAAGCATCTTCATCACCATTTTCTGCAGAAATTAGCATTTGTCTATTTACAAAATCTTAGGAAGACATGAAAGTAAATCCATGAGACTTTTATACACAAAAATATCAGAACATTATTATTGACAGTTGGATCATTTGGATGGTAGCAATTCTAAATATTAAAAAAATGGAGGAGGGAAGTGAGAAGAGGGACAGAGAGACACAAAGCAGTTTATTTTCTTTTTTTACCATCTTTTGTTTGTTTGTTTGTTTGAATGCATATGTTCTCTCGTATGAAAGAGAAGAATGTGTAAAAACAGATGTGAAACTACAAAGCCTCCCCACAGACTCCTTGAGAAGGAAGATGTACATAAAGAGCAGTCTGTGTGGCCATTAAAGTACAGACTGATAGAGAGGATATGAAAAACATTACGGCAAGCACATAATTCATTACAAAAGTTGAGATGTATATAACTATCCCAGAGTAGCAATCTGTTTTGCTTGATTAAATACAGCTAGTATTTGCAAACATGAGGACATCACTACATGGCTTATCTACAGCATGCAAAGTCTGTCATGAAAAGTAGTACATTTCTCAGACAAATCTGGTAGAGCTGTAGGGGGGGACAAGCTGGTAAATTAAATTATCATCTCAATATGTAGCACCTAAACTACACCATTATGACGTTGTTGATATAAATAAGATCCTCCTTTCATCTGAGAATCTCATTCAATCCTTTAGCACACAATGATGACTAGTTCTTAATATTGTCCAAGGCAAATTCCAATAGTAGCTCATCCTGACTGCTGAAATAGCAGCAACCTCTCTAAATGTCAAGGGCATTTTCCTACCACCTTTTTGAATCATCTTAAGGAAAATGTCTCTGTGTGTTTTCTGTAAGATTTTTAAAGGTTATAGAACTTTTCATGATGAATTTACAGTCTGAACAGTTTTTGGTGAGTTTTTGTTCTGTAGCATTATTTTTACTTTCACATTTGTACTCCAAAAAGCAGTCCAAATATCCAAGGTTTTTGCCACTTTTAAATGGTCTAGTAGTTTTTCAATTAGTTACAGTTATAGTACTCCTTCTGAATTTTGCATTCTGTTCTTTTTCTTCACATTTTTCTTCTATTTTCCAACACTGAAAGATGCTGCATTTTATCAGCGAGAAACACTTGAAATATATACATGATTTGTATGGTAAGTGAAAAGTGTGATTTATGTCTTTGTTTTGACTGTTAATTTATTAATCTTGTACTAGCAATCATTTTTTTTTTTTATCCAGTGAAATATTTTTGGAAAGTTGTGGTTTTCATATATCTTCTGCTGCTGTGATCTCCTTGCTCTCTACCATCCTCATCAGCTTCTATTCATCGCAGCCTGTTTCAGTATGTGGCCTGAAATGTTTTGGTTATTTTCTGGATTTCATAGGCCAGCACTTCAGACTTACCTTTTCTTAAAAGTTGTTGAGAGCAGCTTCCCATTCACTCATATCATCCCATTATATACAGTTCCCAAGTGTCATTATCACAGAATCATATGTTCTGAAATGCATTTCATGTTAAATTGTTTCATGACTTCTTTCAAATATACATACATTCAACTCAAGTGAAATGCTGAATTGGGTGGTCGTTACTGCTTTGTGGTAGAGGCAAGAGCAAAACATCATATGTGATTTCAACATCCATAAGTTATTTACTGATAATTCAGAAATGATGTGGCTGAATCAGCATTATTTCCTCTGTAAGAGGTTTCTGGTGTTAACTCTTCTGTTGTCCACCACTGTGCACAGAGCAGAGAGAGCAAATCCCTATCCTGTCATCTCTTTTAACTGGAAATGCCTAAAAAGTCTGTAGAGGTTTTATATCAAGAATGACAGCAGCATCTGTCCGTCAGGGAATACTTGTCTTCACTTTCCTACAGATTTCAATGATACATAATCAAAATACAACAGAAATTGTTAAGTGTGATAGGATCTTTGACTCAGAATGTCTTTATTTTTCAGACTAATTGTAATACTTCACTCTCCTACTGAGACTGCTTCAAAGCTTCTCCAGCTGGCCATGTTGCTTATGCACAGCATCTGACAATATTACTGTCTCTTAATCCATTGGTACTATCATTCAAATAGCATTCCTAATTCAAACCTAAAGCTATAACAGTCTTTCATTCAAATAGCATTCCTGATTCAAACCCTAAAGTTGTAACAGTCTTCTCATTAGTAACAGTAACAATTTCGAGGGGATTGCTGTTGCAGCAGTACAAATGAATTAAAACATCAACAAAACACGGTGGTGTTTAGAGTTTGGTAGTAACAGACCGGTGTTCATGTGCAGCTATTTCATAACAAAAGGCTGAGCTCTTTTCTGCTTTACATAGAGGAATCGCATACCACTTAAGTCAAAGCTAAACTTATCCATAATTCCACTCAAGTATATGAACTGTTTGCAGCAAAGACTCAGAGTTAATTTTCACTCACTTATTCCCATATAGCTCTGCTGAAGCTAATAGAGTTGCAGAGGTCTGACCACAATTTGGCTGCAGTTTTCTAGGCACATCTGTTCATTTCATGACAGATATTTCTTTGAGGGTTATGTTAGTTAGAACAGAGCCAGATGCCGATTCCTTTCACAAAGCAACCTATTCTTTGAGTGATCCCACTGATACCAGCACCTTGTTTTGACTAAAGAACAACCAGCCTATATGTGACAGTGCCTCATAATAGGAAAATGATCTGGTACATTCTGTTTATCTGTTTCTTCCTGTTAGCCATTAAACAACTTGTCAAGTACAAACAGTGCCACTTGGCACCAAGTACGTTTTATTGAATCCTGAGAGAAGGTAGGACACAGTTCATCTTCATGGCCAGATAAATCCTGTTCATACTGTTGGATGCTCTTAAGTTACATGCTGGCCAGACAAGCTTCACAATCTGCAGGGATTTATATCAAATCTGGCAGTAATTGACAAATAGAATAAATTTTTAATCAATATACCCCTTTATTTCATTTCTGCCCTCTCTCCATAGATCTATAGCCACTAAGACAGCACCATCCACCTACACAAATGACTGCAAGACTTCTGGCTCACAGGAGGGGACACAGATGCCTTGAACCACTAAGTAACAACCCCTCGGATATGTTTTTATATGTTGAGGGCTCCATGCCTGTGCACCTGGTTTGGGATAATACATTTTCATTCAGCTGTTGATGACTTTGAATCCAGTTGAGAAAAGAGCTCATTTGAATTCTCCACAGCCTGTTTGCTTCTACATCTAATTCATTACCTGATCGCTTCTAATTAGAACAGTTGCAATGGAAGAGTTGTTTTGTTATGTGCAGTTAACAATTATTTCCTCCCAGTCAGGACACAGAGGACCTTTCCTAGTAGGGGGATCTGCAAGAGAATACTGAAAAATTTAGGTTTGCCTATAGATCAGGAGGAAAAAATTAATATAAAAATCTAAAAAGAAAATATTCAGGTTTTCTATGATGACAGTCTTCACAGTAATCAAAACATTTTAGTTTTGTATTATTTTTCTGTCATCGATCGTACTTTCCATTCCCAGCATTTATTTTTAAAAATATATTGTTTGCTGTAATTATAATATACTGCTTCTTTTGTTTTCTTTTTTTCTTTTTTTTTTTGTTTTTTTTTTTTTTTTTTATCTGGTGTTTTGTAATCATAGCT
>JAWWEV010000134.1:41692573-41706420 GCA_035583235.1 Hafferia zeledoni | reverse complement strand
TCACCTGACAATTTTTTTCAGGCCTAGTCTGAACTTTAAAACCTGGATTTAGGCCCACTTGGCTAAAACCATAACAAGCTCCTTCCCAGGGCGCCTTCCCTGTGCCGTGCAGGGAGCAGTCCACCAGAAATGTTCCGCCCATCCAGGCCCGATCCTCGAGCCCCTATTGGTCAGTTCTCCTGTCACTTGACAGGTGTTTCCCCATTGTCTATTAGGGTTGTCAGTTATCCATTCTGTCCCTCAGATTTCCTCCCTCTTTCCAGGACTCTGTTCTCATTGGATGTTGACAGCTACCGACACATGTTTCACCCAATCCCTTTTGAGTTTCCACCCTGTTCTAAGCACCTCCCCAAACTGACCCCTCATAGGTCAGCTCCTTCATTAACAAAGTGCTTTTTGGTTTCATCCCCACATTGTGTGTGGTGTGTTCTCTTAGAAGCCGTTCTCCCCCGGTCAGTTTCCATTAATTATCCAGCATTCCTGATAGCTTTTTAAACTTCCCTTAAACACTAGACTTCAATAGGAAACTTTCAATGATGTTTGTGCATTTTATTGCTTTCACATTTGCTTGTGTACAACCACATTAAAAGCTGAAGGAAGCATGAAAATCAATGGCATCCATGACTTCTGTGTCAGTTTTGAGAGCAGTCCAGCTCAAGATAGAAGACAGTTTAAAAAGCCAACAAATACCCTGTCTTTATTCCTTTAATGTCCTCTACTAGGGGGCGAAATTGATTTTCTAGTTTAGTAGCTATTCAGAAATTTAATAAAGCCCAACACTGGCCTAGAACAAAAGAGGAATGTCACCACTGTAAACCGAAAATTAAAAAAAAATCTATGGCACAAGGAAAGGATTACTTCTTTTGAGATTTAAGTATGACTTTAAAGTAAAAATTAATTTCTTTAACAGAAAATCAATTCAAACAGAAATTTCAAATATATAAATTTAAATATATAAATTTAAAACAAAACAAAAACAAAAACCAAGCCTGTAAGTATTTTAGCATATAAAAAAAAAGGAGATGCTTACAACAAGGGCATTAGGATTGCCAAATATGTAATTTACTTGGACTTTTTTTTATCCAGCAATTGTGATCTAACATATTTAGCAAAGGCATGGTGGCCCATTAAGATACTTAAGTCCCCCAGCTGCTTTCTTGCAAAATACAATGGGTTGCAACATCACAGCTCAGGCCACTTCTCCAACAAAAATCTTAGTTGAAAGTATAACTGAAAGCACCTGAAATGGTGTAAAGATTTCTGGTCAGGAAGTACAAAGATTAACTTTACTGCCAGAGTGACAAGGTCTTGGCTATCATTGAATCACTCCTGTGTTGGAAGATGAGAGGGGAGAAGCAGCTGAGAGAAGAAACTATGAAAAATATAGTTGAAGAGCCCAAGTACTCCCTGCAGCAGCTGATGTTGACAATTATTTCTAGAAGCAAAGGTTTCTGCCATCATCTCCTACCATTTAAAGCAGGGCATGATGCCATCCCATAACCTGCCTCCAGAGCAGCATCAGCAGCCAGACAGGCTTTCCAGGACATTGCTGCAGATCACAGTTATTTTATTGCTGCTAGCCCTCTCCCTTCACAGGAAACCGCATACCTTGTTTTTAGAGTTGGCTCAGCATTCATTTCTGCTCCCTCTTCTTGGGAAGTGGAAATAGATCACTGAGGGGCAGCTAGCAAGGTAGAAAACCTTAATTTCTTTAAATGAAGATGCTGTTTGCTTCCAAGCATAGGGCTCAGTCACCTTATAAACACAATGCTGTTTATAGTTTCATAACAAATGATGCCTGCCTTTTCAGCCCATGCCTGCTCAAGCTGAATGCCAGGATTTCAGTACTCCGTTCCCCAGCAAACGTGCTTGACTCCACATTTCTATCTTCACTTTTCAGTGTACATTTATATTTGTTCCCACCTGTGATGGAACTAGATTTCACTGCAAAGGACAAAGGCTTCCATAAAGTGGAAATATTTCTCAATTTGATTAATTCTGTGTTCACTCACAGGCCTTTTCCAGATGGCCTCCAATCTGCAAGATCATGAATAACTTTGTCTTGCAACGTTAAGTATACTATAGCTTAGCAGGCAGTCTTCTTTCCCTGGCAATCTAAGACCCAGGTGCCTACTTTTCTGGCACATTTCCTTAAGTGTTATATTGTGATACTCACTCACTCACACTAATGATGTATGTCAGGAACACAAAGCTGCAAGTTTTAGGGCATTTAATGCAGCAATTGTGGAATGTTTTATCTTGCCAACCTCTTATAATTAGATCATGACAATTGCATTTATGTAAAGAGTAAATCACATTTTCAGTTTTTTATAACTAATCATTCTCACTCTGTTTTCTTCCTGTTGCAGATACTGCATTGATTCAACAGAGATTGTTACATTTTCCTCATGTATGCTCCTTCTATTTTATAGGTTAGTATGTTCAGACCTACGGATATCTAAATTGCAATGATTCATATGTCATAGCATATCATGATGATATCCTCAGGTGTTTTGAAGATGGGATAAAGGGGCAGAGTATATACTCTAACTTCAGAGCCCATAAGCAGGGAGGAAATGGACTTTTCCATCTGATCATATTCTATGACCCCAAAATGGCTGCCAAATACATCCATTCGTGCAAATATTTTCTATTTCTAGTACTGTTGGACACTTGGAGGTATCAGAAATAATAAAGTTATGTGTTAGGCACAGATCCACGGGAAGCACTTAGGGGCATGTAGACAGTTTAAATGGATTCTTATTGTCTACCAACAAACCAAGCCTCTTTTATAAGAACTGTGTCTCATGAATTTATTATTCAATGCACATTCTTGAATATTTAGTTAAACACATACATCCTCAAAGAGAAAAGGTAAAACAAGCAGAAAACCAAAACACCTTTCTCCTACTACACATAAACCAGCTGCTTCTCCATCTGGTGCATTCTGTCTGCTTCATCATAGTCCCAAACATATTTAACTGAGACCTGACTTTACTGAGGTTACTGAAAACCCATTTCTTATTGAGGAATTATGCATGGACTTAGCTCTTTGTCTGCCTACACTATACAATTTCTCAGGTAAAACATGATTTTGAACATATATGCTTCTTACCTTAGGATTATATTAGTCTCCATTTCTTTTCCTATATGGATCAAACTCTAGCACTATGATAAAAAAAAAATTCCCCTGACTCCAAAACCATCAGAAATATGCAATGAAAATGGGCTTTGCCATTTTTATATTGATTTGTATGGTTTATAACTCCATATAAAAATCTTATTTGATACAAATAGGAATACATCTTGAAAGTTGCAAGAAACAGTTAAAAGACTGTGCAGTATTAGAGGAGCTGAGATGGAGATAGATAGTGGTTTCAGAATCATGTTCCTGTGGTGGATGCCACAGAGAATGAGACACCTTGGACCTTGATGATTCACAAAAGCAGGACTCTACTTCCCTCCCCACCCTCTAGCATTGCAATCAAAATCAGATCTGAATCATAGAATCATAGAATTGATTGGGTTGGAAAAGTCCTCCAAGATCATCAAGTCCAACCCATGGTCCAACTCCAGTCCATTTACTAGATCATGGCACTCAGTGCCACATCCAAAGATGTAGGCAACCATGCATAAAGTCCACAACGAGAAACTCTAACAGGAGCACACAGCAGATACCACAAAAATCAACGAGGAGTACTTGTAGTGGGTGACTCTGTGAAGGGGCACTGAGGCTCCCATCTGCTGGCCTGAGGGGGACTCTGGAGGGATGTGCGGCTGTCAAGGAGCTGAGGTCAGAGGTGCTGCTGGAAGGGTGCCACAACTTGTCAAGAGCACAGATCCTTTGCTACTCTTTCATGTAGGCACGAGTGACACTGCAATCCACAATCCAGACAAAGAAAATTAGACAGCTCTGTGAGGGCAAGCAAAAAGTATCGATGTCCAAGTTATCTTTTCTTCTATTTTACAATAATGACTGTATCAATGACTATAGCCTGTTAGGGAGGGATGGGATCCACTTACCCAGAAGAGGTAAGGGAATCTTTGGATAACCTGGTGAGGTGAGCTTTAAAGTGAAGGATTTGGGGGGTACTTCGGACTTAAAGTGGTAACACTTGTGCCATTGCAGACAAAGGGGAAATAAATCAGGCCAACCAGAGCGGTAACAAATGTTCTTTAGCTGCCTTCCAACATGTGAATCATAACACCACCCACTTTGAGTGTATGTATGCAACGCACACAGCCTGGGGAAAAACCAGGAGGAACTGGAGCTCTGCATCCAGTCAGAAATTCAACAATCATAGGAATAACTGAAATGTAGTGGAACAACTCACATGGCAGGAGCATCATGATGAATGGCTCTAGGCTGCTTCATAAAGGCAGGAACAGAAAAAAGAGGAGGAGGAGTCACGCTCTGTGTTAAGGAAAATTTGAACATATAGAAGTCAACTGTAGCAATTTTGGAAATCCTGTTTAATGCTCTTGGATCAAGATCAGAGGGGTAGTCTCCAAAAGGGATCTTACAGTAGGCACCTGCTACCAACCCCCAAAATAAGATGATAAGGCCAACAAGTCCATGTGTGGTTTGCTTCAGAAAGCTTCAGGTCAACAGAACATGGTTCTTATGAGTGACTTCAACTATACAGACTTTTGTTGGAAGAACAATACAGCAACTCACACTACATCCCTCAAGTTCCTGGGATATGTAGAGGGCTGCTTCCTCATACTGATGTCAGATGTGCCAACAATGAGGCACTGCCGGACTTGCTATTCACAAACCAAGGTGCACTATTATTATGAATTCCCATGCCATATCACCTCTTTACATCAAAAAGGACACACTTGTATGGGGGGATATGTGGTCAACTCAACCTCATCAATAGTAAATAGGATTCACTGTAACATTTTTCTCTTAAACATTGTAAAGAAGCTTAATTGTCACATCAGCATGAATGAATATTTGGCATGGTTTTCTGATGGAATATACAGACTCAAATTTCCAGAACTGTGAACATTCAATAGATTTGAAAAGCTACAAGTTTTTTAAGTTCACACCTTTAGAAAAAGTGTGACTTAGCAGTTAACCACATCTCCACTGTAATGCCACACTGAAATAACTAAAAACATCTGGCAGTGATTTCAGCAGTCTGACCATTAAATGTTGACTGTGGATACTCATGTAGGCATGCATAAGTATATCTGGACATTTACATTCTTGTATTTGAAAACATTTACATTTATAAGGCCAAACCACTCTGTTATATCACTGATGATGCTGAGTTTGTTTTCCCATACATGCTTGGATTTGACTTATGGAAATAAGGCAGAGCAGACATACTATGATAAAGTTGAGTCTCCACTCCATATCTGCAGCTTGTAAGGTTGATAAAAAAATACATTAAATCCAACTAAGACTGAAGTGAATCCTTGAAAGGAAAACTTGAAAATAATCAGAAACCTCAGCAGATAATTGCTGTGCAGATTCCACACAAGAAATAAAATTAAATATAGGAAGATAAATTCATGATTAATCCTGTAAAAATATGTATTGGTAGATTTTCTGTGGTAAAAGAATCCCTCAGAGAATTGTTAGAATTATTGCAAGAAAGCAAAGTTTAGCACTGAGCATAAATGTAGATTTGTGTTTATGGGTCTTTATTATACTCTAAAATCTATAGTTATCTTATGAAGTTGACATAAAGAATATATAGATACACTATGATATTGCATAAACCCCCATGTACATATTTATTGCTGGAATTTGTAGATTTTCTACTCTCTTCCAATCTTCCTCAACTTTTTAGTGTTCATTATCTAGCATTTCATTTTTTCATGTAAACTGTTACTTAGGAACATATATATACTTGCCCATACCATCAGGTTGTGCTGCGTCCAGTGTCCAAGAAAAGTATACAGCAGTTAACAGAAGCTGAAAAACTTATGTTTTGCGGCATTTCACTGTTCTTCAATAAGAAACCAATTTCACATGAATACTCCCATGTTTTCTTCTGGATAGCTTTAAAATTAACAATTAAACATCACCTTTTTAAAAGTATTTCTTTATTGTTACTTCTTTGATTTTTAACACAAACTGGGTGTGGGTGGTGAGAGAGACGAGAAAACTGACACCAAGGTTGGCTCAAATTTTGAATTAATATAAGAAAGAAAGGTCCATGTGAGCAGTACCATAAGACAGAACACTTAGACAAATTAATACAATCTCTGTTTGCTTCCTAAGACCCTGCTAGACATACTTATGATATCATTGTATCAGAGTCAGAGCACAAGGCACCTTTCTCTCTGCTTGGGAAGTTTTCTCCCCTTTTGCGCAGTTGACATCCTCAAAAGGATGTTTTGTAACACAGCATGCAAAGGTGCAGAACCTTTTACAGCAGAACCACAGCTGGGAAGGTTCAGCGATCATAGTCCTTGATTGCTTGTGCTATTCATCAAAGGTGATTGCTGCAAATACTTTCCCTGGAGGTAATGGAAAGTTAGTGTGTATCTTAAGAGCCCAAGAAGTGAGCAATAACATCTAATAGGGGTTAGCTGTTCTGTTCTTAAGTGTAATTAATTGGCAATTTTTCACTGTCTTGAACAGTAAGAGTGCTGGGCCCTGCAGTCCAGATAAACCTGCTGTAAAATATTTCTCATTTCTTTCCCTGTAGTGGGATCATACGAATATCAGACCTAAACATTTCATCTGAGTGATTTTGTTCAGTTTAGCTACAGTAAAAATAAGGGGATTATTTATCAATGCAGTCGATCTAAAACTTGACTAGCTCTACATCACAATCAGTTTTTCACGGTGGAACAGTACCTCATTATGCAAATATAGTTTACTTTTTAAGATCACATACCAATGGAAAGAAGCTATCATGGATTCATTCAAGAGTTTTATGTGCTTAAGCTTGAAATAATCAGAAATATTTTTTTGATAACTAAATGTTCATGTGTAAAAAAGATTCACAAAATAGAAAGAACCCCAACAATCCATGAAAGAGAGCACATGTAAATGTACCCAGTGAAAGTTTCACTCCCTAGCATAATACCCGTTACCCTTATTGAAGAGCTGCAAACCCAAAAGTAAAAATTAACATTTATCAGGAACTCCTTGTAAAATAGCTGCTTTGGGCATAAACCTGAAGCAAAGCATATTCCATAACCTAGCTTCCATGAGTTAAAGCATTAGCAGATTTTGTAAATGCTAGCTGTAAGCATATTTATGAGGTCCTTTATTCCCTCCTATTGCTTAAAGAAAAAAAAAAAAAGAACATTTTATTACTATATTCCACCAATAAACATCTTTTAATGTATTAAACTTCTGTTCAAAAGAAAATGCAAGTATTGCAAAAGCTTTCTTTAAGTTAGGCAATAACTCCCTATTTACACGGTTTCTTTTACTTAAAGCCAGATCCAAAATGCTTGTGGTCTATACAAGTGCTTTCAACATTTCACACTTAGCAAAATGGGGTGAGAATGTAAACAATCATATCTAAATTAGTATCATGAACTCACTAGTTTGTATATTTTGCAAGTTTGTTTGACTATTTTGCTTTGAACTAGAATGGCAGAATTTATATCGAAGAAACGCCTCAAAAATATTCTTTGTGAAGTGATTCCAAAATAAAGAAAAAATACTCCTCTCCCTCTCACCCTTGTCTTAGATATATTACAGTATTCTTTACCTTTTCTTCTTTATCCAGCTGATCTATAAGCTTGAGGGGATTGTATTTCTGAACAGTTAAAAGAAACATTCATACATCACCCATAGATCACAAAGTTCACATTGAATGTATATGAAATGATTAATTTCTTGCTCTACAAAATATCGCAGCTTTCTTATCATCCTGTTTCACCTTCTCCATTCCAGTCTCTTCTCCCTCTGAGATATCTGCACAAGGTTAAAGAGACAAGGTCAGAAAGAACTAAATGGTAGTCCTCTACCAAACACTTAGAAAACAATGTCTTATCCCCAATTAATTCTGAAACATGGGCAGGTGGTTAGTCCTGTAAGGGGCCTGGTTTGCAGCTAGTGCAAATCAGTGTCACTTGGCTTGAATACAATTAGACTAACTTCACACCACCTAAGAATATGCTTTGGGATTAGTTTAGCTAATGCCAGAGCCAAGAAAAAGCAATCTTTGATTCTTAAACCCGAGGTCAACTTAGGCAAGCAGTAAGTTATTGCTTGCTTTTGTTTGTTTATCATTCACAGTGTTGTTGTTGCTATATCTTTTATTAAGAAAGGAAAGATAAGTGCATTAAGGTGTATCTTTCAACCCTTAAAACATTTTATAGGTCTGTGTAGACAACTGATGCTATCTTCAAAGGTAATAATAAGAAAATGTACTCTGTAAATTGTATTTTACCCTCATGGTTTAAGGATTTTAGTATTTTTTTGTAATAGCTGCAGGGATTCATAATGTCGGTATATGAGAATTAGAATTTCTTCATATTTTTCAAACTTTTTATTATGCATGCTATAGGCAAGCTAGAAAAGATAGGTGTGCCAGTAATTAGGAAGGGATATATTATTGCTACATTATAATGCACAAACAAGTTTTATGTTCTTCTGCATAATAGTAGAAGCTTAAATTTATTGAGTCACAGAATCTTATCGTCTCTCAGCTTTTAAAGTAAGGCAGCAATCATTGCCTTATATCAGGTATAAGGAAGTTCCCTTGTCACAATTATTTCTGATCCATATAGTGTAAAGTATGAGAGTATGCAACAGGGTCATTAAGAATAATTTGCATGCATGCAAAAAAAAAAAAGCAAAATATGTTCATTTTTACTGCTAACCTCTTCAAAGTAATATCTTATTATCTACTGAAAATATTCAACAAATATGATTGAATAGTTTTTCACTTTGTGGTGTTTTAAGATAAAATGTAAATGCAATGTATCTAAATGCTAGAAATACATCTATGAGAAAGGGGTGCAATCATATCCTCCCCTTGTTAAATATCACAAAGTAAAGGAGGTTATGACAGAGACTACTTTGATAGCTAAAAATTCATTCCCTTGTCTGGCTGGTAACAAGTACAGATCTTATCCTATTTCCTAATATTAGTGAACTAATGTCCAGGTAGTAAGTCAAACAAATGGGTAGAAGTTTGGGGTTTTTTTTCAGGCTGCATATTGCACATGTGGGCATTCTTGTGAACTCTATTTGTTCCCATGATGAAACCTTGCAAATCATGGTTACCATACATACATACACATATATATATACACACACACACACACACACACATATATATATATATATACACACATATATATTTTTATATATACACATTCTTACTTATACTTCATATTTACTGGGATCCTCATATTCATGAAGAATAGTGAACATTTTCAGTGGTGCTGCAGTAATCAGTGCCTGTAGAAAAAGCACAATAGCCTGGTCCTACTTTTATAATCCTCCTTTAACACTGCCTCCCCAGCACAAGGCAAAACAATTTTCTATTTTGAACTGTTCAGAAGGTTAGAAAAGACCTTCAAGATCATCAAGTCCAACATTTGACCAAAAACCACCATGCCTACTAAACCATATCACGAAGTGCCACTTCTACTTGTTTTTTTGAACACTTCCAGGGGTGGTGACTCTACTCCCATAGGAAGCCTGTTCCAATGCTTAACCACTCTCAGTGAAGAAATTTTTCCTAATATCCAACCTGAACCCTCCCTTGGCTGAACTTGAGGTTGTTTCCTCTTGTCCTATCACTAGCTGTCTGGGAGAAGGGGCCAGCTCTCCACCGTGCCACAAGCTCCATTCTATGATTCTGCATTTCCTAAGAAATTTTAATCAAGATTCCTGAAAAGGAAATTAATCACTAGCCATTTCTAGTCCAGAATTTTGTTACACTGAATGTGCACTTCTGCCAACTATTATTGATTAGGGAAGGCGAATTAAAGAACTAATCATTATTTATTATTCTGGTTCATTGAGAAGATTATGGAGAAATCACAGATTTGAAATTATAAGAAATCAGAAACAGCAACACTATTGGAAAGTATACTGAGACATTTGAGAACATACCTGGGCAGCCTATTTTATAAATTACAGCCCATCAATATTAAGATATTTCCACATCATAAATAAATACTTCCTATAAAAACAGAGTCTATTAAATTCATGCATTTTAATTCTTAAATAAAATAACACAATATCGTATATGTTTTTGTTATTACATTTGTAAACTTTTGATATGGTGTTACTGCTATTGTTTCAAATAACCCAGCTATCATGTATGTGGATGTCATATAAAAATGGACTCCAGTTAATTTCTCAGAGTGGTTGAAATACTCTCTGGTTGCAAAACATACATGCGAAAAAGAAACATATGCCTTGGGGCTTTTTTTTCTTCCAATGATTTGACTTGACAGTGTGCTAGGTGATCGGTATTATTTCTTACTTCAGTTGTCCAAAGTTTTCAGGAAGGAATTATCATGTCTGTCATTTAATGCATTGCAATTCCAAAAGCATGAGTGTAGAGAATTTAATGAATAATCTGATGCTTACTGGATCTTAGTGGTGAAGCTGAACAGAACAGAGTATGACTTAGTTCAATAAAATTGCAAATATTATGAAGGAAATTGCTTGACAGTTACAGTACTAAGTCCTTCTAAGATACATTTTGGTCTTGTAAAAGACTTTTCATGCCATTTTAAGTAATGAAGATGCGATCTACAATTTCATTAAATAATACCCAGGTCAAAAAATGATTGTACTCCCTTAAACAGTAGAACAACTAGAATAGAATAAGAAAAAATACATCAGAAATTTTCAATCTGTAATGTGTTTATTAGCTCTTCTATTTCTTTTCAAAGTCGGCCCAGGTAGTTTATCCTGCATGGGGAACAGTATTCAGATTAACTCAGCTGTCTTTGCATGGAGGATGATGTGAGATGATTACATGAGCTTTTCAGCTTTCCAGCAGACTAGCAATAACAAAGAGCAGCAACACTGGTAATATCTTAGTAATGACATATCTATTTCCGTAATCAATATCTGATCATTGCTTCATTTCAAAAGAGCCCTCTTTCTTAGGATTTCTTATGGATGAGAGGTGAAGGAATAAGAGATGTGCTATATTATACCGAAGGAGAGAAAGACAGGCACTGTTATACTTCAGATTCTTGGTATTTCAGGTAAAATTGTCTTTTATTCTTTTTTGGTGGAAGCTAAATTGCCATGGTGTATGGTCTTGAGTTCTAAAAAAGTATATGAGAAGTCTTTTATAGAATATCTTTTTAAAACTAAGACATTTGTATGCCACAATTACTGGCCCAGAGTCCAGCTAAATTTTACCGTCTTTCTTCCTATAATCTGGTAAAATTTCAAAGGACATGAAGATAAATTATAAAACTCTAAGGATAAGTCTAAACCAGAGTTATAGGCAAATGCCATGTTGATGTTACCTGACATTAAGATGAACATATGCAAAAAGATGCTGACAATAAAACCTTTTTCATCACAAGGCTAACTCCACTCTTTGCTGATAGTCCAGATATTTAACTGCGTTAGATAATACACATCATCTTGATAACTTATTGGTACGAATTTTGATATTGGACCTGCTTTGTCTTTTGCTCAACCACATTCATTTGGAGACACTGGTGGAAATCAAACCCTTATCTTTATAGGTGTGTTCTAATGCTTCTGCAATAATGGTGTTATTTTCAAATAAACCATTGAAAAGAGTACAGCAAGAGATCACATTTTACTTTACACATTTCTGATATTCAGAGAGTAATTATAGAATAAATCATTATTAAAGTACATGATTTAAAGCAAGAAATTTGTTCCACTGTTCTGTGCACTTATTAAGACATACATTTTCCAAGTTTTATTGGAATTTCTTTCAAACTAGCTTTAACTCTGCACCAGTATCTTCACCTAGAGGATCCCAAAATGAGGAAAAAACCAAAATGCAGAAAATGCATAAATGCTTTAAATTCTGATACTGTTCAAACACATCTATGCCTGTTTTTCCTGTCTCAAAATGTTTTCACCTGCACTAAACTTGTTTTCTGCCAATGTTAAAGAAATTAATAAGATTCAGAGAATTAAGCAAAATATATGCCCTAAAGCCCAGTTCAATTTCCTAAATTACACAGAATACTACCCTACTATTTCAAGAAATATCAGAATGTGTATTGTCATGGGGAGCAGAAGTGATAGGAGAATTATTTTGCTCCATTTTCAACACAGAAAGGAGAGAAAATATGAAGATGCATTCTGCCAAGCTCCCATTTTGATAACCTGGAGCAAAAGCCACACTAATTTATATGGAACAGATTATCTTGAGTGTGATAACATGGCACATACAGGAAAACAAGAGGATCAGGCCCAGACAGCATGGGTTTCAGAAAGGCAGTACCTGCTTGACCAGCCTGATCTTTTGTGATCAGATGACCTACCTAGTGGATGAGGGAAAGGCGGTTGACATCAGTAAAGCCCTTTATACCATGTCCCACAGCATTGTCCTGGAGAAGCTGGCAGCCTATAGCATGGACAGGTGTGTTCTTTGTTGGGTTAAAAACTGGCTGAATGATCAGGCCCAGAGAGTGGTGGTGAATGGTCCACACCAGCTGGCTGCCAGTCACCACTGGGGATACCAGGAACCAGTATTAGTCAATATCTTTAGCAATGATCCGGACAAGAGGATTGATTGCATCCTCAGTAAGTTCACAGATGAGACTTAGTTGGATGGGAGTATTGAACTGCTGGAGGATAGGAAGGCTCTGCAGAGGGATCTGGATAAGCTGGATCAATGGTCTAATACCAATAGTCTGAGATTCAACAAGGTAAAGTCCTGAGTCCTACTCTTGGGTCACAACAACCCGAAGCAGTACTACACAGTCGGGGAAGAGTAGCTGGAAAGCTGTCCAGTGGAAAAAGACATGGGGATGCCAGTTGACAGCCAGCTGAACATGAGCCAAGAAGTCAGAAGCTGAACTTCTGAGCCCCGGTGGCCAAGAAGTCAAATGGCATCCTGGCTTGTATCAGAAATAGTGTGGCCAGCAGAACTAGGGAACTGACTGTCATCCTGTATTTCGCACTTGTGAGACCTCACCTCGAGTTCTGTGTCCAGTTCTTGGCCACTCCATACAAGACAGACATTGAGGTGCTGGAGCAAGTCCAGAGTAGGACAGCAAATCTGGTGAGGGGTCTAGACAGTGAGTCCCATGAGGAACTGCTGAGACAGCTGGGATTGTTCAGCCTGGGGAAAAGGAGGCTCATGAGTGACCTTATCACTCCATGGGCATGGCACTTAGTGCTATGGTCTAGTTGACAAGGTGGCAATTGGTCAAAGGTTGGACATGTGATCTTGGAGGTCTTTCCCAACCTTAATGATTCTACTGATTCTGTTCTATGATCTCTGAGTACCTAGTGAAGCATCATAACTTGACTATGTGCGGCACTTCACTGTGTGAAGTTAACTGAGACATCTTTAATACAGCATGGCCCAATGTGGTGTAGAAATATCCTGCTGTAAATCAGCAGAAGTGGAAGTGGCCAACTGCTGGGGATGTCACTGCTGGGGTTCTGGACCAGGTTGTACCATAGGTCTTTTCACTGTTAAGAATCCTTGTGGCAACATTAACTTGGAGCTACCTTGATTTTCCCTTAAAGTATATTTTGGTTTGGTTTGATGGTTTGGAGTTTGGTTGGTTGGTTGGTTTTAGGGGTGGATTTCTTGTTGTTTGTTTTTGTTTGGTTTGGTTGTTTTAGGGTTTTAGGGTTTTGTTTGGTTTGTTGGTTTTGGGGGGCTTTTTTTTTTTTTTTTTTTTTGGTGGTGGGGGGGAGGAGGTGTATTCTTTCCTATTACTTT
>JAWWEV010000134.1:41605010-41680902 GCA_035583235.1 Hafferia zeledoni | reverse complement strand
CCTTACTCTCCTGCTCTGGGAGTGGACTTTTTGAGTGGGTACCAGGCAGTTGGCATTCTGCCAGCTAAAACTTTAACAGCTGTTTACACTCCGGTAAAGGAAATAATCAAATTGTGAGTTTCCCTTGCCCAGGTAACCATCTATCCTACAGATTCCCTAAAAACATTGAGGACTCTTAACCAACTCTTAAAGAGTTGATTCATCTGGATTCTGAGAGCAATGAAGAAGTGAGTTTCATGGCCACAGATCTAGAAAGAACAATGTCATGAGAGAAAATTAAATGAACTATCTGGAACTGGGTTTGTCAATAAATTGAGAGTCTTACTGTTCAGACTGTTTACATACAAAAAAATATCTTATCAAAGCAAACAGCATATATCAACCCAGATGTAATTAGAAGAACCAAATGAAAACTGCTTACCCAGAGCAAAACATCAAGTTCTTAAGCCAACAGACATACTCAGGCTGACTATCCTTACCAAAGACTACACTTCTTATGAAGCCACTGAGCTTTACAGGTATAGTAATGAATTCTTGTCCTTGTTTCTGGCGTGCTCCCTAGCATGAACAAAAAAAATTTGTATTCTGAAATCAGTTGCAAAGCTTTCCTCACCAGCACTCTAGTGTTGTTGTCCTCTCAGTTACTCTCCTGTAAGTAATTTCTACACCTTTACAGCTTAAATTTGGAGGAAATTATGGAAAGATCCTTTTGTAGTGCTTTAGGATAGAGGGTCAGTTGCAAATTCTAGTTAATATATTGTTGCTTTTGCTTTTGCCTTTGCCATCTAGTAGTGCAATGTAGCACAATACATTGAAAATTATTTCAGAGGAAAGCCATCCCTTATGTTCCTTAGTTCTTATCCCTTAGTTTCTGGGGCAGAGAGGAAATAATCAAAGAATGCAAGGGTTTATTTTAATTTTTTTTAAATGCATTCCTGACACTTTCACTGTAAGGAGGAACATACTTGTGTGTGTCTTTCTACTATTATGTCTGTTTCAGAATACATACTATCTAGTGAAAGGATCATCATGGTATTATGAAGCCAAACAAAATATTTCTTTAATAACAGAATTAAATGCATACATAAATAAACTATGGAGGTCTCACTTAGACTAGACCATATTACACAGACTAGCTTGGAGAAATATTTCAAGATCTTAACCAAATGGAGAAGGAAGTTGAAAAAGAACACTCATTGTCTAACTCTGTTCCTTTTAAATAACTCACAACCAGAAATCTGAAAGGTGTCTTGACAAATAAATCATGAGGAAATTTTCCTTGGGGTTTTGTGTGACATTTTTCTTTCATTTAATAAAAAAAAGAATACGGATTTTTCTATGTTTTTAGACTATGGTAAACATTTTTAATCTTGAATTTTGTTTAGGGTCCAATTCTGCAACAGTTTCTTAGACTGGATTTGGCTTATGGAAGGATTTTTGTCTAGTAGTAGTTACAAAATTTCTCCTTACATTTAACCAACTATCTTTTAGAAAGCATTATTGTCTATAGTAATCTGTGAATAGACTGAGAAACTCAAGTCTTTGATGCACAGAGCAAACGCAAAGGCATGACAGTACAGGCTTCACTCTATTGCTATTAACCACTTATTTGCATTTTCAGCAAAAATGTTAGTCTTATGATAAAGTCTCTAGAAGTATCCCTTTCCATCTGAAATTTTAAGTGTGCATAACACCTTCATCTGCATCCTAAATACACATCTACACAGAACTAGATTAATTCACAAACAAATTCCTTACAGATAGTGATGAACTAACAGAAGGTAACTACATTCAGTCTCCACTGAAATGGGTCACATTCAAGCCAGTGACCTGGCAGTGAAAAATCCGTTCTCACTCCCTGGAGCATTTATCATCTCAGATAGCCTTTTTACTCTGTAATTATTTATTTCCACTAAACTCTAAAGTACTGCATGATGCTTGGTAAGATACAGACACTTTAACTTCTATATTTGATATTTCATCAAAATGCAGAACACTCTCTCATGTTCAGAGCTTTTATTTTTCTGTGCAGTGATGTTTGCAATAAGAACACAATTGGAGTAAGTACAAAATAAGAAATATGTCCCTTCTGTGTGAAGATACTCTAGAAAAATATTTTAATCAAAAATGAAGACAAAAGTCAGTGTTGCCAAATATGAAAAAAGGACAAAATTTTCATGACACATTTTACAAATACAGTCAACATAATACAGTCAAGTAGTGCTCTGTTATAGCCACTGCAATTTAATTATGTAGAATCTTTTTTTGATGAGCCTTCCTGATTGAAAACACTCATTTTCATCAGAATGAAGGCAAGAACTAAACAAAATCATTTTAATAAGCATTTTATTTATGCACTTAGATAGTTGCTCAGTCCTTGTCACCATACAGAAGAAACACTTTAACAATGTATTTCACTGTTTAAATCAAGCAAGATGAGATTTGTATGCAGCAATATAGTTTCACATAATGTAGTTTCTGCCTGCTGACTTCAGTAATGAAATAAGGAGATAGCCAGAATTTTTCAAGCAGTTCAGTAAAAAACTTGCCTCTTGCCAGCACATAGTTACTTACTGAATATACAAACTTATTCTATTGCTGTGGAAGTAGTGAGTCTTCCCCCAGTCTTCATTTTACTTTCATTTTGCAAAGAACTATGAGAGCATTGTGGTAGTGATTTCATGAGAAATAATCACTCAATTGCTTTTGATTTCCTGACATACTTTCACCCCAAAAAGAAAGTACAGATGCCAAATTATTGCATTTATTTTATATGGGGTTTTTTGGTCACCAATTAAACATGCTACTGTAAAAAAGTTTCTAGTTCAAGATATGCACCCCTTAGAATTTTTCCATTTGAATAGTGTCCTGGTAATACAAAATATTAGGAAAAAAACCCAAACAAACCAAGACCTCCTGAAACAGAAAGGCCTCTTTATCTAGAGGAAACACTTGATATTTTTCTGATCTTGGATAGATTTTCAGCAAAAGTTTAAATGGAAGTTCAATGGAGTGGCCCATTCCTGAACACTTATAGTGGCAACAGTAGTAGGAGAGAAAACTAAGCAGGGAGAAAAGTCAATAACTTCAGAGCAGAGAAAGAGTTATCATCAAAGCCAGCCTTCTGTCATGTACTCAGATTCCTATTACAGTTATGGGATGGTAAGTACACGGAAAAGCTGTGAGACAGACAGCACTAACAGAAATATCCTTAAAACCTGTTAAAAAGGGAAAGAGAAGGAGGAAGGAGAGAAAATGGTGAGAAAATGCTAAGAAAATATCAAACAGGGAAAAGCAGGATTAGGTATGATTTTTTTCAAAATTATTCCATTTGATACAATACCTTGAAAATGCCAAATGTCAAATTTAAAGCAATCTTTTTCCTCATTGCCCTCTTTTACTGGACTGCTTTTGATTAACTGAATTACATTTTTCTGTGGGTTTGTTTGTACAGTTTGTGTTGGATAAATACATGTTGAAATACTCTTTATTCCAGATTTTGGGCATTGGGATTTACTCAAGATATCGTAATGGGCCTGGTAGAGTATTTGACTCATCAGCCTTGAATAACATATCTAACATTCCTTGTATAGGTCTGAAAACTTCCATCTGTGCAGGATGTATATAGATGAATCAGCACAGGCATTTTATTACATCTGCTTTCAAGGTACAAATAGATCCAGTTACATTGCCCAGTTGAAAAATCTGTATGAAACCTACAAAAATTGCCTAGTACAATGGTAAGTTTAAACATCTTAACTGAATACCACCTCTGCAGCTCACACTGTACCTTTTCTGAAAGTGAAAATATTTCCCTCTTTCTCTCTTATGAAACTCATCTGGTGAGCTCTACCCAGTCTACCTCATCAATCTACTTTTCTTCTTTCTGCTCCCTATTCTTGGCAGATATGTTTTTCTATTTAGTTTGAACTAGAATAAGGGTAATCTTTTCTTAACTTAAAGAAACTAGTTAGGAGTTGAGTTTAGGTGGCACACAAGTTTTATTACACAGCTTCAACTTCTGAGACACTAGCTTTATAAAAATTGTCAATATAAAATAATAGTACAGTAGAATTTTATTTTAAGGGCAATTCATGCCTGAAGGGATGCTTTATAACTCGTTGTAAGTAAGCAATGATGTTGCAATTATAAGCAGAAAAGGACATAATATATTTCTTGTGACTGACACATTTATGTATACTTATGATGTGAAAATGGGATACATTGATATTGATTCTTACTTAGATCCTATTTTGATATAGGCTTTTATTTTACAGACATTGACCTTTATGTGATCCCATTTATATGAGGGATTTTTTTCACACATTTGGAGTAATACAGTATCGGGCTGAATGAACACTTCAAAAGTGTTCATTATTTAGCTAATTTACATAGTAATAACCCTATCTGATATGCCATATCAGTACTAAAGATGGTATAGAGTACTAGAGACAGTATAGAGACTAGAGCTTAAATACGACATAGCTTTACTATGGAAGATGATGTGTCATATTGATCTTGGACATTCTGTGAGGCTTTTAATGATTTGGCTATTTAAAATTAAGAACTCTGGAAAGAAAAAAAAAAAAAAAAGGAGTAAAGGCACCAAATCATACTCTCTTTGTTTATAATGAGAGACAGAAGTTTAGTGTGTGCTGAAAAATAAGAGAAAAAACAGGTTGTCAAGTCTTATTCAGTATTCAGTAATCCAGAACACATGGGAAAATAGTTAAGTTTTATGCTAAATATATATATTAATCCTTTTGTTTAGAAATTTTATTTTGGTAATATTATTCCTCTGTATATACCAGAAAAGAAATGTCACTGCTCTATGACAAGAATTCTGAATTCAGATCAGGTAGAGTAGATAGAACAAGACCTTTATTTTACACCAAGCAACCAAGATAGGATAGTAAATTATTTTCATACATGGGAAAAGTAGATTTTATTAACTTTAACTAGACATCTAAAAGGAAAGGGGACTTGTCATGCTGAGCACTTTGTGTTTGTTACCCAGGTGTTCAGGCACTTGCAAGATCCAATAGGCATTCATTGAACTCAGATTCCTTTCATTGATTTAGGCTGGAGTCCGATTAATAACACAGAGAAGAACACTATGTAAGCAAAGGAAGACAGGGTTTTTCCACATACATACTCTTTCTGGATCAAACAACTCAGTTTACAGTAGCTAACAAATCATGTGGGATGAGAATGTCTAGTCAGGAGAGTCCTCTCTTCCACTGGATGAAATAATATTCCCATATATATTGAATTCTAGAAGCTGAATACACGTATACAAAGCTTAATTAGAAATGAATCCTAATGTTAGTAAAATGGGATAAAAAACACCAGCAAAGACCAAAAATCTTCATCTTGATGAAATCTGAGGGCTCTGAGCACACAACAAAAGAGGATGTAATATGGTACACACAAGAGACACTAAACCTTTATGATCACTACAGATTCTCAATTATTTATTTTTTAAAACATTTAACTAAGCCGTAAGTCCAAATTAATTGCAGAAAGACCAAGTATAATATTCCATACTATGGAAAAAACATTGAACCTTAGTGACAATGGAAGACAGCTTCCTTTCTATTTATCAGCTTTTCCAAATTCTGGAGTAATCTAGGTTTTTAACCATTTGGATTTGCAGATCCTAAACAAAACCATAACCTATGATTAATTAAATCTGGAGGAATAAGCTATACCTCTTAAACAAGCATGAAGCTTATGACATTGTAGACATCAGCTCAATTAAAATCTCTTCGAGACACACAGTACACCAAAGGCAATTGGGTTCTATATTTTAATCCTCTATATAGCTGTAAGTCTAAACCTAGTCTATATAAAAGGATCAATGACCAAAATAAGAGACATAATGACCTTGTCTCAGTAGAGACCTATGTCTTTCCTACTTTTTTTTATGACCTGAAGAATTCTGAAGATGTTCAGAGTATTATATCCCAACATTAATCATCCTACACTAAATTAAAACTGGTCTACCAATCCATGAACACTAGGTAAATCTACTGCTTACTTATTTATGGTGTTCATGAGTACCACAGTCACTAGGGCTCTCTACTTTTCTCTACAGTTCTTCAAACCCTCATTCTAGATTTAGGACCACTTTTAGACTCAAAAGGACCAGTACCTTAGCTCAAAACAGAATACAGTATTCGTTCACCAGTCCTTCTTTTACTTCATTCAGCCCTATGTAATACTAATGCCACTTGAGCTCTTAAAAATTCAATTTTGTGATCTCACACCAGTTCTGAGATTAATGGAACTTGGACAACTAATTCAAACTACTCAAAACCAAGGAAGCCAAGCTATCACTATCTTTTAGCACTATGTCATATAAACACCATCTGGACTCCAACATTTATAGTTCTGAAATCCCTACAAGAGCTGAACATTCATCTCCAGAAAACAGGACGTTTAAGATCCAGCGAAGAGCAGATTTATTTCACTTCATTTTGTCCTAGTAAGTGCCAAAGCCATGTTGGTATGGACTTGTGAGTCTGAAAATTCCATTTCCAACTCGAGTGTTAAGCTTGTGCTTGACAAAACCAAAATACCAGCTTTAAAAAAAAAAAAAAATTAATCAGCATTATAGCCTAGCCCTTTTCTGATCTTTTCAAACAATTTAATTGCCCTATAATGACTTGAATCTAAACTCAATAGTTACTCATCTTATAAGCAGAAGACTGTGAACCCATGAGTTTCTGCCTTGAGCTCTGTGGATTTGAACTCAATAGTTCCAAGCAGTCCAAGCACCACTCAGTAGGAAGATAACAATACTTAATGGAGAAACAGACTCATCCTACCTTGCTGAGCCAGAAAACACAAAAATCCCTGCAGATCTTCACTGTCATTCCATTCTAGGAAATACTGAAGATAGAAGGAATGTTTCGCTTTTGTTTGGAATGCACTAGCACAAACCATTACCCTAACTTTAATCCAAACCTGTATCAAAACACCGGTACTGTCAATAACAGTTGTGGTTCTATTCCAGTTGCCAGTATGGCATACAGAAGGATAAAAGTCATAAAAGCAAACTTGCCTTAAGTGACTTTTTCAAGTATTTATGAAGATAGGTTGGGAAAGAAAAGCGTGATGTAGAAAAGTGTCTTGTTTCTGAAGTGATGTTAGAATGTTTCTCAAAAGTTGACAAACACAGAGGTAATCTGTAAAATCAAAATATTGTAAATATGAGGCTGCCAACCTCAGTTCTGTTTAGAGACTGTGTTTCTTCATCCTGCTGCTAAAAAAAAAAAAAAAAAAAAAAAAAAGAGAAAAGAAAAAAAATTAAAAATCACTCTTTTCCAGATCAGCTGTTTCTTAAAATAAGTTTTCGCTCAGAAAATAACTATTCAAATATTTGGATGTCCTCACTCTATTAGCACCTTAAGAACTAGGAAGTAGAAACATAAAAAAACTTCTAAGTAAGTTTTAATTTTTTTCCTCTCTAGCATTGCTCCAGGTTTTCTTAACTATTGCATATGAGTGTATTTAATACATATCCACAAATAGCTGGAGCTTGTAGGTTTAATGATTGAGTTGCCTCAGTCAGCTCCTCTTTAGGTTCACAGGGCACACAATACATTGTCAAGTGGCTGAGATTGTTTAGCATTTCATTATATGGAAGTTGATATACGACTATTATTTTGACATTGCTGCCTTGGAAGTCTTGAAAAGCACTGTGAAAGAATACCTAATCAAATAGTCAGTGGTATTTTACACAGCAATAATTCTCTAGAGTAAAAGAAAGTCAATAAAAATAATTAAAATATGAAAAGTTAAAAATCCTTGCTCAAATTCTGTGAGACAAAGAGATGTATGCAAAGGTAATCCTAAAGATTTTCAGATGTTTTACAAAAGTTTGGTTTACGTAAGAAAATGTCAGCATTTTCTCAAATGTCTGTCTTATAGAATTTGCCCCCTTTTCCCCCTGTAAAGGGCAGAGGGGGGAAGGTGGTGGTGAAGGGAGGGAAGTGGACATTTGTGGTTTAACCCAACTTTGCAGAGAGTAGGCAAGAACAGTCAGAAAACCAGAATTGTTTTTTACTGCCCAGATCTGCGTTTACCAGACAGGAAACAAACCAGAGTGCTAAAGGAGTATGCACGTTTGACTGCAGGCCAGGGAGAGGATGATTACCAAGTTTTGGGGACCTGTTTTGTTTTGTTATTCCTTCCAAAGGCTACAAGTAATTGAGGTGCTGGAGAGTTCTTCCTAAGACCAGATGAAGAAAAGAATGACCAGAACAGAGCTGCTAATAATCAGCCTCCTTTTCTCTGCATAAATATGATTCAGATAAGAGTATAGGTTTTGCACTAGATTTTTGTACTTCAGAGAATTTTGTTCTTACTGTAAAACCAATGTCAGATAAAGCTCATATTTAACTGACAGCGAACTCACTTGAAACTGTGTCTGACCCCATTACTGAGAAGATGTATTTGCCCTCTGCCATGGAGGCTCAATGTTTATGGGTCCTTGATTGTCCAAGTCACAGGCTGCTATTGTGTTCAAAAGTGCTTTTTTGAAGCTGCACTTGGTAGCAATTGCAATGGGTTTACCCTCATAGAGACCAAGCCATAATTATCCTCGCCTTTGCCACCTCTGAGACAGTGCAATATTCAAAGGGCTAGTTTTGATCTTTAAAGTTTTACAGCTGAAGTCACAACAATTTGAAATTATCTCCTCTTTTACAAAATGGGAGCTGTGAAATCAGTCCAAAGTACTTGAGATATCATTTCCCAAGTGCATACCTGGGACTGGGAGCAGGAAAATTTCTCTGGAGGACAATTGGCTTTGGTATTTACTTCTGATCTTACCCAGTCGAACTGTTAGCTCTTGCTTGTTAAATATACAGCAAATAGTTGTTGAAATCTGTGAGGCTAGTTTTTGAGCTATATTAGTGAGAAGAGTATTAGTGTCATAAGGCCTTACAGGAAGATGATTATGCTGATTATGATTATGTGTAAATATAATTTTTATTTCAGTTTCTGGGAAATAATTCCAAAATTGAAGGATCCATGTTTCTCTTAAAAGAAAACTGCCTAATCCAGACAACTTTTTTGATTATTATTGAGAGCTGAATTAAATCTTGTTTCATCTTAGGTAGTTTGATAAGGACAGAGATATGTTAATAGATGATAGGGAGAACTAAACATATTTTGCTATAATGGTTCTAAGATTGGAAGATTTTCAGAGACATGAATGGTGCCCTAGACACTCAAATGTGATTACCTTTCTACCTTTCCTATAAGTTAGCAAAATGTAACAGAATATATGATTTTTTTTTTTTAGGATAACATATCAAAAAGATACCCTCGGAAGATTAATCTTTAAACATGAAAGTAGACAGTGATTATAACAGCTTTATTGACACTATTCCCAAGAAATAAAAAATTAAGGGCAGAGAAAGCACAAAATAAAAATGAAATATTCAGTAACTATTAGAATGACTTTGTCAATATTATTCACGGAGGTAGAAACCTGTTTTAGAATGTAAACCTATACATATTAAGAAGACTTACGAATATGCTTGCCTGGACATCTTGGCTCCAACACTTTATCTCAAGTACTAACCAGCATTACCCACTGTTAGAGAGTGACGGCATATCCCTTTGTTCCTTCATCTCAAGTACTTACTGCCAGCATAGCATGGGTATAGCAGGAAATCCAAATCAGAAGCCTCTGGGTTTTTTTGTTATCCTTAACAGATACTTTTGAGAGATGGTCCTGTCCAATTTACAGGAGGTTATTGCAACTAACTAGCACTGGATTTCTCCAGGCATTAAAAATTAAAGTTTAGACAACAGTTTAAGCAATCTGCTGCCCTTACCTTTTGTTACTCAACTCAGCAATCAACCACAATATGGTCATAAATCTGAAAGACAGGAAATCTCATACTCCAAAATCATGAAATATTTGCAACTGTACAGAGTAGAAGTGTGGTTTACATTTGTTTCTAGCCCTTACCTATAATGCCCTTAAAGTGTTCCCCTTTTAGCCCTTTTCTGGAATGCTGTTTTCAATGCAGTTTACTTTATGAAGCTCACTTTAAAGCAGTTTTCACAGAAGGAAAGTTCATTTGGCCCAGTGGCACTTGGATAAGGACTCTGTATAATTCCATTTGAGGTCTTCAGAAAGAAGATGAGATGCTAAATAAATTAATCAGCTGTGTCTGTTGTGGAAATCTATAAGGCCAGAGAATTTTCACATTAAACTTTCCAGACAGGTTTGTTCAAACTGAACATTCCCAGGCCGAAATGGTCCATATGCACTATTTGGAAATGTACTTAGTACTTATATACTGAATTTTTTATCTCCTCTTCCTAGCACAGAACGCTGTATGCTCATTCAGCTGATAGATTTTAGTGGTGTATTTTATAGGAAATAATGATCCAACATCTTCAGAAGTCAATTTGACTTTTGGAGGAAGGCCATGGCTTTAAGGGCCTTAGAGATAAATTGTTTAGTAAAGAATATTTTACCTTCTAAGAATCTCAGAGTGTTTTACAAATTTACTGTTGCACTATCTCTCTCAGGCAAGTAACTTTTAAAGCATTTTCTGTAATTTTCCCAAAATTTTATAAACCTCACCATTCAGGACCTTCTCAGGCCCCTTCTTTCAGTTGATCCCTGCCACTTAAAAGTGCCATGTCTCCTGGACTTTGTCAAGCAGGAGTAATTGGTTAGGGCTTACTTTGAATGAGGGAGAACCACATTATAAACATGTCTTGCTTGGTGATGATTTACTAATTTTGAGAAGGAGCTGCTATTTATTTTCTTTTTTTTTTTTTTTTTTTTTGCTATGCTTTGAAACCTATACATCCTCTAAAGAAAAGAAAAAAGGAAGAAAAAAGAATAAGAGGAAAAGGAAAAAGAAGAAAAAAAACGGGGAGGGGGGTGGGGGGGAAGAAAGAGAAAAAAAGGAAAAGAAGAAAACAGAAAACTAGAAATTATTCTAGTCATAAAGCGGCCGGGAGAGAGTGGGAGATTCCTGTGCTCAGCCCACTTGGAGCCACCCGGTGATCCTAGCGGCTGTGCCCTGCCGCCCAGGAGCCGTGAGGCGCTAATGCGGGGCGCCCTCAGCCGTGCGGCGGAGAAGCGCCGTCCCGCCGAACCGGGCAGCGTTGCGGCGGCGCTGCCAGCGGGGCCTCGAAGCGGCGGAGAGTCGGCTCGGCTCGGCGCGGGGCCGGGGCGGCGGGCCTGTGCCGAGGGGCTGTGCCGGGCGCCTCGCCGCACCTGCGGACCCCCGCGCGGAGAGGTGCGCGCTGCTCCCGCCGCCGCGCTCGGCTGCAGCGGCGAAGGGAGGGAGGGGGTGGAGATGCCGCGAGCAGGGTCCGAGGGGGACAGACGGAGTGCGAAAGAAGACGGAGGGGGAGAGAGGTGGGAGGGAGAGAAGGAAGGAGAGAGGCGGGGGAAGGAAAGAGGGAGGGAAGGAATCGGCGATCCGGCACAGCGTCCCCACTCTCACTCTCTCCGCGGCTGCAACTCCTCAACTCTGCCCGTTCTTTGCCTGGACATGTCTTAAGAAAGTTGGATCTCTCCTTCCCTTTTCACCCTCTTTGTTTCTTCCTTTTTTCTTTCTTGTTTTGTTCCTTTTTTTTCTTCTCTTCTCCCCCTCCCCGTCTATTTTTTCCTTCCCACCCTGAAGTTTGAAGCAGCGGATGGGTCGGAGCCGACATGCCACGCTGTGGCGGCGGGGCCGGGCGCCGCGCTGGCTGCGCGCCGGGGCCGCGCTGAGCGCCAGGGCCGCCGCGGGGCGCAAGCTTTAGAGGCGTGTGGGCACCGGGGCATTGCTCGAGCCTTCTCCGAAGGACAGAAAAGAAAGCGGGGGGAGGAAGCGTGAGGAGATGAACTGAGCTGGAGCGGACTTTGTGAGAAGAGTGCCGAGTCCAGCTGGTCTGGTAAGTTCTTTGTTTTATTAGTTTATTATCAGCAGGGTGCTGAGAGGGATGATTCCCATGAGAGTTCTGGTGCTCCAGTTCGGTGCGGTACGGAATACAGTCGGGTCTTCGATTCAGCCCGTAGTTTGTAACTGTGTAGAGCGTGTGTTTATGTATATATCAGTGTGTATGTATACCCGCACACCAACTGCATGCGAAACTACGTGGACCTGGAGCTGAGGGTAGCCCCAGCTATACCACTCTTCGCGGGGAGAGGGAGGCTCAGGTTTCCCGACTCGAAGCCCTACAGCCGGAGACGGGCTCGTCACCGCGCGGCCACCGGCTCTGCTGTGCCCGGTTCCGGAGAGCCGGAGCCGGGCGCCGGGTCTGGAGCCGCGCCGTGCCCGGCTCCCCGTGCGCTGTGACGCGGCGCCCCCTGTCCGCCCGCCGCAGAACTGCCGCTGCCCGGTGCCCGCTGCCCAGCCCGGGGGCTGCCGCCGCGGCCCGGGGAGGGAGCGCGGGCCCTACGAGGTGGAGCGTACTCTGTGGTGACCCTGAGAGCTGGCGCTTTCTGACGGGGTCGGTTCCCTCTGACCTGCGGCCCTTTGCGCATGAGGCTGTGGTTGCAGAGGGGCCTGCTGCGCCGCTGGCTGTATTTATTTATGTGGCTAGTGAAAGACATGGTAGGGCTAATGCGCGGTAAATGCGCCCCCGCCGACGTCACCGGCCCGCAACGCGACTTCACTATGAGACCGCAGGGACGGGATTCCTCAGGCAAACATTTGATCGTTAAGTGTAATCACTTATGAATGAGCGGGGAATCCTTCGAGGACTGTTTGGGAGTATTAATCTTTAACACAGGGCTGTCAGGTTGACAGACATCGCATAAGCATTACTATGGCAAGCCGCTTTTCCACCTGAGTAAGCCTGTACCCCCTCCGCGGGCCGGGGAGCGGTCGCCGCCGCGCTCCCCCGGCTGTACCCGGCCCCGCACTGGCTCTCCTTGCCGCTGCTTTTCCCGACGCCGGAGCAGGGCGCCGCTCCCTACAACGGTGCCGGGGAGCCGCCAGTCCCTCTTGGCTTCTGCCGAGAGACCTCCCGGCTCCGCCCAGCCGTTCTCGACCGGCTCGCCCAGCCCAGCTCAAGGGTCCGAGGCGGGGAGGCTTGAGTCCAAGCCCGCCGGCGCGGTCCGGGGGCGGCATCCCGGCCGCCTGCGGGAAGAAGAGTGGCCGCCGCGGCGCTGCGGTCGCGACTGGGCGCTCCTTGCTGCCACCGGTGCGGGCAGGGACCGCGGGGCTTGTCCCGGGCACTCGCTGCTCCTCGGACGTCTGTTCCTGTGGGCTCGGACGGTCTCCCTCGCCATCCCCGTAAGACTTCCCCGACAGCAGCTTTCCGAAGTTTTTAAGTAGCCTCTCTGGGGGAAGACTTCGCCACACGCGAAGGCGCCCGCGTCGTTGCACCGGCACCGGCCTCCCTGTCGCCCCCGTCGGGCTGAAGCGGGGCGAGCGTAGCTGAGGTTTAGGGGTCCCCCCAGCCCCGAGCCATAGGAGGACCAGCTTGGGCTGCGGTTCGGCCTTCCCCAACTCCCCTTCCCTTTTCGTCCCTCCACGGCGGGGCCGGGCCGGGGTGCGGGGGCTGCCGCGGCTCCGCAGGGCGTCGCAGAAACGAGTTCCGGAGGGGCGGCCGTCCAGCGCCGCGGAGGAATCCGGCGGCGGGGGCCGCAGGGGGCGGAGAAGCACCGGCGGGGCAGCTACGAGGCACGCTGGTGGCCGGGGAAGAAAGGGGGAGCGGCGCGGCGGGCACCGTGCGGGGCTGGCCCCGGTCCGCGCCCCCGTCCCGCAAGCGGCGAGCCGCAGAGAGGTGAGGCGCCGGGCCGGCCGGGAAAGTTGGGAGAAGTTTTGGCGGTGGGGAAGGACGGGCGGGCAGCGCTGGCGCGGAGAGCGGGCGATCGGTCGGCACGGACCCCTCGGGAAGTTGCGACTCGGCCGGGACGGCGGCGGGGCCGCCCGGAGGCGCTGGGGGAGCAGCCGCCTCGTGCTGCCCCGGCCGGAGGGAGGTGGCTGCGGAGCGGCGCCGGCCCCATCCCCCCTGTCCCCGCCGAGTGTCGCGGCCCTGGCGCCCCGTGGCCCCCCCCACGGCTGGCGGCGGCCAGCCGGGATGGAGCGGGGGCTGCGCTCCCTGAGAGTCAGCCGAGTTTAGCGGGCAGGTTGCGCCTAAGTTGGACAGAGGAAAGGGTGCTTTCCCCTGAGGCAAGGTGTCTGGGAATGCGTCTGATGGGCCATTGCAAACTTCATTCCCGGGTGAGCCGGCAGGGGCGGCTCACGGCGAGCGAGAAGTACCTTGGGGTGAGTTTGTTCCTTTGTTCGCACTTGTACACTGCGTCCCTCGTTGCGTTCCTCGCCGGATTCCTCTGAAAGGTAAAGGGCAGCGCCCGCCAGGACGCGGCGTTTGGCAGCACCTTCCCGGGAGGTCCGGGCTTGACCCTTCAATTGAATTTTGCCACCTTTCTTCCTCTTCAGGGCAGTTGAAACAGAACAAAGCAATGTTTGAAAGATGCGCTTTTTAGTCTCTTGGGTCAATAAGTGACGCCGTGTCTTACCACTGGTAGTATACCCCTGTTGTAGACTTTTTTTTTTTCTTTTTTGGAAACACATTAATTAGTTAAAGACATGCTGCTTTCTAGCAGCAGGTTTTCATGAGGTTTAAATACTCGCATGCAAGTTGTTCCTAGGCAGTTGCATAGGAAATACTACCTGTATTCCTTTACCATTTCTGCTGTCTCTCTGTAAAAGACGAGAATGCTGTGTATTTCCCATTTGCTTTTCTAGCCATGTGGAAATATTTACTCAATATTTATTGAGTAAAACATCTTTAACGCTGTAAACTATTTAATTTTTAAGCTTTGTTCTCTGAGAAATCCTAAAATCTTGCTTTTAGGAGACTGGAAGGTGAACTTTTGTAGTCACCCCAGCAGTGGGAGAGTTGGTTGTTTGTTTTTTTTTTTAATTCAGCACGCTAAAGAACTTTGTATGCTACCAGTGCAAGTAAACAAGTGTAAATGCCTTTAGGCTCTCAAAGATTTAAATTTTATTTTTTTTTTAAAGTTTAAAACTGAATTAAAGATCAGTAAAACTATTTCTGTCATAACAAATTTTAAGGTGCCATGCTAAATTTCGATCAAACTGATTTGCAGAGATTGACGGTATGCTTTTCCTTGCACAGCTGGGGAGTTCGGTATCAGATACACTAGTAACTAATTGCCTACAGATAAATAGTAGAAAATATCTGTGTGAATCTTTGTTTCATTCTGGTTTCAGATTCTTTTTCTGCTGTCTAAATACAGCTGCTGCATTTTCCTTTTGACAATAAAGATCTGGAAAGCATAAATCAAAGTATCTCGTGAAATTCAGTCACAATGTGGGGAATACAAACATAAAACTTGCTGGACTTCAGTCACAAGTTTAAACTGTTATGTTAATCTCTGCGACAGTGTACATTTTTTGAATAATTTACTAGCTTTGCAAAAGTAACACTACCATACACTCTCATCATGTGTTAATTTCTGAATACCAAAACAGACAGACACCCTCCCAGAAAAGCAAAATACACTGTTAATTTTTTTGATTGGACAATTAAGCATGTTGAAACATCTAAACCTGGTCATCTTTTTTTCTATTCAGTCTACATAACTGATAACTTTTAAACAATTGAAAGAGTAGCGTATCCCCAGTTAGTGCAGCTCACAAAGTCACACGATGTCTTGTAGATGACTATGGTAACAGCTCTGTCATGATGGTTTAGATACTGCCAAAATAACTTTTCACAGTACTTTTCTGTTGAACAGCATTAGTTGAGTATGCTGATTAAAACTAACCTCTAAATTATGTAGCTGATCTTTTGCTTGGTGGAGACAGTGTCAATAACTATGAATCAAAGAAGCTGATGCACAAATGGGGTGAAACTCCCACTACATTTGTTAAAAGTTAGTGAATAATTTCAGTAGACAAGCATTGTAGAAACAGCATGAAAGAACCTCTTTTAGTTCTCAGAATGCTCTGATGTGCCTCAAGAGTGGTGCAACAGGACTTGCTTACAGACTCTTGTTCTTATAATGAAAATTACATAGCTTAGTCTTATAGTAGGTTCTCCTGAATTGAAATAGTAGACCTTGCATATAGAAAAAGGATAGCAATGGAACTAAGACTCATTGGGGTATGTGACCTGATTTACATTCTTTTTCTACCTACAACTTTCCTTTTATTGCTGGCAGAATAAATATCTCAGTGTATGCTCGCCATTGATACATTATTGTCATCATGTCTAGGCTTCAGGAACAAAGATTTGGGAAGGGCTCTCCCCATCTGGGTGTGCCCTTCGAGCCTGCGCAGTGGATTTTTTAGGTGAGGCACAGCGTGCGCGGAACTGGCCCCACTGTTTAAGTCCTAAGGTTCATCTGCAACGGCCAAGCGAGCTTGGACAGTGAAGTCCTCAGGGATGAGGAATACCTCCAGCCCCCGGTGTTCCCAGGAGGTCTCCCATCCAAGTACTAACTGGGGCTGGCCCTGCTTAAACTTCCAAGATCTGATGGGATTGGGCGTCAGGGTGGCATTTAACTGCCCTATACATTATGTAGCAGAGAAGCTTTTTGGTCTCTTGGTCTTTTTTTTTTTTTTTTTTTTTTTTTAATTTGCTTTCTTGGCATTGAAGTTACTGTTAGCTAAATTCTATGTTTTATGCCTAAAACTTTCAAATCTGAAACCATAAACTTCTAAGTCTAGATATGGTAAACGTTTTGCTGGATGAATGGTCTTTTATATGACTGCTATCTTATCCAGTCATACTTATTTGTAAATTACCAGTTTGAGCTCTGCTAGGCCCAAAATTGTATTTATTCTTATGCCTTTAATGCAAAGATACATTTGTATTTGTAAGTTTTGTTAGTATTTTTCCTATATACAAATTGTATTATTTTGTTGTTTACATAATTTTGTTAACATTGTAACAAACTTTCTTAGCTATCCCAGTGCCGAATATACATGTAAATAAAAATGACCTGGATAGGTATAAAAATAAAAATTAGCTGAACAAGAATTTCCAAATAAGAAATCAAAGTTTGTTTGAAAGTAGCTTTTCAGAATACTATGTGCAATTCTTATAACTTAGAGTTATGATGTTTTGCTAAGCAAACAGTTGCCTTCTGTATTTAAAACGGAATCAGAAAATCCTAAACTGGTCATACTCCAAAGATAATAAAAATTCAGGAGTTTAAAGTGTAGCCTTTGGCTAAAATGTTTTTGAAATTCGGTCATCTGGCACACTAATATGAGCAATCTGAGTTCATATCTAACACATTATCACTTTATTTTAACACTTTCATACTTTCTCTTAGTAGTTAACTGTTTATACAACTGACATTGTATAATACTTTAGATATTTACGAAGATTATATTGTGTTGATTTTTAGATAATCCTAGATCAACATTTTTTAGTTTCTAGTAGCTTTGTAAATTATAACAAGATGGAAATAGTGTCACATAAAATAAATTACTAACTTGTTTCTATCTGCCATGGTTAACTGCTTTTAAGTTCCTGATTGTGACTCAGCAAGTCTTTGGAGCTGCTGCTGAGGAATGGATTCTCCTACTGGTGGTTGCGTCATTGTTTGTAATAGGCTGCATATTGCCAGTTCTGAGCAGACTCTACTTGAAGCTATTACAGAAGAGTGGCAAAAAATGCTCAAGGTATTATGGCACAGAGAAATATTTACAGTAATAGTAAAACACAGACATATGTTCAACTTTGAATATTAAGGAGACGTTTGGATACCTTAAAGCAGTCTACTGCATCTTCTTGTGGTACAGATTGTGTCTAATGTACCTGGGATGTGAAGAGAAAACGATAAAAGATACAAACAGATACAGTGTTTTACATAATAAATACACAACGTCAGAATGCCTATACCTCCATTTGGCAACGGGCTATAAGTTAGAAGATGCCACAGCATCAGAAGTAAAGCTGGGTTTTGGACTTGAATATAAATCATCATTAGTAGTAGTAGTAGTAGTAATAACAGTTATAATAATAAATGCTAGTGTAAAACAGAGGGTAAGATCTGATCAGATCAGTATAACGGCTGATCATTACACAGATTTTGATAATAGCTTCCAAAATTCCAGCAAGATGGAGGAAAAGAACCTGGTTTCATTGATTGCTTAAAATTTTTGTAATAATTTCTTAACATGTCTTTTAGGCCATCTAATGTCACCTTAAATTGCTCAAAGTTTTGGAAGTATTGATATCAGTTATTTTTTTCAGGGATTGCATTGTGTATGAGAGTTTGTTTGTTTTGTTGGTTTGTTTGTTTTCATTTTAAGCAAGTATTTGTGAAATTGGCAGTATGTTAGGGGATCATGCCCTGGAGACCCAAGTGTCTCTATATTCCCAGGACATGTCATAGCCTGGGAAGAAAAGTAGATGGGGGAGGGATAATATTGTTAACCCATTGTAACAGTTACAGTTCCAACCTCACACTCACTTGCCCTCTAAACCTTTCATCATTCAGTGTTAAGACCTTGTAAGTATTGGTTCCAGCTAATGACTTGCTTTTAAAAGCTTTTATGCTTTTTATTATTTGCTTATTTGCTTTTTATTGTTTGCTGTGTTTGTAAGTTAAATTGTGCAACTTAATTGCTAGATTGAGAAGACACACTTTTTTTTTCTCCTTCCGAAAAGATACTCTTTTTCATTACTCCTCTCCAATACTTGCTGTAGTTTGTGTGGATCTGAGTCTTAAATTGTTCACAGAATCACAGAGTCAGCTAGATTGGAAAAGATTTCTGAGATCGTAGAGTCCAACCTTTGACCTAATACCACCTTGTGTACTAGACCATGGCACTAAGTGCCACATCCAGTCTCTTCTTAAATACCTGCAGGGGTGGTTAGTCATTCATTTTATGTGACACTGTTTCCATCTTACCGTAATTTACAAAGCTACTGGAAACTAATAAATATTGATCTAGGATTATCCAAAAATCAACATAATATAACCTTGGTAAATATCTAAAGTATTATACAATGCCAGTTGTATAAACAGTTAACTACTAAGAGTTTGGGGTAAGGATGAACTAGGGCTAAAATGTAGGTGAAAAAAAATCAGAAAAAATTAAAGAAGGTTACAGTAAGTAATTAGTATGACTTACATAGCAGACTGGCCAGAGAAAAAAATGCAACAGGAGAGGTAAGGAAAATATTTATGATAAATAGGGAAAGGTAAAAGAAATCAGTTTGTACTACTTACAGTAGTTGAGACAGTGCAAGATTACTTTCTGCTTCCTGGAAAGAAATTTTGCTCCCAAGATCTTGTTGAAAGCTTGGGCTTATTGAGGGAGCCTTCTGAGACTTTGATTTGTTATCCTGTGAGACTTTGGGGAGTGAATCACAGAATATGTTAAGTTGGAAAAGATCATCACATCTAGCTCCTGGCCCCGCACAGGACCATCCCCAAGAGTCACACCATGTGCCCAGGAATATCATCCAAACACACCTCTTGACCCAGATAAAGAAAGTGGTCCCACTTGTCTTGTTCCTGAGGTTTCTGACCTTCCTACTGCAATCTTGCCTGGATTTTGGTAGTGGAAGTGTTACACTGACTTTTTCAAAAGGGAAAACCAATGAAGGTGTGCCTCTATGTCTGTCTTGCTGTTCCAGGTTCTTTCTCTGTCATTTCTGGAGTGTGTTGGAGAAATACGGCTTAAGCATTTATCTAGTGATTCTGATAGATTTCTGTTCTCATAGCTCTTGATACTAATTTGTTTCAGATCTCTTCTGAGAGGGTAATAACAAAATATGTCTCATTCTTTATTGGCTTTACGACTTAGTGATGCTTGATAGAATTTTTTTTTAATGATAAACACAACTCTTACATGGGTACTCGGAGCTGGAGAGAATACAATACAGAATTATTCTGTTTATAACTTTTATAGTTCTTGAAACAGGTGCACATAGATATTTTAAAGAATCCATGGTAATTTCAAGCCAACTTCTGCAGTTTACTTCCACATAGTTGGACATCAGCCATTTACAGTCTTGAGTGAGATGAGGGAGAAGAATTTTCTATTCGAAGTCAATGTCATGTACAGAGTAGAGAACCAGGGTGAATGTTCATTACTCCAGATTAGTTCAGATCTAGTTTACTGGCTTATAGCAGATAATCACTGGCGTATTTCTTCTAGCTTGTTACGTCATGGAGTTGTTCATTGAACTTAATTCCTAACCCTTGTCTTGTGTTAGTAATTCCTAGACTTTTGATCTCATGGATTCTTGGCATTTTTCAGGAGTTTAAATTTATCTACATTTATATTACTGTAAATAATTTTGAAACTTTCCTGTATATAATCTAGATGTGTAACTTCTAGTTTTCTTTCAAATCTGAATTCTGAACTAAGCATCAAGTTTATTTGATAAGCATTTGAACAGTAATTAGTCTTACCACATCTCTATCTTGTTTCAGGGTTTCTTTATAATTGCTGCCATGGGAAGATACTGGACTATGCTGTTGCTGCTGATGCTGCTGATGCAGCATTTTGAAAACTGTGAAGGAAATCAAAGGCCACATCATGCTTCACCAATGCAATTTACCCAAGTACAGTATAATGCCACTGTGTATGAGAATTCTGCAGCCAAGACTTACGTTGGGCATCCAGTAAAAATGGGCATTTACATTACAAATCCATTATGGGACCTAAGATACAAAATTATTTCTGGTGATAATGAGAACTTGTTCAAAGCTGAAGAGTATGTTCTTGGAAACTTTTGTTTTTTGAGAATACGGACCAAGGGAGGAAACACAGCTATCCTTAACAGAGAGGTGAGAGACCATTACATGCTGACTGTTAAAGCAGTTGAAAAAAACACAAATGCTGAAGCACGCACAAAGGTCAGGATACAGGTACTGGATACAAATGACTTGCGGCCTTTGTTTTCTCCAACATCTTACAGTGTTTCATTGCCTGAAAACACAGCAATAAGGACCAGCATCGCAAGAGTCAGTGCAACAGATGCAGACATAGGAACAAATGGAGAGTTCTACTATAGCTTTAAAGAAAGAACAGATGTGTTTGCTATACATCCAACTAGTGGAGTGGTAGTTCTAACTGGTAGACTTGACTACTCAGACACCAAGCAGTATGAGATGGAAATTCTTGCAGTGGACCGTGGCCTCAAGCTATATGGAAGCAGTGGCATAAGCAGTATGGCAAAACTAACTGTTCATGTGGAGCAAGCAAATGAATATGCTCCTGTTATTACAGCTGTTCCACTGACTCCATCGGAATCGGACAGAGATCCAACGTACGCAATTGTAACTGTAGAGGACAATGATCAGGGTTCAAATGGGGAAATAGCATCATTAAATATTGTTGCTGGAGATGCGCTCCAACAGTTCAAAACTGTGAGGTCTGTTCCAGGAGGTAAAGAATACAGAATAAAAGCCATTGGTCACATTGACTGGGAGAGTCACCCTTTTGGATATAACCTTACCCTTCAAGCTAAAGATAAAGGGAATCCTCCACAGTTTTCTTCTGTGAAGGTTGTTCATGTAACATCACCACAATTTAAGTCTGGTCCTGTCAGATTTGAAAAAGAGATATATAGAGCTGAAATAAGTGAATTTGCCCCTCCAAACACACCTGTGATAATGGTGAAAGCTGTGCCTAGTTACCCACACTTAAGATACGCATTTAAAAACACACAGGGAAAAGTGAAATTCAATTTAAACACTCACACTGGCCTTATTACCACGTTAGAACCCATAAAAGCACAATATGCATCCCATTTTGAACTTGAAGTTGTGACGAGTGACAGAAGAGCTTCCGCAAAAGTATTAATTAAGGTACTAGGCATGAACAGCAATCCTCCCGAATTTACTCAGACATCCTATAAAGCCTCCTTCGATGAAAATGTGCCAATAGGTACGAGTGTCATGCAAGTAACTGCAAAAGACCCTGATGAAGGGGAAAATGGTTATGTGACCTATAGCATTGCAAACCTAAATCCTTTACCATTTGTAATTAACCATTTCAGCGGAATTATTAGTACCTCAGAAGACTTGGATTATGAATTGATGCCAAGAGTTTACAGTTTAAGGATTCGAGCTTCTGATTGGGGTATACCATATCGTCGAGAAGTTGAAGTTCCTGTTACTATTATTTTAAACAACTTGAATGACAATATACCTCTCTTTGAGAAAATAAATTGTGAGGGTATAATCCCCAGGGATCTTGGTGTTGGAGAACAAATAGCAACTGTATCTGCTATTGATGCTGATGAGCTCCAGTTGGTGAGATACCAAATAGAATCTGGAAATGAACTGGACTTATTTAACCTAAATCCAAATTCTGGAGTACTTTCACTCAAACAGTCACTAATAGATGGCATAGGTGCTAAAACGTCTTTTTACAGTTTGAAAATTACAGCTACAGATGGAGAGAACTTTGCAGAACCATTGTATATCAACATAACTGTAGCTAATAGCCGCAAACCAGTCAACTTGCAATGTGAAGAAACTGGTGTTGCCAAAATGCTTGCAGAGAAGCTCTTACAAGCAAATAAATTGCATAGTCGTGGAGAAGTTGAGGATGTTTTCTTTGATACTCACTCTGTCAATGTGCATGCCCCTCAGTTTAGAAGTACTCTCAGTAGCATTGAGATAAGAGAAGACCAGCCTGTGGGCTCTAGCATAATACTTATGAATGCTACTGATCCTGATACCGGCTTCAATGGAAAGCTAGTGTATGTTATTTCTGGAGGTAATGAAGACAGTAGTTTCATTGTTGATATGGAAAGCGGAGTGCTGAAAATTTTATCTCCCCTTGACCGAGAACTAAAAGATAAATATACTCTCAATATTACTGTATACGATCTTGGAATACCACAAAAGTCTTCTTGGGCCCTTTTAGATATAAAAATTTTGGATGCTAATGACAACACACCAGAGTTCCTTCAAGACAGTTACTTTGTTGAAGTGAGTGAAAACAAAGAGCCAAATAGTGAAATAATTCAAATAGAAGCTACTGATAAAGATTTGGGGGCTAATGGAGAAGTGAAATATTCTCTTCTTACAGATACAGACAAGTTTACTATTAATTCTGTGACAGGAGTTGTGAAAGTTGTAGGGGTTCTGGATCGTGAAGAACAGCATGTCTATATCTTGAAAATAGAGGCTAGGGACCAACCTACTGAAGAACCTCGATTATTTTCAACAGTTATTTTGAAAGTGTCTGTAGAAGATGTTAATGACAATCCTCCTAAGTTTATTCCTTCTAATTACCGTGTTAAAATTCGAGAAGATCTTCCTGAGGGAACTATTATTACATGGTTAGAAGCCTACGATCCTGATTTAGGCCAGTCAAGTCAAGTACGATACAGTCTTTTGGACAGTGGAGATGGCACCTTTGATGTTGACAAACTAAGTGGAGCAATACGTATTGTACAAAGACTGGATTATGAGAAGACACAACTTTATAATTTGACTGTGCGGGCCAAGGACAAAGGAAAACCCATTTCATTGTCCTCTACCTGTTTCATCGTGGTTGAGATAGTTGATGTAAATGAAAACTTGCACCCTCCACGGTTCTCCATATTTGCAGATAAAGGCTTTATAAAAGAAGATGCCCCTATTGGCTCCTCAGTAATGACAGTATCAGCCTATGATGAAGATGCAGGACGAGATGGGGAAATAAGATATTCCATCAGGGATGGATCTGGTATAGGAGTTTTTCGAATAGATGAAGAAAAAGGTAAGGTGACTTTCTGCTATTTTTGTCTGCTAAATAAAATCATATGCTAGGAAAGAGTTCAGACAATCAGCATTGTCACAGTTGACATGTGTGTTGTTAGGACAAAAAGATATTGCCAAAAATGTGTAGTTCTGTTGCCACTAAGTGAAATTTTACATTTGATAGGTGATTTTCTTCTGTCCTCATTTCCATCCAGCCTACCTAAAGCCATGCTTAGGTCTGAAAATGTTACCTAGCAAAAGTAAGAATACTACTGATACAAAATGAAGGTTTGCCTCATGTGAACCCTACTGTCTTGTGAACAGTGGGACAGTGAAGCCAAGGCAGCAAACTGCTTTCTGCAGAGATTTTCATGCCTTAATCTCAAGTGAGATGCCTCTTTCTTCTTTTACTGGAAGTATGCATGGGTGTGATATTGCCATACATGCTGGTTTTGTCAGTTGTCTTTCAGAGTTGTTACAGGTACCTGGAAGTTAGTAAGTAGTGTCTTCGTCAAAAAGCTTCTGCCAAAGAAAGCATAGATGTAGCCTCAAAAAACATTGTCTAAGTGAAGCAGACTGAACTGTTGACTTACTTCAGTAATAATACGTAGATTGATGAGCAACTGGTGGGAGTTTTTCCAGTGTCATGTATTCCGAAGAAATATAGATCTGTTGTCAATAAAATTTTAGTGCTGATTTTGATCATTTTGGTTGAATGTCTGTGTAGCTACCCTTTCATTTATACATTTGATAAAGATAGAATATTGATATTGTGCTATTATCTAATCTTCTTAATATAAATTTTGGAAGAATTTGGTGCAAAATTCAGCTACAGGTTACACATAGGTAAGTGACAACATATGTGATTAATGTTTTACAGAAAAAAAGACTTGTAACTGAGAATAAAAAATGGGAATCATATATGATTCATCCAGTAGCCATTCTGTGTGTTCTATATGCTTCCCACAGTTGTGAATGTGGGTAATACAGAGTCAGAAAATCACTCTTCAGGGTTCAGGTGAACAAACTGTTACTGACAATACTTTTTCTTCTATAGAAAGTTAGTTATTAAATTGTGTAGTTTGTGGCCGTAAAACCAGCTCTACAGGTTGAAATGTGGCATTGCTTCTTTTAGCTTTGCTTTTAAAAAAGCACGTAGTTAAGGTTGTGAAACAAATTTTCTGAAACTGGAGAATTTAATACTTTCCAAGACCTAGTTTTTTCATTTTTAAATATTTGGTATATTTGAAGAATGTTCATTTGTGTATCATTATGCCTTTCTTTTGGTGTAAGTATATTCAAGTTTACTGTGTGCTGTAGTATCTTAGAAGTGACTAGTTGTCCCATAAATGATTTGGACTTTGGCAATATACTGTCCAAGTGATAGATAACAGTAGTGAGAATTAAAGAGTAAAAAAATATTTTTATGCCACTCTGTAGATGTGTACCTATTCATGGGTATGTACCTATTTATTAGGTATGTATATTTTTGTAATGCTATTAGCATGGCAGAATTAGTTTGTCTGCATGGTATGCCTCTTTACTCTTTTGGCAAAGGGATAGTTTGCTTGACTGATGAATTGGTTTGAGCTTAAGTAAGTTGCTTTATATCTGCTGGGCTTACAATGTTGGCAGAGCTTGGGGCAAAGCCAGCTTCTGTTTAATAATCTTGTCCAGGGCAGTGGCTCTGTATTTTCAAGCTAGGGGAGAGGCATTGTCTGTATTTGTATCTGGTATCTAGTCTTTGCTGGTCTTTGGGAATGAAAGTAGAGGGATTTGGTGGGAATGGGATGGTGGTGAAGGGTTGCTAATTTTTAATCTTAATGAAAAAATTCCACTTATGTCACTGGTGTGGGGAAGAGAGTGTGTATTTATGTTCAGTACATGTGTTTTTTCCATCAAATGGTGATCTAAAGGAGCATGGGAAAGAACACAGAGTATAGACAATGTAACAGTGTAGCTTGAATTTTGTACCAAAACCTTTTTTGGTTGTGATGAGGTTTTTTGTGTTTTTTCTTGTTGTGTTTTTTTTTTCTTGTTGTTGTTGTTTTTTAGAGTTTTTTTAAGAAACCCTCTGAATTGTTACTGAAGGCACTCATTATACTGCAGTGTCTGAATATTTGTCATGTTTTTCAAAATGGACTGGCCTTGATACAGGGAGCAGACTGATAGTTAGCCAAGAAAGTGTGTTAAGGAATTTGTGAGAGATCTGTCAAACAACTCACTGACTTTCTCAGCTTGCAGTAGGACTCTTCTGACTTTACCCTTGAGATACATCTTGTCCTACAAAGCATCATACCACACCTTCAGTTCAAAGATGGATAAACCAGATTTAAGAAGTTATTTTGAGTCAACACTTAACTATTCAGTAGCTAAGAGGAATCCTTTTATCTCCTGCTTATAAGGAATTAAGGACAACAATAACATCTACAGAAGGACTAGGTGATGATGATCATAGAAGCATCAAATAGCTAGTTCCATACATTGAACTCCTGTTGACTTTCAAATTGTCTTTTCCATGTTATTTTTTTTTAAATTTTACAGTTCAAAAGGTGGAAAATTATATTAATGTTTGATATTTGTCCCTGTAATTCTAGAATTTTTGCAAGAGAATTTAATATGTCTTTGCCATGAAGTCTTGAGTACTGTTTTCCGAGACCTACCTTCGGTTTAGGTCAGCAGGTTTTCATAGGTACGATTTTCTGCATTTATGCCCAAACTGTTAAAAGTAAATCTCTTAACAGGAAGCCCTAAACATCAGTACTCCCAAACTCAGGAGTTGATTTGGTTACTTACTTTCCTGACTGTCCTCATGCTTTTCAAGAAGACACAGAGAAAAGTGTATTAGGTATGAATTTGGTAGTCAGTCATATTTTAGCTTCCTTATAAGTATTCTTTAGCCTGAAAAGGATGTCAGGCTGAAGAAAATGTCAGGAAAGGAGGAGAGCAAGATGATAGAAGTCTATAAAATGGCAATAGTTTCTGTATCACTGTCTGTTTTTTGCACTGCAAGAAATAGGGCACACACAGCTAAGAAGTTTTAAGGGAAGTATTTTTCCTTTTCTAAGCTAAAAGTGTAATAAAGTCATGAAACTCATTTCCTCAGGAAGTTATAGAGATTGAAATTCTGACTAAAGAAAATAAATGGTACTAATGAGATTATTTTGAAGTTCAGCCTCATGCTATCTGCAGCTCATAAATTGTTAACTGGAAGCCAAGTGGGTAAGAAAGGGAGATCAGAGGTCATCACTCAATATATGATTCACAAGTATAACAGTGCATTGTGACTGTTATTGTACAGAGATAAACTTAAAATTACTTAATAAATAGAGATTTTTTTTTTTTGAGTATTATTAACAGTATGAGAGGAGAAATATTAAAATTAGATTTCTATGCTGTGAATTTATGTATGTGTTTCCGGTGATCATGGAATTTAAGATAGCTTTTATGTGTGAGCTAGACTGAAGTCTGTAAACCGAGGTGATCAATTGGCTATATAAATTACCTACTAAAGCAGCTGTAAAATATTTTCTCAAAGAATGTGATAAAGAGTTGAGCAGATTGGTATGTATTAATAATATAATGCATTGTATTGATGCAGATCCCAGTGTGCCACCAAAACTGCCCATGCACCATTTAAATCCCATTAGCACTGAGCAATAAAAGTGAGATAACAACAATGTCACTCAGTGGGCTGGATGTGACACTATCATGGGAGCACCAGTGTGTGGTAGGCAAGTTTCCACGCTGATTTTCAGCTGTACAAATGAGAACTGCTAGTAGTTTTGCTCATTATCTGGCCTTCTACAAAGAATTTTTGCCAAGCAGATTGTTCTTTTCTTTGAGATATGAGGACTTCTAGCTTATTACTGAGAGCTCAATTTTTATCTTTTTTTCAAGGTTGTTTTCTTCTGGTTTTGGTTTTCTTTCTAGTTCTCAAAATTTAGATAACTGAGGAAGATAGCAGACTTTGGGTGTGTAGATGCCATGGGTCATTTAGCCTAAGAAAGGTCTTGTTTATAGAAGATGGGGGCCCATCTTGGACGCTGATGTTTAGAAATGAAGGAAGGTTTAAGCAATTAATTCCAGGGTGTCCTGTTGTGTCTAACCAGTTGAATACTAGTGTGGTTGCATTTACAACCCTTGTAGATGCAGATGCTGGGTATTACATGTAGGCCCTGCCCAATAAGGTTTCAAACTACAGTGACTTTTATAAAGGCATTATTATCAGAAGCTTAGCAGCTAGTTCAATTTGTAAGGCTACCAGCAGATGTTTTCTAAACTTCCGCAGTTGAGGGTATTTCCCAGCACATAAACTAGTTCCAAAATGATGTTAAGGATAATATGGCAGTCTGAACTTCATGCATGATAACCTTATTACTTGTGTTTAATTCAGTAATACAGTTATCTGTTACCAGGAATCTTACTGTTCTTTCGTTAACCTCAGTTTAAGTTATTAGGCCATCAGTGTTACAGAATAACAGTAATTCTGCTTTAACAATAAGAACAAAGTTTAAAGTGATTAAACTAATTTGCTGACTTAAAAGGATGTAAGTATGACTGTGCTTTATTACAACAAAAGATCTGTCTAGCCTGAGACGCTGTTTCCAGTAGATAGGCAGGGCACACACATACTTCCTTCCAACACTTTCTCAGTCTTCGGTTATTTTCTGTGTGGGCAGTTTTCGAGTCACATGTGGTTTATAACATTTAGCACATTTATCTTTCTTGTGTACTGTCACCTTGGAACCATGTAATTTGCTATTGTGGTAAGGAAAGATTTGTTTTGGTAAAGAATGTTAAAGGAGAAAGTAAAAGAAAATGTTAATGGAGCCATGTGGAGGAAAATTTATTGCATTATCTCTGTGTGCATAAAATACCATCAATAAAACTTGATGGCTGTAAGATGCTATTTTTAATATTACCAGCACTATTTCCAGCTGGGAAGACAGTAATTCATTAAGGAGAATGAATAGGATTTTGACTATGTAAAGAAAAGTACTGAATTATACTCTTAAAAGGAGCAAAGCATGGCTAACATGTTTTAAGTATGTTAATATTTCTTTGTAGTAATCATGTAATTAATTTAAATGCAGGATATGATTAACATTTATGCGTAAGGGATAGCTTAAGGTTCTGTTTCTTCAGTCATCTTTGGCTTTTGAGCTTTTCAAATCATTCCACCACTCAGAGTTCTTGAGTTTTAATATGAAGACAGGCATTAGCAAAGTTTAAATACTATGATTGTCAATGGAGTAGAACCATTGTATTAAACCAGCTGGTATTAAACCAGCATGTTGTCTGGAACAGAAACCAACTGGCCTGTGTCTGTGCCAACAACTCATACCTTTAGGCAGGGTGGCTGCACCCAGATTGTTGCAAATGATATCTGCTGCAGTTCAACTCCTGCCTCGGTGTTCTTTGAAAAAGTGTTAGTTAGCACAAGCCAAAAGCAGTTTAACAGAATCCAGTTCTAATGCCCAGGAATGTTTTCTGTTTGTTTGTTGTATGGACACAGTCATAAACTACATGAAGATAGGGGAAACATTTTTAATCAAAACTGAAATTAGTATGATTTGGTTTTAAGTTAATTGTAGTTAAGCAGCCTTACAAAGATGGGACTTTCTTCACACTGTTTCAGTGAATGATGCATCTTGAAACTGCTTCTTCCGTATACTTCGTTACCCTTTCTATATAAGTCATGGATATAAACACCAGGTTATACAAAAATATAGTTTTTCTCAGTTTAAATTAAAAAAAAAAATAGAAAAGGAATAAAACCCCACCAAGAAGTTCCTAATGATTTCCATTTTTCTACTACACAAGGTCCATGTTGGTGTTGACTTAGTGGTGTGTTTATTCTGAGTCCCTGCAGATCCATCAGGTTATAGGAGCCTATAGGTCACTGAAAACTATTAACAGGGAAAAAAAAAGCTGAACCAATCTTCTTGTAAGAAAACTATTAAACATTACATTAAAAATTATAATCGATTCGGTTATGTTGATAGTCAGGAAAGAATATTCCAAGTGGGTTTAATATGATTGACTAAATCCTACAGTATCTTCACCTCACAGCCTAAGTTTGTTTACAGAAGCTGTGACAATGACATTTCCTGCTTGACTCTTGGCTTCTGTCCATAGATGCCGTGTCATTGGCATGTAGGTTTTGCACTTTAAAATTCTTTATGTGTGAGTATTTTGACCAGTTAAAAATGAGGACTAAATAGGAAGAAGACTGTCACAGAACAGGGTCTTCTTATAAGATTTTCTTCTTGCAAAACACAGTAGTCTTTCCCACTACTTTTGAAGAGAGAGATGAATTAGGAGATTCTCTGTTTCTACAGAATACTAAGTGGTTGCAGCTTTTTGCACAGTAAATTTTTGCCCTAGTTCAGGTGTGGTCACGAATGAAGCTCAGAGCACAGACTAATCTCCCAGGTATCTAATTAGCTCTTGGGGCAATTCTCTACCACAGCATTACATTGTACTGAAGTTAATGATTTGCTACATAGGTATTGGAATTAACTTTCTTCAGTGGCTGAAGCATAAATGGTATTTAAGATTATTCTGATGTGGCTTGCAAAAAAAACAACAACAAACCCAATCCAAACAAAAAACCCCCAACTAAAAAAAAAACAAAACCAAAAACAACAAACCAAAGCACTCAACCCAGCAAAACCAAAACAATAAAAAAGAACTGGAGCAAAACAACTAAAACAAACAAAAAGAAAAACCCACAACAATTGCTAGGTTCGATAAAACTCCAAGTTGGAGTTAAAACTCTTAAGCCTGTAAATGTTAATTTGGAAAGTTAATTGTTTAAATGAGGGGTTGCATCAGCACTTCAGTTAGCAGTTAAGAGCTAAAACTTGATTCTAATGTATGCTGGAGATTTGACTGACCTTCTAGTCAGCAGACAGAAGTTTTTTCTTAACCAAAGGACTTAGGCAGATTTTTCTTGGAGTCTGGAATTGGCTGGTCAATTGTCACGGTGATACACTGACATCTGGAACAGAATTTAAGGCCAAAACCTGTAATTCAAACAAAAACTGTTGAACTCACTGTTTCTTTGGAAAATAATACAGGGGCAAACATTGATTTGTTTAGATATTGTATAATTAAAGCTCTTGAAAAAAATTAAATAACACTTTCTGAGTTTGAGAGGCATTTTTATGTGTACCAATATAAAAGTGTATGTTGGGTTGAGGTTTTTTGTGTTTCAAGAAATGCTGGGAACACATCTGTTCAAGAAATTTCACTTGCCTATGCTAAATAATAGTAAAAAATACGGCTGTTGTTATTCGGGAAACATGAAATAGTTTAGGTCAGAGATGGAGAAATATTATTCCCATAGCTTTCTCTGTGAGAATAGCTTAGTAAAAATAATACCATATTTAAAAAAAAAAAGGTGGTGGGGCAAGTGAAGATTTCTTTGGTAGTTAAGTGCCCTAGAAAGATATTTTAATGCTGATATATGTTTTTTTTCTAGTGGCATATTTATTTTGTGTTTCCCTGGGCATTTCCTCCTCTTGATGTGGAATTGAGAAAAGTGAGCAGCATGAGATAAACTTCCACTGGGAGACAAAATGTACACATTTCGACTTTCCCACCAGCACTCTTGTGAATCCTTTGTGGAAGAGTCTTTATCAAGCTTCTCCACAGCCACCAGAAGAAAAGTTTTGTTGTGACAGTAAATAGTAAAGCCACTTGCAGTACCCTGCCCACCCAAGCACAGTAACCTGGTTTTTTAAAGCATTTATCCCATGTTTTTAGGACTTCCTCTTCCATAGCATAGTTTTCAGTGATAGTCAAGCATGCAATACATGGAACAGAGCTGAAATCCTGGTTTAGTCTGCAAGATGAGACAACTGTTTCTACAACTGAAATTGAGGAGGCATATCTGTGGTTGTTAATTACGGATATTAAGAGTCTTGCGTAGATTATTTCTAAAAAACAGTATTATTTTTTGCTTTCTCGTTAAGGATACCCGGTGGGTTTCCATGTGTTCAGTATGACATTGAAAAGCAGAGTGAAGTTGGCTCAGATGATGTATGGTATCATTCTGGTTTTATGTAATTTTTCTTCAGTGGCAGTAATGCAAAATCATGCCATTGTGCAATAAGAAATTAGTTATGTTAAAAAAAAAAAACCTGTGCCTAAATCGAGTAGTATTTTGAGTTTAAAAAACATTTGCTTAAAATTTCATGCAGTTGAAGTATATTTTCCACCAATTTGTTATGGTTTTAAAAATGAGGCATTTGGCACATAGGATGTCTTTTATGAGACAGTACAAATAGTCATAACAGTAGCTTACTAATAATGACTCTGGTATTCCTAGATCCTCTGTAGTATTAGGAGAAATTTAAAAACTTTTTTTTATATTAAGAAGTATAGACTCAGTTCAGTACAATTTGTGTCTGTTTAAAGAAATAAAGATAAGAGCCAGGCACTCACTATTCATTAGACTGAGGACAAGTCCTAAATTTGCTGCTATCCACAAAAAGCAATCTAGAAAGCATTTTCCTGGAAGGTAACTAACTTTTGGCTGTGAGTTATTTTGCTTGGTTGCTGGTACCATAGACTGGCTGCCTGACACCTGAATTTAGACAAGTGCATTTGAGCACTCAAGTTCAGAAGATGTTACCTGGTTAACCTGTCAGGGGCCATCTGGTCTGACTGCAGTTTGCAGCTTTGTACTACTGTACTGAGTGTGTGATTATGTTCAGTCTAAGGTCTGGAACTTATGGTGCTGCTGGGTTGACCTGTGGCATGATGCTCTTGCATTCGTGTTTCTTTTCAGGTGCATTAAACTAAGCTTGGAATTTAGAACTAATATTGAGTTTCAGTTTGGCAGAGGTTAAGGAGGCCTGGGTTTGGACTAAGGTCCCGAGCAGCCTGGAGCTAGGGGATTAGTTTTCTTTCTTAGGCTAGAAGGAAACTATGTAATTTGCATTTGTGATGGTGGTAACCCCCAAAGTGCTGTTGGATTGTTAATGTAGCTTTCAGAATGTGTCTTTGGAAAAAAGGTGAATTAGTTTTAGACAAACATACTCATCTTATGTTTTCTGTTAGCAGGGGGATCTTCCAGAGTAGTTTGAGAGTTTTCGCAGGTATCCTGCTGAGAAAACCATCACCTTAGCTCCAAATAGCAATCCCATACAATAGCTGGGGCTCCTCTCCTCTATTGCAAGCATGCTGAAAGTAAGGGACTTGTTTTGTTGTGAAAGGTGTTGATTGGGTTACAACTTGGTTTGATGAAAGCGGAGCTGCCTGAGGGCTGTGTGTCTGTAGGAGATGAACTGATCTGAGCCACATGGGGTCACAAAGATTGTCTTATAAACAGCAATCAGTTCAGGCAGCAGGATACATATTAAGGGCCTATTAACTTGCTTGGGTCTCTCTTTGACTTGAAAAGTACTTATGAGCAGAGGAATAATAAAAGGGAAGGGTTGCCAAAAGCTATGGAAGGTCCATCTTGCTATATCACTGTTGGTACATCTGTTGAATTGGGGATTTATTTCCTACTAAGCATCTGCTGATCTTTTGAAGTACATATTAAGGTCAAAGGAGGGGCGCTTGAAATGATTGCGTAATGTTTATTCTTTTCTTTGAAGATTTTAGACTTTAATCATACAGTATTTGGACATATTTAACAAAGGACAAACCTGCATGAGTATTTGGCAAACTTCCACAACTTATTACATGCAGTAGTTGAGCTTTAGAACTTGGATTTAAAAATACTTTGGGCTTTGCTGAAACTATGCTTTGCAGGTCTATTTTGTAATCTGTGTATCATTCTTACTGCATCTGTGACTTCATTCTACTGGACATCTAAACGTGACCAAAAATGAATTTTCAATTCATCACTTTCCACATGGCTCAAGAAAAGAAAATCCCAAGCATTTCAGTGCCATCAGAGTGGAATTTTGGGCAATACAGAACTGTCCAAAGAATCTAGCAACAGGACTGCAGCAGATAATTTTTTTATTTAGAACTGAGGTTTTCCCAAACTCCTTGATCTCTATCCATGTTTCTAATAGCTGCTTCTATTGAATTTTAAATTAGTTGTGAAAAAGGATAATCAGTATCTTCCTGGTTCTTATAAGTAGTTGCATCATTTTGATAGGCATTACGGTTAAAGAGCAAACTGCTGAGCTAGTGGATGTAAAATGACTTGACCTACTAGTAGTGCTGGGTGTTAATCATTCTTTTGGCTCAGAATTCTGTGTCTTTGCAAACTTATCAGTGTGGTATCACTGATGCCAGAACTGAGTATCTACTTATATGATGGGGAAGGTTACACACAGAAAACTGGGTAATTGCACTGCTTTGTTGCCTGATCATCTCTCTGGAATAATCCTTACTGACATGAATCACTTCCAAAATCTGCATGTTTTTTAAATCAGTCATTTTAGGTGTTTATACAAAATGCAGGGTTTTATTTTGCTGATGCAAAAAGCTTGAAAACACCTCTACACACAAGAAAGTGATCCTGTGTTTTGGCTTTGAAATTACTGATCATAGTGCGCTTATTCGTATTTTGTACATAACGATGAAAAGATTATTCTATTAAAATTCCAAAACACAAGAAGCATGGATACAGATTAGTCTTCTGATTTTGATATTACTGGTAATGTACATGAGTATTACAGAACTGCTCCAGTCATGGGTAAAAAAATTAAGATATTGGCAACATAATGTTCTAAAAGTGAATAGAGAGTGAATGAATATTGTGGTAAAAATTGATACAGACTTCTCATATGTGTTGTATTTATGAGGGAGTTTGGTAGTTCAGCTTGAAAGACTGTCAGTGCAAAGAAGTTCATGGTGGAATTATGGGTTATGGAATTATGTATGTGATCTTTAATGTTGGTGCCTTGTCCTCTCCATTTCTCCAAAGCTGTGAGAGTGACATGCATAGCTCTTTTCAAGAGAATACATCTCCATTCTACAGGGGGTTTACAGGGTTTTTTTCAGTCTGCCTCCCCTCTTTGCCTGTAGATTTGCCCTGACAGGGTATATCCTGTCTCTGTGAAAATTAGAGATTGCTGTCTAATGATAAGGGTTTAATCTGCAACGAATCAGACATGTGGAAACTTCTGTCTGTGGAATTTACTGTTTGATCTGACAGGAATGCCCTTGCTGTGCCCTTCCTGTAATGAAAGCAAGGTAGAGTGAATCAAAGTGATTCTAGATAAGATTGGAATGTGTGCATTGGTTATGCCTCTATTATATATGCTGTTGCGATTCTGGTTATATGAGTTATTTTATTATCCAAGAGATTAACAGCATAGTTCCTCTTCTTAAAAGATACCTCCTTCCTTCTGTTTTAGTTGAAAGTGCTAGTTTTTTATTGCTTAAATTCCTGAGTTAATTACTTAGGTTTGAACATGGAAAGTCTTGCTTACAAAAGCAAATATTTTCAGCTAAATATTGAATGTGCTATGATAATACAACATCTTTTTGTTACTGTAAATAATTTTACAGTATTCACTGTATCTTCTGTCTAACAGAATTTTTTTGTGTACCACTGTGAGGAAAGGCTGTTTCTCTCCATGTCTTTATTTCACAAACAGTTAATGATTAACAAATGTCCAGCTGCCTGTGCAAGGAATGTTAATTACTTTGGGAGGGGGGAAGGAAAGATGACTATTCCTTTGCATAAGAAGTCTGGTATGGTATTTCACTTTGAAGGTAGTTTGAATTTTACCATACCAATCTTAGCAGATTAATCAGAAATGGAAAATTTACCTGTGCCTTTCTTTGATGTTTGGTTATACGTATGTAGTTTCTACCTGTGCTCCTAGCTAGTACAGTAATATTTTGGATTGCCTGTGTTTGCCCAGAGCATTTTAAAATAAAAAAAAAAGATGAAAGAAGAGATGGCAGTTTGTTAATAAGTGGATTATTTTGTGTATGGATATAGGCAAAACAGGGCTAAAAAAAAAAAAGTGATAAAAATCTACGCAGTTCATAGTCCCCACTGTTTCATACCATTTCTGATGAGATTTCTGAATGAGGACTTGTCTGTTAAGTACAGAAACCACAGATCAGGAACTGTGCTTGTAAATATTAAAAAAAAAAAAAAAAAAAAGAAAAGAAAAAAACCCCACCAAACCAAAAACGTAGAACTTGCACTTTTCAATTAGCTGTTTGCTTGCTAAAAATGTGATACTGAATGGTGAAATTTGGTAGTGAAATTTTGGACTGACTTTAATCTTTGCAGATATACAGACCAGGTAGAGGAGGAAAGTGTGAGCAGGTTCAAAAACTGTTAGTGGAAGATGAGTTGTAAAAGTGTCATTGACTCAAGTGACACATTAGTTTTGATGTACATTGTTTAATAAGAAGGTATGTGAGTGATGATTAGAGTCAGAGCAAGATTACTGTAGATTATTTGGATTAAATGTTTGAGTGAATGTTGATCCAGCAGGGAGTAAGAAAATACATACGCGATACTAATTCTGTAATTCCAGGGACGATAAAAAAGTCCTTTTGAAACTGAGTCATTCAGTATAGTCAAACAGGAGAATGGCCAGCATTTGAGAATACTTTGACAACAGTTGTGCACAAATAGTTAAGGAGGTCACCTGGTGCAACTCAATCTAGTCACTGCAGATTCTGTGAATTTCTTAAACAAGGGAAAAATCTTCAGTAGTTCAGCAGCAAAATGCATTTTGTGCCTAAATGGTCTACTGCCTACCTACAATATTGTATTGTTCTTTCATTTGTACTAAGTGTACTAGTTAGACAGAGTTGATCTGCATTTATTATGGCCCTATGAAAAATTGTTTTATGGAGAGTTATTCACATCACCCATTTTCTTTGGTATTGTTATGAAGGCTGAAGTTATCTTCAGCAAAAAATTTCTGTGGAGAATGATTACTAGGTTTTCTAATGGAAACTATCAGAGAGACTCTGTGGTCTGTTCATCCAAATGTTTGCAGATTCTACTAGTAAGCAATAAAGTTAATTAAGTTTGTAGATTTTTCTATTTCTTAACTGCTAACTTGCATTCATTTCAGCTACCTTTAGTAACTTTTTCTTCTGGAACGTGTTGATTAAAACTGTATAGGCAGTTATTCATTATTTATGTGATAAAGACAGAACCATTTGCCAACAAGTACGCAGGGCCCTTATAAATGAATATACTTGACATCTGGTAAGTCGTTTCTAGTTTTCTAGTTACAAGTTTCCTTTTTAGATATTAAGTATTGATTCTTCAGTGTGCATGCAAGAATTTGCATACAAATGGAGGATTTCTCATTTACTTGATACAATAATCATAACCAAAGAGAATGAACATAATTTTGTAGTACCAAAATTCTTTGTCTTTGTGATTCCCCTATCTTGAAGTTTTTACTCAAACAAGTTCAGACATTTTCTTCTGTATGGCCTTGTGTTTCATTTGATTCATATGCAAAGGCTAATAAGGCTAATAAAAAAATTAGTATATAACAGGTACTGACTGATCAGTGTAGAATCCCCCCTGGATATGTGAGTAGAAATAAAGTCTGAATAAATAAATGGATGCTTTGTAAGTTAATAAATCTGACTTTGTCAGAACAAGGATAAAAATGTCTTTTGATGTCACTGGATCCCAGATGCTTTAATTTCATGATTTTTTTCAATTTGCTTTGTTCTCCTAGCGCTCACATGCCCACAGGTACACCAGCTCTTCTTTGTACACAGAAATCTGCTTGGGAAGCAGCATTTCTGTTGACAGTAATTAAGTGCCATTGTGTATATAGTTACGTGGTGTAGTAATGTGAACAGCAGTAATAGCTTGATTTCCAGTATTTCTCAACATGCTGCCTGCCTTTTGATGGGTGTCAGTATCTTTTCTTGCTCAGAGCTGGTCTGGAAATGGTCAATGTTAACCAGCAGTTTCTACAACTGAAAATAATTTGGAGACAGAAAGCTGGAACCAAAACTGCAGCGGTCTGAAGCACAAGCACAAATAAATAACACACGCGTGATAACTGACAATGTTTTCTGTGTGGATTAGTCATGAGCCAGTGCTGCTGTGAAACACAGCTGTAACTGCTTTTTGGTGAAGGGTAGGTCTGCTCTCTTGGACTTGCTGGGCCTTCAGTGCCTCTTTTATGGAAGTAATTCAAGGTAGGCTGCTATTGTTCTAATTGCCACCACAACATCTGAGAGAAATGCTGTGTATGCAGGAAAAAGATTCTTGGGATGTATGGAGCGGTTTTCCTTATTTAAGATGGTCATTAAACCTTGAAATTGACAGAAAAAAATCCTATGAACATTAAAGTTTAAAAGTTTAAAGTATGCTTGTTGCAGAACTGTCCAGGTTTTAATAGTTTGTAAAGGTCTAAACAGCTTGATCCTTCTGGATCAACAAACCAGTTTCTGAACAATCAAATGTGTTGCTCTTGTGCATAATTGGCTTCCCATGCATCTCATTATTTTCCTTGTAGCCTCTTCTTCTGCCTAAGGGGGACCTAGGTTAATCTGTCAGCTCCAGTTAGTTTTGAAATTCCTGGGGCCATTTGCAGAGGAATTTCCCCTTCAGAGGCTCCCCATTTCCCAGCTAAATTATTAGAGTGGTAATATGACCACATCCATTGTTAACAGTTCCTTAATATTAAGAACACTGATAGTGAAGTTAGAGGGATTTTGCAGGGTGAAGCCAGAGTTCTAAAGAGCATAAATGAGTTCATTTGTGTGTTTATATAAGAAATGCTTATAAACTTTACCACAGGACAAAGAAATTAAACCTTTGCAGTTTTTATACAGAGGCAAGTACAAATTCATTCTAAAAATTTGATTAAATACATTTTTCTTCGTCTTTGATGTTCATAAGTAAACAAACAGTAGACCTGTAGAAACCTTCACTTGTTTCTTAATTAGCTACAGATGTTCTCTGTTGGTCATGAAGGTAACTGAGTAGCATAACAATATTATCCTGAAGTATTTTCCTTAAACATACTTTCTTTTTCTTATTTTATAATATTGTGCAGTTGTATTTTTGGGGACTGATAGAAACTGGCCGTGTCTTTACCTGAAGATAAAAACTGTCCTGAATAAATAAACTTGCATCAGATCCTGCCAACCTTGCTCCTGTAACACAGTGGGAGAAGCTTTTGTGGGTACTGAGATCCCACATGCTTGGCTGAGAATCTGCTGGGAGTTTGTTCCATTTTCACTAATATTTTATAAATCTGATGTAATGTTGATGTAGTAGTTCAGTGATGTTTTTTTCAGCAAGCTTTCTCTAAAATCATGAATGATTGCTCATGTTAACAGCAAAGCTTGTTTTACTTGCTTTCTCTTCAAGAAACATAGATCATATATGGTTGTATTACAATTAATTTTTCCTATTGACATATGAGTTAACATTTCATTTCCCTAATGTGTACTCATCAGGGGGTTTTTATGTCTCTCCATATCGAGTTTTAGCAACATGGTACTGTTCCTCTGTATAGCAATTATATAGCCTGTCCAAAAGCTTGACATACAAGCAGCCTAGCTGACAGAAATAAGCTGGAGCTATTAAAATAACCATAAATGAGGCTGACAATGGGAGCTATCTGCCATTGTCCCAAAAGATTTTTTGAACTGGAAATAATCAGTTGAGTTCTAAGGCAACCCCATCAGGGATCTTCTAATTGGGAAAATTCCCCCTCGACAACCCCCCAGCTTCCTGAAAGGAAGTTCACAGTCTTTGTGGACCTTAGATTTATTGCTTGTAGCTTAGACTATCTAGTAACAAATCAAAATTTTCTGGCCATAATATTTTATATAGACAATTTTAAGAACATATTTTCAGAACGTTTTCCTTTTATATATGGTCTAACCACTGTGTTTTCCATTCACTTTTCTTGGGTTTTGTACAAATATGGAGAAAGCCATGTAGGAGCAACTGGAAGTTGAAATGTTTCTGCATCTAATTATTTCAATTCTTTCTTTTCCTCCTTTTTTATTCTACTTTCCCCATTTAATTAAGATGTGAAAAACCTGTTTTCTCAATGTTTTAAATACAGTCTATGTTTGATACAGAGCTTTAACTATGCACGTCTTTAGGTCTTCGTACTGTCTCCAGATGCTTATTTAAGGCACAGCTGCTGTTAACTGTTGAACATTCTGTATTTCTTCAAATCTTTCTGTACCTGATGTATAAGCTGCATGTAGCAGAGACCAGTAGTGACTCTATGGTTCATATACTCTGTTAAGGGTGTATTCTATGTGCTCTAGAAACCAGGCTTGTGCTGCAGTGATATTCTTCCCCTTCCGCCTCCCAGAACTTGCAGTAACTGGTCCCTGGAAAGAGAGCAAACAGTGGTGGACTTAACATGTTTGAAAGTCTTAACAACTGCTACAGTGCCATCGACTTGCTGGTACTAGTAGTGATTTTACTTGAAACTTTCTAAGCCTTGACTTAGAAAATGAGCAATTTCTATTTAACAGTCCTGGCTAAGTGTTATTTCTCAGCTGGTAGTACAACACGTAACTTGAAATGTGTATAGTTTCTATTTCAAAGAGCTATAAATGAGATTTAATTAAATCTTCTGCAGTCTGCCTTTATAGATGCTGACAAAGGACTTGCCATTCCAATATGATACTTTCAGTTTATTTTAAGTATTATTTTCATAGCTTTTCCTGAGTGATATTTTTCTGTGCGTTCTCTGAAGCCAAAATTGTGAATATTTTCATTGATGTTGTTATAAAGAAGAAATGTTTTATATATATATAAAGTGGATTAAAACCACTTCATAGAAACTTACTGATTATTAAATGTGTAAAATCTGTAAAATATATGTGACAAGCTGTAGCTCTTAGAAGGCAGGTTTTAACTGACAACGTTAGATGGTATTGCTAAAAGACTCTAGGGGTGCATGTGAAAATCTTAACTCCATAGCTGCAAATGTAACTTGTTGCTGAATCTTTCAGCGTTAGTTGTGTTTTTGTGGGGTGTGATTTAGTTTATTTTTGCTTTTCTTTTTTTTTGCCTTTTTTTGGGTTTCTTTGGGGGGGGAGGTTGTTTTTGTTTTGTTTTTTTTCTAAGATTAAAGTACAGTTAACCAGGATGCATGTAAGAGGTAAAGCCACCAAATTATTAAAAAAAAATAATTAGAATGTGTTAATTTAAGATTCAGCTTAGGTGAAACAGTAGAATTATTGAGTGGTTAAAAAGGAAAAATTAAATTATTTCAAACGAGATTGAATCATTAGTTATGCACTTTCAGGTTCCTCAGACATATGTGCAAACAAGTCACTTGAATTCTTCAGGGTATGCAAGATGCAGTATCGATGGGTTGTTGCTTGGTTACAGTCTTTCTAGTTGTGCCTAGTTAATGCTTCTGAAGGAGAGGAGAGAGAAAAGCAGTGAACATCTCTTGTTCGTGTGTGATTCAACAGCAGGCAATAGTTGATAAAACTTTCTGCTTTTCAGGGCTGCAACCAAGGATTATTTCCATTCTGAGCCAGTACAGTTTAGTCTGTGTGAATCTTGAGATATAAGAGGTCTGATATGTGAGTGGCTTACATTGTCGGTGGTGAGCTTTAAATTGCCATGGAGCTGAAGAGCAAATCATATTTCTCTGGGTGGCTTTTTCACTTTGTTCCACAGAGGCATAATCACATAATGCTTGCTGTTCAAAGTGCACATGTGATAAAAGTAAGGCTAGCACTTTGCCAGATCAGTTTATTTGTCAAGAATATTACTTCTTTTAAAAACCAGACTGTATATACTTTTTTAAAAAGTCCACATTGCCTGCCACACATCTTTAATATTTCAGGAGTTAGAGTGCAGTGCCTCTCTTGGCATTCTGGTGTGTTTATAGCGTGGATGAGCTGACATTCCAATCCTTCTTTAGTACATTGTTTCAAGTAGTTGACAGGATGGAGATTTTGGTCTTTTCAGCTAGTGTTTTAAGTACTGCATAGTGTGTTGTCTCTGTGGCAGGACATACATGAAATTTTCAGTGTGCTTAAGGATAGTTGGTTTGTGTAGAATGAAGTATGGAGTGATATTGTGCTATCTTTGTTTTGGTTTTACTAAGTACTTATTACCTGACTGATGAAATAATATTAAATTTTGTTGACATTAGCATTCGGTGCTATTTTGGAAGAACGATAGGCCTAAGGCTCAGTTGGTGCTTGGTGGAGGCCTGAGTTACAGTAGCACAGCAGCCTCAGAGAAATAGTAATTTGTTCTTCTGAATTTAATAGAGTTACATGTTTCAAAACCTTCAATTTAGAGAACTCTGTCTGGCATGTAAGGTTGTGACTGTACTTTGCTGCTTCAAGGTGTTTCCCAGTGCCAGACTGTAGTGATGGCCAGAAGTTATCAGGAAGTTAAGAAGTTAACAGAAACACAGATAGAAGGGGTTTTTTTAAACTGCTGTAAAAGTGGAAAGAATCTGAGCTATGATACTGTCCACAGTTAGTTCTGGAATCACAATTTTTACTGTGTACTACAAAAGGGTATAGTACTTGTAAACAGTGCACTCCAGTCTGCACTGTTTCTGTAGTCTATGTTGTACATCTGGATGTCATAACTTTTAATGAATTAACTTTTTTTTCAAGTTACCTTGCTTTTTCTTAGCATTTCTGACAAGGACCATAAAGTGGTGGGAGAAAAAAAAAAACAAACATCAAAAAATCCCCATGCATAACAAAACACAGGAACACACAGGGTTCCACTTGCCAACTGTCCTGATTTGACTGTGCCTCTCGAAGTTACTCAAGGGGAAAAGGAGGACAAAAGAGTATGGATGTGTTCTTGTTTAAGGCCTCTGAGGACTGCTGAGAAGCAGACAAGAACCGCATCTTCTCCTATGCCAAATGCTCTTTCCTGATTTGTTGGGTTATTTTGGTGGTGTTTTTATTTTTTTAATCCTATCAGCTGTGCTATAGCCTCTGTGTTTATACAGCTCAGAAAAATGCTTATTGTTTCATGGTAATTAGTAATCTAAGAAAAAAGAAAACATAAGAAAAATAGAGCTTATAAGAAGAGATGAATAGGAACAAGAAGTCTGGCAAGGAAGTTGTCTATGTTCATCTGTGTTTGACCTGGATAGTGTTCAAGAATTGCACTGTCACTAACATGCAGTAAGAGGCAAAAAACTGTTTAGAACAGATACTATTTTAAATAAAATCAGCAGAAATAAAAATGAAGAGGAAAATACCAGCTTTGTAAAATGTCTTTGTTTTTCTGGCCTATTCTAGCTGTGCAAGTGGAGATTTTAAATACAATCTGTAAACCGTCTGTTCTGAGTTGTTTAATGTTAGAAGCCAAAGTATAATATTATATTAAATAAGATTTTACTTAAAAAACAAAACAACCAAGCCTCTAATCAGCAAGGGTGATGTGATTCTTTCTTTGTTTTGACAACAACTAAGCAAAGTTTCACAAAATGTAAAGCAGAGATTTGGCCATAAAAACTGTAAAGTTCTGGGAGCTGGGGTTCTTTGGCCCTTGTTCACATAAAAAGCTAATTTCATAAATATTAAGAACTTCCTGGGAAATACATGATGACTAGAGGTATCAGAGATTCAAGTAGTAAACTGCAGTATGTGCTGAGTGTTTTCCCCAATTTTATCTTTAATTCAAGAGGTTATGGAGACCTTAGTGATAGTTTATGCTGCAGTGACTTACTGTTTGTTCAAAATTCAGGACAAAGTTGCAGTCTGGGTTGGTGTGTTGGCAGACTTGTGCCGTTGAGGGACAGCATGCTTCTGTGTTCAGAACTTTGATTTGAATTGGTTGTTCATTGAAGGTCATATTTGATCTAACTTCTGTTCATGAAATTCTTAAAATACTGCTTTCCCCTTCCATTGCTTTTAAAGCAGCTGAAAAAGCTTTTTTATTTGCCTAGCTTATTAGAAGTTAGATTAATTGAGTTTGTAATCAGATTTCAAGCATCATGTTCCAGACCAGGGATTTTTTATAGTTTGTTTCAAAATGTCACTCTCAGGGCAAATTCTGCTAAACTGCATTTTCATGCTTTGCTGAGAAATGATTGCTGGTTTTGATTTCCATTACAGAATCATTAATATTGTTAATTAGAGTTCTCATGGATAAGCACACTTAAGGAGGATGATCCCTGGGAATTGGGAGTATTATAGTTTGAGCATTTGTTAATTAGATAGAATTGGCATATGTAACACTGTCAGATTTGAGGTGTATTTTTATGTTTATTTCTGTTTTTAAGGGTGATTTTGATTGTTAGACTTGGGTTGTCAATTTCAATTGGAAGAAATGCTGGTTCTTGTTAAGAATGGGGTTAATGTTTTAATTTTTTTCTCAGTTGCTGTATTCAAAAACCATCTGGTCCCTCCATATTAAATTCTGTCCTAATTCTGTTCTATAGTATTCACTTAGGAATTTTATTTTCTATTAATGAAATTGATAGGAAAATCCTATTGCATCAAGAGGGAACAATTGTTGTCTAAAATTTCTGACGTGAGTATTATGAAATCAGCTCTGATTTCCCCGTACAGATGGCTGAGAAACATTGCATCAGATCATTTTTGCACTCTTCTCTGGTGGTTGGTGACTGAATTTGAATGTCTTTTTATCCTGACTACAAGTCTTTGGGATTACCAGAACTTTACATCCTAAAGATTCTTTGGTAGAGGATTTCTCTGCTTGTCTTGCTACATAAAAAGCAAATGGTTTGTAAAAGTTAAAATTATCAAATTGCTTCAGTGTTAGGTCATGGATGGGAACTTTGATGATTAAAGATTTTTTGTGAATGGGAGAAGAATTGGAGCAGAGATAGAGCTTTTACAGCACTGAAGAAATAATAGAAGCACGGAAGAAGTGAAAATGTTTTCTAGGAGTCAGAATATGCTGTTGAAACTGATGATATGAATCAACATTTTTTTTCTATTCCATGTTGGATCTACATGACTGCAAGATTAAAATAAATGAACTTTTACTTAAATCTGACTTTATTATTTCTCTTCGATATATGAGTTCCTATCATTTTTCTCTGCTTTCTTAAGAACCACTGGAACAAGAAGCCAGTGAACTTATAAAACTCCATGAATGCTGAGTGCTGGCTTTCAGATAGCATACAGTCTTAGGCTGCCCGTATATGTAAAACAGGCCACTTTAGTCAACATTTGCAAAAGCAAAACATTGTCACACCAATCAATGACTGGTTCTAGACCTGTGATTTGGTAGGAGAATCATTATGTTTGTTTTTTAAAAAAAGTTAACAGTTAAATTCATTGTGTTCTCTTTAGAAGATATAGTAGACAACTGAAGTTTACATGCATGAGTATTCATTACTGTGCATAGAAATTAAAAATGAAGCTATTAGTGTTCTCATAAGCAAAATCAGGAATTATTTAGTGTTCCTTGTAGAAGCAGGATCAATTTCAACTAGAATAATGACAACAGGATGATGTTTTATAATTACTGATGTAAGGTCAGATTGTACAGTAGCATTAAGGGCAGAGGGGAAAAAATCCCTAAATACTCCATACAGTTGCATTCATTTGGGTTTGATTGTGTTTTGTGACATAAATGCTGATGTAGAACCAGAATAAGTTCACATTTTGGTAGTCAGAGCTTCTCCCACCCCTAGGTGCTGGATCATTATCTGTTCATTTTATTGCTGGGTGGAAACAACAGAAGGAAAGCTGAGTCATATTAATAGACCAGCCTTCCCTTCTCTTGCTGTGCCTTGCAGCTTTGAGTGATGAAGGAGAACTAGGTGTGGTGGCCTTTCCTCCACACTCCTCTGTGTGTGAGGGGTGAAGGGAAGTTTTTTTCCCCATCTTCTCATCCCCTTTTGAATAGCTTTCGTAATGGAGGAATGTTTTTTGAGTCTTCATTTTTTATATTGTCAAAGTAATCCACTCCTCTGTTGTGCCCATCTCTAATAATATTAATCACAGAATCATAGAAGAGTTTGGGTTGAAAGAAACCTTAATGATCATCCAGTTCCAACCCCCTGCCATGGCCAGGGTCACATTCTGCTAGACTGGGTTGTTCAAAGCCCCATCCAAGCTGCACTTGAACACTGTCAGGGGTGGGCCATCCACAAATACAGGGTTTTCAGCTTGCATACACATACCTTACCTGTCTACTCCATCTATTTTAAACTCAGTTTTTTAAATACCCTTTATGCTTCTAAATAAGTTCATTTGGGAATTAATCTCTTGATTAGTGTTAAACAGTTTGTTAGGTAGATATTTTTGGATAGATGACTGACCATAAAATTGTTTTCCTGGATGCTTTCTATTTCAGATTGGAATTATAAAGAGCACATAGAGAAAAAATGTTCACCCAACAATTCAGGATCTGTTGGGTGACAAACACAAGAAAAATGAAAAAATAATGAGATGTCACGTTACTTTGGATAATGCATGCTTAGACTGTGAGTGACCCTGTAGAAAATCAGAGACATTCTGAAAACCAGAGCTGCCCTGTTGGATAAAGATCTGTATTACATAATTTTTTCAATGGTCAGATGACCAGACAGATTCTAAGCCTTTCATTAAACATTTCTGCAAAAGCCAATGTAAAATATACAGAAATAACATTATAAATTCAGATCTAATATAAAATTAAAAATTAACCAAAAGATAAAGTTGCCCATGTGTGCTATATCATACTGTTAGTTACTGTCCTTACAACACATATTTTTTTTTGAGATACTGTTATTTTTGGTATGGTACTTTTTTCCCCTTTATACCTTTTGAAATGTGACTTAAGAGTATAGACACTTGAGAACTGATACTCTACAAAAGCAAAATCGGTTCCATATTCTTTTTCCTTGAGGTAGGCTTTGATAACAAAGGAGTCAGTATTTGTAAATATTAGGTGAGCAGATTGCAAGAGGAGAGCTTCTTTCCACAAAAGTTATCTTTTTATGTTTCTTTAAAATCAGTCAAGGCTATCTTAAAATTAATCTGCCACTTATGATGTAGCTACTGTTAAGAAAGCAGGACATGCGTAAAATGAAGAGTTGCTCTGTACAGCACATAAGCCTGCCTACTCTGTTCTGCACGAATCACAAGCAATAGAGTAGCATTGCTGGCAGCCTTGCAGAAAGGTAATTAGTCTTGTGTTTGGTAGGGCATAAAGGTTTTACGGCATTTTCCAGGGCATACATAGAGTCTACGCTGACTTAAGATGAAGTACTTGTATGCCATATCCAGCATTTAGGTTTAGAAGTGAGGCCACGATAAGTAACAAATTTATTTACTCTCAAGCGACTCTCCTGACTAAACTAGAGGTGCAAAAAGTGTAACATGAATTACAAGAGTAGAATCCAGGTAACTGCATGCTCAAGGCTGTGTGTTCATTTTTCAGGGCAAATTTATGCAGAAACTGCAGGTAACCACAGCACAAATCCAGTGACTACCCGATAACATTATTTTGTTGTTGTTTTAATAGTAAATCTACCATCAAACAAAATATAAATACTGAGGCAGAGAGACTGGAAATGTAAAATATCGATAGACCAGAGCTTAATTGCTGATGATGATGTTCTGCAAAAAATAAAAATGGAAATTATAAAGCCCCTAGCTTGCTTTCAGGAAAACTTTTATAGAGTGCATGCAATGCACATGTTTTTTGGGATTGTAGTGTCACTCCTTTTTTTTCGCTTTTGTAGCCTTTGACACTTTATTGAACCAATTTCCACACTGACATCTGGTGGTAGTTCTGAAATGTTGTGTTGCTTGAAATGCCACATATGAGTATTTTGCAGGTCTAAGCATTAGATTCTATCCCCTCTAGCCCTTCTAAAATGATCCTATTGATGTCTTAAAATTTTAAACTATCATTGTCAGACTTGCAGCTTCCCACAAGGCAAAAAAGTAATGAATAAATGAGTAATTGCTTAATATTTTGCTCAGCCAGTATAATGCATTAAAAAACATGTCTGTAGTGTGTGAAGAACACAATTCTTAAAGTTAATTCCTCTCCTGAAGAACTCCTGTTAAAACATAGTGGCACAGTTTTATTAAGGTCCTGTTTTACTGATGGGATAGATAGAGAGAGAGAGATAATCTGTGTGAAGTAAACGAGCTCAGGAGAAGTGCCACATCATGCCTAGTCACTTTATGTGGTTTTATCCAGAGTCCAGAACTGGCTGTCATGGTGATAGTTTGACTCATCTTGGCTCCCTTCCCGATTAGGCCTTTGCGTCAGTATAACAGACACTAAGGGCTGTGACAAAGCCCTTCAAAATTTCCGCTGAAATAGCTGCAAGGGCTTGCTCTGTTCATCATCCTGACATATATCAGGTTGATTTTATGTTCTATTTAGAAAATATCTCAAATCAGACAACCTGTAGGAGCGACTGCATTGGGAAAAGGAAAATGCAATGTTTTGTTGTGCCATGGCTTTGTGAATCCATTTAATATTCTTCCCCCGTCATATGGGTTACACCATGTTAAGTACCCTTTTGATGCGTGCATGTTATGGTTATATTTGTAGAGTAAGCTGCTTATAAAGTTGCATTTCTTTACAGTGGATAAATTCTTTAGTCAGTTCTGGCTTAGACCATCTCTTACAGGCTCAGTACTCAGATTTTTATTTCGTTTGTGAATTCTGTAACTCTTCCTTAATTTGTAATTAATTTTATGTGTGTAAGATAGTGCACATTTTTGCTCCACTTTCGTTGCTTTGCATTCCCAGAGTAATGGCAGGCATTGGTTAGTCCTAATGCTGCAAAGGTTAACTTTTATTTTCTTTTCTGTGAAATTTCTAACTGAACATAAATCAGCGCATTAAGAAAATTCAGTCAACTAATTCATTTGGGCACAGATAAGAATGTTTCACATTTAAGTATTCACTCATTAATATGTATAATGATAAAAATTTCAATAATTTGGCAACTAAATCAGATAGTTTAATATGGTATAAAATTTTCTGTAATCACTGATGAATAGTGAGGGTCATTTAGGTCCCAGAGGGCAAAATACCTTTTATGAACAGTGCTAACTGGTCTGATAAATTTCAAAGGATGTTGTAAAGGAAATCAAGTAATTTATTTATTTCATATGTAGTACTTAAGTGCCAAAAGCTGTTACAAGAATTTTATTTCTTGTAGCTTTGGATTAGCCTTAATATGTTTGTCTGTATATATTAACACAGATTGTAGAATCAATGTCGGTTATTTTTAACTTGTATTCATTTTTATTTATTCATTTATCACATTTATTCTGTTTTTACACATTTCTGCATATTTATTGAACATTTTCTACTTTTATTTCCTTCCTATTAAACAGGTATAATTGAGACTGCAGATCGCCTGGATCGTGAGACAACTTCACTTTACTGGTTAACTGTTTATGCAACAGACCAAGGTGTTGTGCCTTTATCATCTTTCATTGAAATCTACATAGAAGTTGGGGATGTTAATGATAATGCTCCTCAGACCACAGAACCAGTTTATTACCCAGAGGTGATGGAAAACTCCCCTAAAGATGTATCTGTCGTTCAGATTGAGGCATTTGATCCAGATTCTAGCTCAAGTGAAAAATTAACCTACAAGATTACAAGTGGAAATCCACAGGGATTCTTTGCAATAAACCCCAAAACTGGTAAGTACAATACAGTATTTTATGTATTAATAAATTAATGTCTTTGCATAAATACATAAATTGGATAAAATCAAGGTCTTTGATTTAACATTGTAAACAAGGTTAGCGTTAACCTGGTATCTTGGGCTATGTCAATATTGGTAAGTTATACAAAGATGTAGAAGAGGATTTGAGAGTGAAGCATTTGGTTCAAAGTACTTGACATCCATGTCATACATGTTTTGAGAAGGCTTAGTTCCAAGCAGCACCACTCTAGATTGGTCAATGTCCATGCGCTTTTGTAGTGCAGTAAATAATACAGTAAAAATACATATTTTAGCTTAGTTTCATCCAAATTGGTTTTGGCAGTCTCAGTCTTCAAAGCTTCATGGGGAGATTTTTGTCTGACTTTTTTCTTCTTTTTGTGAAGGGGAAATAGTCTTGGTATAAGCAAAATAAGCCATTTATTAGCTGCAAACTCACTTGTCCCACAGTCTAAAGAGACTTTAAGTAACTGCTGCTGCTGTAAGAAAAAACAAAATCTGGAAGATAGTTTTCAGAACTGATTGTTATGTAATGAAAAGAAAGAGTGAGTTCAGTGGTTCTTTGGGAAACTTCAGAAAAAACACACTGAGGTTTTAACAAGAAAGTAGAAAAGCAAGAACCAAGTAACCTTTCAGTACCTAAATTGCAGATACTGAAATGTGTATATGGCAGAGATAAAGGAAACAAAATAATTGGTCTTAAAAGAAGCTATGCAGTAATTTTGAAAACATTGTAAGGGTTGCCTACCATCCCTTGCTTCTTAATGAGTGTAGAAAAAATAATAAATATACTGGATGTTTTTCCCACAGGTCTTTTTTAACAGTAAGGAAGAGTTTAGTTTTATTTCAATAATATTTTACTGGGTTAGGCACAACTTAGCTTTTCATATGTTGTGTTTAGGTATTATTTGAAAATAATTACAAAAGATGCTTCTGATTCACTCTGCCAGATTTTTTTTTTCTCTCAGTTCAGAGATTTTTAGATTAGAGCTGCTGCAGAGTTGTTGAGTGACTTTAATCTGTAACAAACCCAGTAAGTACAAGGGAGCAATAGAAGGATTATTAATTTAACTCTTGCTCATTCATATAGGGAACTTAGGTGGCTTTAAAGGAGCAAAAATTGAGTGAAAAGTATGTTTTGAAGGCTGTACTGACACTGCAGCCTTCATTCTGTTTCAAAGTTACTGCAACTCAGGGTATGAAAGACTTATGTGCTCTGTCAGCTGTAATTGCTGTTTGAGCAAAGCTCTGAGGGCAAACGCAGGTATGTTATTTGGGTTACTTCTGACAATAATTCCTTTGTCAGCATTTGCTGCATCTGCTTGTGAAGACACTGCCAAGAGAGACATGAATTAGCTATAGTGACAGAAGATCTTTAGCATAGTTAAAGTCTGCATCTAAATACCATATTTACAGAGTGTTGGTTTTAGGAAAAAGGCAACCTGAGAAGTAAAACAATAAAAATTCAACCATAGTCTTCTAAAGTGAGTGCAGAAACAATGTGTGCTTATTTCTGTTTGTTTTTCTCTGTGTTTTCTCTCATTTTACATGATGTAAAAGGAAAAAATACCTGCTTTTCTATCTGCTTCCTTGCCCTTTATAACTTTGAAAATATTTTGAAAAGATTTTTTGCCTGCTACTTCAATCTTTCTTGTTGTCTCAACTGCTAATACTTATAAAAATAGGAATAAAATTACCTGTAAGTTGGGTGGAAAGAACTCTGTGACTGCAGTATTCAAATTGCACATGAACATAAACTCTACCTACATTCATTTGTTCTTTACTGTATGTAATTGGCCAGCTATTTTTAGTTGCTGTGTCCTTAATTTTCCTGTAGCTCATTTTCTCTTTCTTTTTTTTTTTTTTCCTAGTTCTTTCCCTTTCTGACTTCTGTATAATTATGGAGCACTTTCCAAGCTGTGTTTTTAAGAAAGACATTTGTCTGCCTCCTTTGCCAAAGTTTTGACAAAAAGAAACATCTTTATTCCATTTAACGGATAGAATAGTAAGGGTACCAGGAGGTTGTGACTTGTTTTTAGACAGAGTTTGTAGTTTCCCATGTCAGTAGCTTACTGCTGATCTCATTTATGTTAGAAAGGGACCTTGAGGGAGCTCAACACACTAGGTGATAAAGTGAAAAGGAACACTTAACAGAAAAGTAATAAAGGTTTTCCATCAAGACTTTCTTACCTGCCTTTATTTGTAGCACGCATCCTATAGAAGCAAGCAGTCCTTCTAAGCTCAGTGTTAAAGACAAAAAAGAGCATCTGGAAATAATTAAGTAATTATATTTCAGGACACAACCACTGAAAAGAATCTCCCTATGATTTACATTCAGCAGTAGAATTTTTTTTTCCCATAATATAATTAAAGTCACAGGGATAGGTATTCACCCATTATGCACCATTCATATCACCCTTCATTGGTGTCTGCTACTGTTAAAGTTGTAATGCTGGATAGACATATTAAACATAGTGAGGAGGGGAAGACAAAAGGTGGGCAGAGCAGAGAGGGGAATCCCCTTTGAGTGGTTTCTGTTGTGTTCCCAGAGTGCACTCAAGTAAGTTAAATAGGTACTAAATTGCTAGCTCAAGTACATTGTCTTCACATTAAATAGGACCCTGGATTTCAGGAGAGCTAATGAGCTGTACTGTTTTTGCTGTACGTGCTCAGTTTGCAGCTGTCAGTCTGCAGTGGGCACTAACATAGTGGTTAAGATGAGTTTTTACTGAGGTAACCAGGTTCATAACTTCTGAAGTCTCTCTTCTGTCTACTAGAAATAAAATACATTCAGCCTGAATAGATCTAATTTGGCATTAAGGAGTTGAAAAAAACACTTTAAAAGCTATCGTTCTAGTTATAAGACAGTATGTTTTATCTCTCTTAATTAATTAAAATAGGGCTCAGCTGAGGAGACATTTGACTAGAATTGGAGAGGTCAAATCCTGTCTTGTTTACTTATGTGGGTATACCCTTGTTGGACCTTGTAAGGTGTTTTGTCAAAGAGATACCTTCACAGTGGCCCAGATTTCCCTTCCAACCAAAGGGGAGACAGGGCTGGAACATGAATCAAGTCTTTCACTGTATCCCATTGTAACATTGAAAGTGACAATTTAGACTTAAGTAGGTGTTGCTGTGCAGTCCCAAAGGCAAGTTGAGGACTGTAATGTCAAGGAAAAGCTGGTGTTAGAATATGTGGTGAGTGTTAAAAGTATGTTTCAGTTTGTAATATGTTATTGTCTCCTCTCCAGGTCTAGGATCCATCATTTTCTTTCTCTTTATAAAACTTAATGCTATGGTGTTGTGGTCCATGGCTAGAAATCCTACACATGGTAGTAACACAGATAAATACCAACAACATAGATGTAACCTGTGTCAGTGGAAACACTGCATTCTGTTCTCCTGAAGTAGCTGATTAATTTCTAGAATTTTGTGGGCTTCAAACTATGATGTCTGTGTCTTTGTATAACAATCCTGTATTTTTAGAAACTGTCTGATGTGGACCTTTGTAGGATATACTTCATCTTTACAGGAAGAGGAGATTTCTTTGCATGACAAGAACTATAGACTGACTGATCTGTTTCTCAGAAATACTACCAGCTGAAGTAGTATCTGTGTGCTTCTTTTAGCAATCCATTTCCAAGTATCTCCTTCAGTAAATCTTAATTGACAGTTGAAAATGTCTTTTATATTTTAAATAATTACACAATAACATAGTTAAAGAAACACTGCTAAGTTTTTCTTTGCATGCAGTTTCAGTTGTTGGAGCAGGATATATAACACAGTACATCACAGGATATTTTGTAATCTTTTCATATATACTTGACCTTTCATTACAGCAAACGAAATACCATTTTCTTTAGGTTTGGGGTTTCCATGTAATGAAAAGAAACTGCTGTACATATGACCTGTCCAAGTAGAATAAAAGCAGTTATCATAATATTATTTACAGGAAAGAATTGGAAGACTGCACAAGTTTCATGCTTAATATAAACTCAACCATAGACAAACATGTAAGCTATGGTTTTTGCAAAATAGCTTATAATTAATACAGAAGTAATTGACTAAACAGAAAAGCTTCAACTCATGTTAATATATTTTGGTGGAAGGAGTTGAAGTTGCATAATTTGGTATCTGTTGTGAACACATGTCCTGGGACTTTATGGTTAATCCCAGCACTTAACACTAGAGCTATTGCACTGAGGCTCAGAAAAGATTTCCACATTTAGCAACACTCACATAAAGCAAAGGTTTATATAACAGTAAACAAGTTCTGGGATTTGTGCTTTGGAGCAGACAGTGTACAGTGCTTTTTCTGGTACATACAATAGAAAGTAGTAGCATTTCTGTTTCTTGTGGGTGTGGTGTATTTCTTGAGAGCTATTAGGGTGTTTTTCTTTTGCAATTACCCCACTGAAGCTTAATTATCAAAATACTTGTTACTTTCCATATTTCACTGGATGCATTTGAATATGTTTTGTCTGAGAAAGCAATGAAAAGGACAAAAAAACGAATACTTTATGGAACAGGAGCTGTTTAACTTAAAAGTGAGTGACTCAATTCCAGTCTAATTGTAGGACTGAAAAGTTAATTTGCTTTTTTGCTTTTGAGGAGGAATGTTGGAAGCTTGACATTTGATAGGAGGATTGCAGTAATTCTTTGAGAAAGGGGAACAGGTACTTAGTATGGCATCTACTGGTAATAGCTGACAATACCATTCTATATCACTGTACATTTATGAGTTTATTAATTACAATTATGTAATTTCTAATCTATTTGGATTAACCATTTAGAAATAGAACTGTTAGTCCCAATTCAAGAGACAGTTATTGTATTCCTTATACTAAAAGCTTTCAATCCAAACCTGTAATTTCTTTCTGTCTGAGACAGAAGAGTGGGAAAGACATTAAATATGAAGTTTTTGTTGCATCTGGTAAGAACTGTAAGAGTAGTAGGTGAACTAGCTCCCCAATTAAAAATATATGCTTGCAGTTTCCCAGAATGATGTCAACCAAATTCTTTTCCTGTCATAGTTTCCTATGTTTTGTACTTTTCTTCTGTCTTTAAATCATGGGAGGGCAAAACGTGAAGTTAAAAGAAAGGAATTCGCCTTTAACTGACCAAGAACAACAATTCAACAAGTCATATAAAAGTTATAAAACATGGAAATAGAACATCTTTAATCGCTGCAGAACTAGAGCCATTAAACTGAATTCTCTCTAAGCAAAACGACAGCAATTCCTGGAGTCTCTGTATCAGTTTCTGTATGGATGTAATAGTTTTACTATGCCACATTTTTAAAGTATGGCTACTTCTTAATGATACAGGCTTTGTATGATGAGTGTCTCAAAGATTACTGAGTTAAGATGCCTGAAAGAAGCTTATGCTGACTTGTAATGGCAGTGTCTGCGTTAGAATGGCAAAATCTGCACTTGGATAGTGAAAAGAATTCCAGCTTTCCTTAGTATTACTGATTAATAAAGAGGAATCCTAAATATTCGTAAAGGGCCAGGGAAGACTACAATTGAGTTGTTCATTTCCCATACTTAGGCTGTAAACCAGAAATAATTGCATGATGCAGTTGCTTCAGAGCACTGTAAAGGGGTGTTAATTCATATACGAAGCACTTTGGTGTTATTATGAGAATGCTGTGGACATTCCTTTGATAAAAGTAATAATTCTATGTTACAGGAGTTAGTCTATTTAGATAAAGATTTTTAGATGGGGAATTTCAGCAGAAGCTTTGAGTAATTGCCCATTTCAGTACATAACTATCCTTTGCATTTTACACAGTAAACTTTAAAGCAGCATCTGTGTGTATCAGTCTGATTTGGAGACTAAAGTGAAATAGGAAATGGTACAGCTGCGAACAACTTCCATGGGTTTCCGATAACACTGGAGAATTACTTATTAAGGAAATGAAGGGCCAGTGACCGCACAGTAGTATTGGCTTCATCTTGACAAAGGAAATCTTTGTTTAACTGCTTGTGGGTTTTAATCCCAACTGATGTAATATTTTGGAACTTGAATAAAACCAGTATTACTGCATTGCAACCTTATGTGATTTACAGTTAAATAAAGACCCAAATGCTGAAATTACTCTTGTAACTTTGTAGCTGGCAAACAATGCCAGACTTAATTATTGGTCACCCATGTCACACAGCTCAAAGTGTATGTAGCAGTCTCCATGTGTTCAACTGTTTATCTCTCACATGCAGAGAAAGTAAAGTATTTGATTACACTGTCTCTAGAACAGACTTTTTTCTTTAGCTTTACTGAAAATGTGACCAGAATTAACCCAAATGTTTGTTAAACTCTTGCAGCCACAGAGGATTGCTTGAGTAGATGAAAGTTTATATGGACATATAATTGTAAAGAGAGTTTAATTCTGAAAAAAGCTACTTTTATTTTTCTTTTTAAATACTGCTTAAAGCACTTGAAGTGCTACTAGACCAGTGGTTTTCAACCTGGTCTTTTTGTGTAACAGGTAAAACAAGTTCATATCTGTGAAATTTCTGGTAATATTTTTATATTCACTTACTCTACAATATTCAAGGATTTAGAATTTGAAAACATAGAAATTTTCCTATAATCGAGGCAGCTATTTTAAAAATTGCTTCTAAACATTTATGTAGTGAACATTTCTTCTAAATTTTAGGTAGTGGTGTTGTGGCTTTTTAAAATTTATTTGTTCTCCTATATCTCTTTGTAAAAAGAGAAATGGTACGAGCTGTGAAAATAGAAGCACAGCCATACTTTCCTCTTCCTTTCCTTGTCCCTGGAGCTACATAAGATCTTCAGGTCATGCTCAGCATAATCTGTGTTGTAAACCAAGAGTTTAAAAGATGGTGAGGTTTTCTTTCAGTTTTCCCATATTCTGATGCAGCACTCATGAAATCATAGAAAAGCTTGGGTTGGAAGAGACCTTAAAACTCATCTAGTTCCAATCCCCCTGCTGTGGGTGGCAGGCATGCCATCCACTAGATCAGATTGTTCAGGGCCTCATTCAGTGTGGCCTTGAACACTCCCAGGGATGGGCCATCCATGGCTTCTCTGGGCAACCTGTGCCAGTGCGTCACCACCCCACCCTCTGACTGAGTACAGAATTTCTTCCTCATATCTAATCAAAATCTTTCCTCCTTCAGTTAAAAACCATTCCCTCTTGTCCTGTCACCATCTGCCCATGTGAAAAGTCGTCTTTTATAACGCCCTTTTAGGTACTTCAGCGCTGCTATGAGGTCTTCCCAGAGTCTGCTCTTCTCCATGTTGAGCAATCCAACTCTCTCTGCCTGTCTTCATATGAGAGATGCTTCAGCTCTCTAATGATTTTTGTGGCCCTCCTCTGGACCTGCCCTAACCAGATCCATGTCTTTCTTGAACTGAGGACTGACCCTACAGCTGAACACAGTACTGTAGGTGGGGTCTCACAAAAGCAGAGTAGAGGGGCAGAATCACCTCCCTCGACCTGCTGGCCACACTGCCTTTGATGCAGCCCAAGATGTGATTGGCCTTTTGAGCTGCAAGTGTACCTTGTTGGCTCATGTCCAGCTTTTCATCTATAAGAACACCCAAGTCCTCTTCAGGTCTGCTGTCAATGACTTCATCCTTCAGTCTGGACTCTTGGCTGGGTACACCCTAACCCAGGTGCAGCACCTTGCACCTGGACTTGTTGAACTTCATGAGGTTGTTTTGGGTCTACCTCAGGTTTGTCCAGGTTCCTGTGGATGGGATCTCATCCTTCTCTTTTGCTCATTTGCACCACTCATCTTCATGTCATCTGCAAGCTTGCTGTGTGTGGAGACAGACTCCCTCTGTATCATATGTTCTTTTCAGCTGGAGTATATAAGGTGCAAAATTACCGTTCTATTCGTGGAAGATACAGTGATCAGACACTGTTACGCACCATTTGCAAAGTATTACCTTTACATATGCTTTCAAAGATACCAGTCTTTCCTCGGCAGGCTCTAATAATATGTAACTTAAAGGAGTTTGTGTATATAATAACACTATAATGTTAGTATTGATTAATTTCCTATTACGAGATCACTCAGAATTAATGCGCTGATTTATGTCTAGCTTGGCTTGATTTTTTTCTTTTTAATCAATGAAATAAAAGCTCAATCCCAGCAAAAATGTAGTTCTAGGTGAAATACTATTTTTCTATCTGAAAAATTCACCATGCAGTCACAGTTCAAAGGCTAAGTAGAAGTGAGCTATAAAATTGTTCCTCGGATTTGCTGAGAGTTGAGGCAAGACCTTTGACAGCACTTTACATGATCATCTCTGTTACGAGTGTTACAGGGAATTCTTTAGGTATATGAGTCAGTTACAAAACCAGTTCACTTTAAATCAGTAGCTAAGCCTGCAGTGCATTCCTGACTTATTCTATTACATTCTGTGTTGAAAATGTAGGAAATAACATGCAATTAAAACCAAATCTCCAAATTCTTACTTGAAAACTAATATATAGGGTTTAGATGTGTGTTGAGTTTGGGGGCCTCAAAAGAAAGCCCGTAATTGTGTTGGAAATACCCTTATATTCTTAGTGTCATTTCAACACCTTTCTCTGTTCTTAATTACTTCTCTCAACTGATAATGACTTAAAAAACCCCCATCAATGCTGACTCCTCTAAGTCAGCGCTGACTCCTCTAAGCTGGACAATGCATTTTCTTTCTTTTGTTCAAGGGGAAAAAACCCCAAACATGCAGAAGCCAAGTTTGGAAAGGAGTGTGGTGTTTGTTTTCTGTTCGAGCACTATAAATACAGTGAGATTATGTCAGGCTTGAAAAGATCTTTCAAGATGATGTGGGACTTTATGATAATAATTCTGTACTTAAGTATTGAAGATGGTATATCTCAAAATCATATTATAAAGGTGAGTGGTGGAGATCAGGGAATTTCGAGTTAATTACTGAAGGCATTTGAGCTTTGAATTGGTGTGGCTTTTGAAGGCAAAAGTATTTTCACAAAGTAAGCAAAGAGATAACAAAAATTTATAGTGTTCTGTTGATAGTAAGATCAAAGTTCATTTTAGAGGAGATTTATCATCACTTCCTGGTTTCCTTTCAGCAGTCATGCTTGGGTTTTGTTGTTTTATTTTTCATTCCAAATTATTTTAGCTATTTTTTATTATTTATTGAGTACCAATTTTTGTGATTTCATTTTATACTACTTATGACTTACAGTTCTGGCTTTTTACTTTTGTATGAGAGAAATAAACTACCAAAAAAAGTAATTGACAGTGAAACTAGACACATCCTAAATGCTTTCAAGCACTCAGAATGCAGAATCATAGACTTAGGTTTATTTTAGTAATGTAACTATTTGGGTATTTGTGATTATTTATATAAATATTTTCATTATTTCCCAAATTTTACTCGTAAAAATTACCGCGGAAGTTAATACCACTGTCTTAGTAAATCCAGACTAAAAATAATCTACTCAGTGACTAATTAGAGTACACAAAGCTACATGGTCTCTTTTGTAGGATACATTTGTTGAGTTTTCTATAATTATATGATCACTAAACACAGATTTTATACTTCATTTGAAATCTAGGTGAAATTGAAGCTCTGCAATGTTTACTGGATTGGATGACTTAGTATGTAAAGCTGTACATTAATAATCTTTTGTGGGTGCTTGCCTGCTCCATTCTAAAATCACAATGATTAATGATCAGCAAATTCCAGGATGCTGTTAAAATAATTCAGGAAAGTGACTCAACTTCAGATGTGCACCTTGCACTTTTATTCGGTAGTACTAGGATTGAGTAGTTAAATTGCCTGGTTACAGGCAAACCTGGAGCCTGTTGGTGTGAAACATTAGCCATAGGATTCAGTAACCTACTTTTTGATCCTATATACAAAGCTTACAATCTGTCTTGGTAACAAGCAATAAATTAATAAACATTGATATTACTGTACTTCAGTAAAGGTGCTGCACAAATATGCCCTTATGGACAGGGTGTTACCCCATGTTTGGTGCAGTCCTGACTTGGGTAGGACTGAGATCTCAATTATTGCATGAAGTACCATTCAAAGGGCAAGATGTACTCAACTGGAACAAATGTGCCAACAGTGTTTTTTGTGGATGAAATCCAGAGCACATGCACCAGCATACAAAACAGGAATAAGAAAGCGCCTAAGTAAAAAGAAAAGGTGATCTGAAGAGCAAATACAGTGTGTAGCTCAATATATTAGCCCTTTCAGTCTGGAGTTTACTTAGGTGCCTGTACACTATTGGCATGTCCTAGTGGGTTTTGCTTGAACTGCTCTATATGGGAATTGAAGGGGGAAAGGCACCAAAATTGTCAAAGACTGCACTAGTTGAGTGAGATCATGCTATACTGAAAAAAAAAGAGAACACTGATTTCAGCACAATGTACTGTAGTAGATGTACATTTAAATTTTTCTAAAACTATCTAAAGGGTAGTGTAAACTCATTTTTGTAAATCACCCTGATAGGAACATTCATATACCAAGTGGAAAACAACTCCTTTAACCCCAAATTACCTAGAAAAGTCTGCTAAGACACAGGCTGTGAGCTGTGCTGGACAGAATCAGTCTTTGTTCTACCTAAACAACTGTATAGCAAAAAAAGGTAAAATTCAAGAGGCAAGAAAGACCAAGCAAGCAGCAGTATAACTAATGGAGAGAGTATATAGCTAAGAGAGTTGAAAAGAGGAACCTGGGCTACTCAAATTGTCTTGAGGAGTACCATTTTTGTAGTATTTATTGAAAAAGCAGTAATGATTGCTTTTAAGTGGTGTACTTGAGCAGAAGCAGCATTTGCAGCCATTTAATGTGCTTATAAATGGTATTGCTAGTTCCTTTTGTGAGTATATTTACAATCATATTTCAGCACTTAAAAATTTCCATTGACAATTCTGTTGTTGGTTTTATTACTAGAGGTGCTTAGAACAAGGAAGAGTTTAGGAATAAACAGCAAGTGAAATTGCTAAGGAATTATCTTTAAGACCATGTAAACCAAAGCTGTTCAGTTCCTTTATGATAAGCTTGCTTCAGTATGATAGCTTATTAGGACTATCTTGTTTCTTTTTTAACTCAGCAACTTGCCTTGATGGTGATAAATTACAGTGGCACCCTATCTGTAGCTTATAGTCATCACCTGTACATGGCTAGTAAGATGTGGAGTTTATTTTTTGCCAGCTGCAAAGCTGAAATCTGTTCTTTAAGGTGTCTGTTACTAATTTTCAGTGACCTGTTTTTATTAACCTGTTTATTTAGTTTGGTTGTTAAGCCTTGTTTTGTCTTACATAGAAGACAAGATTTGACTACAGTCTTGCCAAAAAGCTTATCTGAACACCTTTAGAAAGGAAATACAGGCCTTTTCTGATGATCGTTGTAAGGTAAGCTAGGTGTAAAACAGCTTGAAATCAGTTGAAAGAAGATCAAAAAAATTGTCTTTCTGTGGTGGTGATGAAACAATCATAGATTATTGTGTTATAAGCCATTTTGTTCGTATTTCAGGAAGTGGAAGCAGTACAAAAAATGTCATAAGAGAACTTTCAGAGAGTGAAACTTGACACTCACTGTTTTATGAGAGATGCCTAAGACATGACTTGATCACATCTAGTATTTTCGTGAGAAGGAAACTGCTGATTCCAATGGACTCACACAAAAGAAAGATATATTCCTCTGTCTGGAAGCGAAACCTCTCTTGAATTCGATATAATACATCGTTTCTTAAATGAGGATGGTTAGTAGGAAATCCTGCCTTGAAGAGGGACAGCATCTTTATCATCTGGAGACAAAATTGGTCTTCAGCTTACAGAACATATGCTGTAATTTCCCCAGTACTTTCAGGTTATGTTACACAGTAGTTAAACTAGATTTTCATTATAGCCACATCTGAATTCAAAATCCATACTTCCTTCAACTCTTAGACTGATTTATATATTAAGACCTTGTAAACAAATGTTAATATATAACAATATGTTAAAAAATAGCCTTTAAAAATTTATTAGTAATTTGTCCATTTTGAGATTGAAGTGGGGGAACAAGAGCTTAAATAATAATTGACTGAGTTGCAGTAATCATGACTGATGAGCACTTCAATGGTAATTAACTGATGTAATCCAGAGAAACTATTTCTGCTGACTGGTTATGGCTTGCATTTAACAGAGGACAAAAACCTCAGTGACCAAGTATGCCCTCTCTTATATTTAGTTTATGTCTTTTATCTGTTGAAATTAGTTATAAAAAGTGTTGTAGTTGCTTTCCATATTGTCTTCAATCTTCAGTGCCAATGCATTCAAAGATCAGAGAAACTGATTTCTTTTCATATACTGCAATTCAAATAGTGATATACTGCACTATTAACACAGTCCCCACCTAACATTTTTTTGTTTTTTAAAGAGATTACCTTTTCAGCATTGAAGGAAAATTGTTGTTGATGTGCTATTTTTCAGATACAGAGGTAACTTGATGTAGCTGGGAACTGAGATGAAATCAATCTCTGCTAATGTCTGCTGCCTTGGACTATATTCTGTTCTAAATGTAGCGGTTTTATTTATATTTACATAACTGAATGCTGTACTTGCATTTTTGTCTGTTTTACTACTATTTTAAACAGAAATCTGAAGTAAGTTTTATCTGAATGCAGTTGTGACTATTTTAATTTTTCAGTAGACCTCAAATAGACAGCAGTTATCACCAGAATGTAAACTCAAAGAAGGAACGAAGGGAGAATACAATTATATTTGTTACCTAGTGCAGGTTTGTTATTTTGATTTTGTTATGGATGTTTGCGGTTAGTTTCAGTTAATTATAGCAGCTCTCCACCTAGTGAGGCAGAACAGCTGTGATTTATCCAAAATCTCTCTAAATTATTAAGCTGCTGTTATGAAAATAATTCCGATGAGGTGATTTGTGAAATATGACTAAATACAAAAATTGTACCAATTCACTGGAGATACTGTTTGCTCATCATTATCTTAGAAATATTTGTTATAAACTTGTGTTTCTCAAGGATGTTTGACCCATTTTGCCATTGATTTCAGATGAAATAATACGCAGTAATATGAATTACTGTTGTTCCTGTTGGTTTTGAGGATGGGGGAGTGGTGATGATAAGAGACAGAAAAAAAATGCAAGAATATGACTGCAAAATAATGCTCTAAGTCAGTTTTGCTTTGAAATTGAAACATTTGTTACAGTGACCTGTTATTCACAGATGCTGTCATTTCATTCAACAATAAAGAAATTCTCCCCACCTCATAACAGGAATTTCAAAACTGATTGTTCTACAGACTTCTTCAGAGCTTAAGTGAAATCATCTTTCACTTGCCACTCCTGTGGGGATGTGGTGTATGCAGAAGTGTGGTCATGCATTTATTTGTGAAGAGGGAGTGGCACAGCAAAGGAGATCTCCAAAGTGTTACAGAAAGGAGAAGGAGCTCAATCGAAAAAACCCAAGAACTTCTTTTTTCAGTAGAAAGAGCAGAGTGGGGGGGCTCTTTTTGCAGAGCTGACTTAATATTAGGTCCAAAGATTCCCCCAATCCTCTTAATAGGTAGTCATAAAAGCCACACTGCATAGGAATACTCGACCTTATTATCATGGCTGTAGTTCAGAAAAGCTCTTCAAAAATGCATAAAATCTGTTGGTGCGGCATTAAACATTTTATAATATAGAAAAACTGGGAAAAAAGGGAAAAATGTAGTGATCAAACCTTTTACGGTCTTAAACTGAAGTGAAACACTTCACTGAAGCTAAATTTGCACTTAGGAAAGTGTCTAGCAGTAAAGAGTTAAGTAAAAAGAATGTCATGCATGTGTATGTGATTCTAAATCCAGAAGTGTTACATTTCCTTTGTTGGCATTAGTTTCTGCTGAATATACAGGATATATATGGTGAAGACTAAGCCCTTCTGTTAGTTGTCTGAAATGTTTTAACAGAAGTGTGACATGCTTGGTCAAAAAGACTGGAGGTTTTAACAGATCAAAGCATATATATTTTGTTCTTTCTGCATATTTTTCAGCTCACCCATTTGAGTTTTATTGACCAACTTCATTAACAGGATTTTTTCTGGAATTAGACTTTCTTTAACAAACTGTAGTGTGTAGAGTAGTAGTACATGGTAGAATTTTGTCTTGAATGCTTGCAGCAGAAGCTTTTGAGTTGTTTTTTTTTAATTTCGTCTCCAAGTATTAGTTGTCATTTACTGGTGATGGCTCCAGTCTTAATATCTCTTGATGAGGAAAAAGTGGATAGGAAACTGTTGAAAGGTGCTGTCTTTCTGCTCTTATATGTAATTACTACTACTGTGAGAGATGGCATCCTGTCAGAGGATGTAGACTAACTATTGAATATTCAGAGAAATGCAAGCATCATGAGGTATTTCTGCTAGGATTACTTGATTTTTTTTCTGCTTTTTGAGGTTTTCCCCATCCTTAACCGAGCTATTCAACAGCCAACTCCTTTAGTTGCTATGCTGAAATCTACCCTTTTTCCTTGCGGCTCTGGTGAGTCTTGAGATGAATGCTTCAGAGGAGGGCTAATGCCGGCTTTCGCCGGGGTACTTAATAGAAGGAGGTATTTAGGAGAACTTGTGTTTCTTGAAATCACCTACAAGGCCCTTTGCTGGAGGGGAGCAGATGAGGTATCAGCTCTGCCACTTGTTCACTTAAAATTAATAGTGCTGTGCTGTTTCCAATAGAGCCTGGGAAAAGAAAATGTGTAGCTTTATCAGCCTTAGCCAGGAAATTAAAACTTTGTTTAGAATATGTGACAATAAATATTTTCACTTGTCATTTTTCACAGCTCTGTAATCTCCATGTGAAGATAATATCTCAAGGAGGTTAATAGAGAATTGTCACGTCAGTTTTTTTCTCTCTTTTCCCTCTTCATAAATTCACAGTAATAATGCAACTTTTTTCCTTGCTATTTGTTTTGTTTATTTTGGGGGTTTTGTTTGTTTTAATTTTCACCTCCTTTTCCTTGTAACTTACCAAATGATGTATTCTAACAATAGCATACATGTCTTCTATGGGTTGTAAAAGCATAAAAATATAAAGCAGGAGAAGATGATTCATCATTGTTTAGAATAACAGGTATGTAAAAGATTTGATACGATAGCAAACCAAACTGCTGGAAAAACAAGTAAAGATTTGACCATAATTGAAACAGTCATTATTTGCACTATCTGTTTTTTGTGAATAGTTGTTTGAACATTTGACAGATCTAATATTGCCTTGTATGGGTTGTGTTCATATTATTTAGTATAGGATGCCTATTTTGTTGGTATGTGTAGACTACAGATGCATTTTGACACAAGCATTGAGTAGCTATGCACCTGTGGTATGCAATTCTGTTTCTGCTGGCCTTTTTCTTTTAAGTGAAATTGAAATCTTTATTGCTTTTCTGACATGCTCTGCTTTTTATCTGCTGTGGGACAAAGTGGAAGGCTTTTTTATTGTAGCAGGCCAACCTTGAAAACTTTGTAAGTGGATTTTAATTTTGCTTATATGAGGTCTTATTAATAAAAAGATTACGCTATACTTAGAAAAAGGAACATGAAGTATACCACCTGTGTTTTGATCTCTCTTTCATCCTTAATTGGTAATTGCTTCCCTGTTTTTCAGTTTGACAGTTAAGGATTAAGATGGCAATGCTCTCCTGTCACTGTAAAAAGCAATGTCTCATGACATTGCAGCGTTCTTTGTAGATAGTGTATGCTGGATTCCTTTTTCAGACAGTATGGGGTGCTTCAGCCAGTAGTAGCTTAAGCTGGGCAAATCCATTGGTGTTTGCTTCATGAAAAAACAAATTTGGTCTAGCAGGATTTACTAGCACAGGTTCAGTGCCATTTGAACACAGCAATGGTGTTTGTGGGGCCAACTTGTACCTGCAAACTGATTAATAGCTTTTATGCAGCAAAGAAACTGAGTTATTTCTTTTATCTGCATCCATGGCACAGTTAACCCACACCATAGCAAACCATTCCTCTCTAATTAAGAGTTCACCAAATTTACTTTTCATTAAACTCAATAGTTACGATTTTGAACTGACTGTTAGAGAGAATTATTTCAAGTAAGATTGATTTGTATTTAGATTTCATTCTTTTTGTCACCTCTTACTGTTTGACTTTCTTCATTTAAAGCAAACCCCATCACACCTTCCTAATCTTGTATCAAAGTTTTGTGACAAAATGTAACAATATGAATCAAAAACTTGTGGTCATTCTCTGCTCTTGTCAACAGCAACTGTTTGAGTCCTTGTCATTGCCAAATCAAGCCGACACAGACAAATTGCTCTGGTTTTCACCATTATGCATCTCTTCAGGTCATCCTTTTTTTGTTGTTACCACTAAAAATACAAATGTTTCTCCTGAAGAGATTGGTAATTATTCAGAGAATGTCTGTAAGTAGCCTCTGAAAAAGGCATATGAGCACCCTTTGAAAACAAGACTTCACATGAGAGCATTACATACATTACTTCTGTCAGAAGCATAAGATGCACAAATGTGCTGGAACACTGAACTGTGTTTGTCTTCAGGGTTACAACAGTTTAGTTTTCACATTGCAAAGAATATTTTCATGGCTTTTAAGGATTAGAAACTCCTCATCCCTTCTCTTAATGAAGGTGTAAATTCTGCAAAAATAGAAGAGACCACCTAAGAAGAAATTGAAATTGAGGATATCAGTAACTGCTGATTTAACCTAACCTTCATTCAGATTATTTTCTTGAAGGATTTGATTAATTATTCTCTTATGGTTACAGGTCTAATTACAACCACATCCAGAAAACTAGATCAAGAGCAGCAGGGAGAGCACATACTGGAGGTAAATAATTTCTTTAGTTCTCTGAAAAACAATGACTGTAAGGTCATTGGTCTTTTACATGGAGTTAAGTTTACCAGGCTTGATTACTATATGAAGAATTTCAGAAGTAACTTCCTTTATGTTCATTATGTTTCATGCAGAAAACTACTGTAAAACTATGTATAAAAACAGTGTATTACAGATTTCTTGTAAGAAAAAGAGTAAAGGTACAGATTGAATGCAATTTTTTGGTTTTATATCTGTAAACTAAGATTTACTTTCAAACCATACAAAGGCATGATTGTTAAAAGGAGTGTGTTTCCTTTTTCATCTTCCTGTGTAATTATTGGAATAGCTATTTCAGCCTAACTTTTGCTGACTATAGGCTTCTGAAAAAGAAGTGCAGAACGGTATTTTTAACATTGAGAATACAGGTTGCATGTGAGCAGCCCTATTTCCTGCGTAACATGTTTACCAATTGCATAAGTTGCAAAACATGCATTGTAGAGTCAGAGTCCAAGACCATGAAATTCATTACTTAATGCTTTTATTTAGCTGCATTTAATTGATTGCCTGGAATTCATATAACTTTTCTCATTCTCTGTCAACATGAAAGAAAAACACATAGACAACTTCAAATCATCCAGTTTCACAATGTTGTCAAGCAGTATAACAGCATGATACTTCACCTGTAATGAAAACTTACTATTCACAGTGATCCTTATGTACTGAGTTTTAGCTGGAACCTTTATCATGCCTCTGCTTCTGGATTACAGATAAAGACTGCAATAGCAGTTGGCAAAAACTAACATTAAAGCCAGAGAGGCAAGTCTGGACTTAATCAAAATTTGTGAAATCCTTAGAAAGGTATTGTAATAGGAATGCAATGACTGCATAGACTTGGAGGTGATTGTATTCCGTGGTAGCATGGACTATCCTTTTGCTCAGTTGCAGTATACATGCAGTCTTCCTGGCCCATTTCTATCCCTTTGGTGCATTGCAAGCTGGATTAATGCAGCTGTTGGACCAATTTATCATTACTTTCATTTCTGTATCAGCTTTGAAAAGATCTCTGTGCACCTAAGTAGCAATAAGGCAGAATTTCCTCTGCAGTATGTTTCTAGTAGTAGTAGTAACAAAGTTAATTAAGTGGCAAATCTAATTTAGTACTGGACGTATTCTTCCTGTATATTGTAGAGTCATTATATTATTCTCTTTTAAAATTAATTCTCATTGCATTTGGTTGTGGAGGTTTCCTGGAGCACTTTGTGTCAGTTAGATTTCTTGACCACTGCTATGTATATATTGGTTGTAAAATTGGTGTATCATGACTTTTACTTCTATACTTATTATACTGGCTTTTATATTAGATTTGTGCAGTAAATAGAATGAGTTGTGGATTATTTTCTGACCCTGAAGCCACCTGGCACAATATGGCTTTGACTACTTACACCTTATTCCTGGAGCAGGTTGGCGATGCTCAAATTGCCTGTTCATAATGGTGTCTGAATTGTGTGAATTCTCAGGCTGCAGCTAGGCAGTGTTTGTGCTGCTTTTTCCGGGCCAAAACTTATGCCAGTGGTCACACTCAGTGTAATGTTATCAGCAGTTGCCTGATAACAGTCATGCTAATTTAACCCTAAGTTTATAACCTTAAGCTAACATACAGAATTTGGAAAGTTTATTTTTAAGATTACAATGTCACGTAATGGTACATATATCCTCCTGGTTTCATCTCTCTATATAAAATAGCAGTTTAAGCTGGTTGTTCTTTAGTTTGTAACATTATTGCTTGTTGGTATTATTTATAATCCTTCATTCTTCCTTCATTTTGAATCCTAGCTGGTTTTTAAAGTTTTAATCAACAGTATGTGAAGTATCCAGTAGAAGAACTCTTAATTACAGGGTGATACTCACAGACAGCATGGCCCAAAGTAGCAGTTTTCCCTTGTGTTAGTTTTCTGTTTTCAACTTTGGAAATAGGTTGGAAAGAAACCCAGAAATGCTCAGAATGGTGGGCATTATTATGAACCAAGTGCTGAGCCTCTGGCTAGTTAATTGAGCATTGAAATATTGACAGGATGGGTTGGTGGGTTTATCACTTGTTTGCTATTCCTTGATTGCATGTCCACTTACATAATGGCAACTAATATGCCCCATTTTATTAATCTCAATTTGTACCTATTTTCTGAGTGTCAATTGGCACTTTCTTATGCAGATATTTTAGACTGCCTTCATGTTATTTTTTCCTGTCTTAGTATTGTCAGTAATGCCTTCAAAACTGATGTTGCATTCAAATCAAAGAGATTTTTCTCAAATTTGCCTTTGTCTTCTCCTTGGTTCAGGGCAATGCTAATTTTATGTTAACGGACATGTTATTACATACCCCTATTGATTTCCTCATTTGGGATATGCTTTGTTTTTTTGGTGGGGTTTGGTTGGGGGGTTTTTTGTTAACTGAAAGGTATATGCTGGTATTCTGTTACAAGTACTAAAGGGAACATGCTTATATGGAAATCATGCCATCTGATAGAGATGAGCATGAATATTTGCATTCCATGTGTTAAAATATTGATAGCAGCAGAGTTAACTTTTGTAGTGCCTTTTGTAAATATTCATCTAATAGCTTTAGGCAATTGTCTTTAACTGAAGTTAGGGTTGTCATAGGCAGTTGTAGGAAAATCTGATTTGGAAAGAGTATTGTTCAAGGACCATGTTTGAATTGAGCACTAACTGTATCCTTTTTAATAAAAACAGGTAACAGTAACAGACAATGGTACTCCTGCAAAATCAACGATTGCACGGGTGATTGTCAGAGTCTTAGATGAGAATGACAATAAGCCTCAATTCTTGCAAAAATTCTACAAAATTCGGCTTCCAGAGCGTGGTAAGCCAGAGCGAGAGAGAACTGCTAGGAGAGAGCCAATCTATCGAGTTCTCGCTACAGATAAAGATGAAGGCCCAAATGCAGAGATCTCCTACAGCATTGAAGATGGTGATGAACATGGCAAATTCTTTATTGAACCAAAAACTGGAGTTGTCTCATCAAAGAAATTTTCTGCAGCAAGGGACTACGATATCCTTTCAGTGAGTCAAAATCTTGTATATCATGACTGTGTAAAGTGTTCTTTTATCTATCAATTCTTATTCAGCAGCTGGCAGATGAGTGACTGCAGCATTGAAGGAAGAGAGCTGCAACAAATCCAAAAGTATTTTTTAATGGGTTTATTTGCTTTTTTTCTTAGTTTGGTTTGGTTTTTGTTAAAGGAAGATTTCAGATGTTTGTATTGTGAATCAAGAAACTTCTGTTCTTTTCTTGAAGGTGACAGGTAATGTATGTGATGAGGGAACATAAACAATCAGTTTGACTCACCTCCAGGAAGAAAGCAAAATAAAAGTGAATTTATGGGTTAGAGTTTGTGCTGCTATCAGGTGCTGCATACTTTTTCTCCATTTGCTGCCCAGATAATGAAGGGCAAGTGGCACTTGGAGAAACACTTAACCTTCTTGGATATATCTCACAAGAGCAAATATGCTTGGAGCTTATTACTACTCTGTATTTATTGTGACATTATGATTTAAGTGATCCTGTAGCCTAAAAGATGTGTCTGTTTCACAGATTAAAGCTGTAGATAATGGTCGTCCACAAAAATCTTCAACTACACGGCTTCACATAGAATGGATTCCAAAGCCTGTCCCGCCTGCAGAGCCTATTTATTTTGAGGAGTCATTTTTTTCTTTTACTGTGATGGAAAGTGACCCAGTTGCTCACATGATTGGTGTAATAGCTGTTGAACCTCTTGGAACACCACTTTGGTTTGACATAACGGGTAAGGATGCCTCAAGGGCCTTTATTATTAGAAACAAATGCATGGAGTCAGATACTGGAGAGTTCATTGCAGCTTGGTTTTAATTACTTTTCTAAGTTATGCAAAGTTTTGGCATTTTTTAGCTGCAGATGTGGATTTTTTCTTTATTTTGTTGTAAATCAAAATTACTTTTAATCAATGCCACTGTATATCTAAGATTAAAATGAAGTTGCAAAATATCTGATGTGTTTCAGTTTTGAAAATTACTTATGAATATTTTGTCACTGAAATTAAAACTAATCAAATAATAATCTCATAGACTGTAGGATAGGAAAAAATATAATGCTATTTTCTTCAAATCGGGATAGTACACTCAGAGATTATACTGTTCATGTTGATTTCTTCTCCTCTGGGCTGCTTGCTGTCCCTTGATTCAGTGCTAAAAGGAAATCTTGTAATGCTCCTAACCCCAGCAAACTTCTCCCTGTACATATTCTTTCTACTCTGTCATATCTTAGCCTCTACTACTGTAAGGGGAATTCTAACCAGTAATATGACTATATGTTGATGTCATGGTGACAGAATGAATAGTACTTTTAAAGTTTAGACTTAGTCGCTAGACCTATGAGCACCAGTAATACACAGAGTGTTCACTGTGTAGCTGATGGTAAAACCGAGTTCTGATGTGTGTTAAATGCTTTAGAATCAAGGAAAATGGCATAGCCTTATTTCAGGAGAGGTGCCTTGTACTGAACTGTTTCTAGTCTTAAGATAACCCTATCAGACTGATTTTTCCACCATATTCACAGGAGAGAGAAGGATTTTTTTCATCTTGGTTACTGCTGAAAATTTGAGCCATGATTATGGTGTTAAGTTGTTGACGAGAGCCTGTTTTTAATTATGTCTTAAAGTTTAAGTATTTTAAACATCTGTTTTGCTGGTATGTATTTCCTAAGGAATCCTAAGAACAGCATCAGTTAAAGTTTCTGAAACAAACACATATAATAGGAATATATAAATGCCAAATACTTCAGGGTATTCTCAAAAAATTTTCAAGCACATGAGAACAGGTACAACTCTTCTCTAAAATCATGTTTCATGTGTGAACAACCTGTGATGATACTGGCAATCATTGCTAATTCATTAAATATTTACATAGAATTTTTTAAATTGTTCTTTTAAATGTATTTTTGGCAGGGGTGGGGAAAGAGTACTTGTTCAAATACCACATCATTGAATAAAAAGTGTTTGCATCTGGACAAACCAAGGGGTTATGGACCTGTACAACTGTGTAGAGGAAGTAGGGATGATTTCCTGCATTCTCATAAGGGAAAAGCTTTCTGCATTAGATGTATTTTGGGACTGATGTTGCTCTTTCACTGTTCTCCGCAACACGTACACGCACGTAGACATAGGAGTAGAAAGCAGAAAATATGAAAATAAGTGAGCGGGAAAGATGAGTAGGTTTTGTGTACTCCAAATTAGGGTTATCCAGTCAACAGCAAACAGGAACATCTGTAGACCAGAGAGCATCCCTTAAAGGAAAGGTTAAGAAAGTGACATTCCCAGAAAAAGGTGAGCAGTTCATGGAGGTGAGAGTAGATAGAAAAGGTCTCAAAGGTTTTGGGAGTTTCAATATAGTACAACATTGGTGTTTTCTGGAGTCTTTTAACAGCAAAATTTGTTAATCAGATTGGGGATGTATTTTTCTATTGTTGTTCTTAGTGCATTTCAACTGCTGTGGATTCTGAACGGTGTGTACATGTGAATAGAATTCTGATGATAGCACTGTGTAGATTTGCTCATAAGCATGCAGCACAGTCTGAACATTTACATATATTTTTATTGTATGCTTAATGCAGGAAATAGATGATCTTTTCCTGCTCTTTTTAGAAAGACATACACAGAAAACTCCAAGGGGAAAGAGCAGAACTTCTCTGAGCATTGATTGTGTTCTTAGTAAAAGTATATTGGAAATTTTGATATGTGATTATATTGCGAAGTTATCAGATATTCTTTCAGATGGCCACTTTACTGCCCTCTTTTACTGTTTCTAATAGCATGAATGAATTTGATTGACAGCTTTCCTTTGTGTTCTGTGCTTGCTTTCCATGCTTTCTTTCTTTTTGGCTGAGCCAGGAGACAAGCTTGCTAGTGAAGTATTTTACATCTTTCAGATGGCTTGTGACCTGAACTGTACAGCAGAAGGTATCTGCTGAGATCACATAATTTATTACCAGATTATGAGATCTGAAATGAAAGCGTACATTTATAAACTATTTATTTTATTAACCCTTCGGAAATCAAAGTGCTCACGGTTGCATTTGTGACAGGTTCGTTTTTGTTTTGTTTTGTCATCATTACATTTATACAGCATCAATTCTGAGCATCCAGTTTTGGCTTTGGCCAAAACTGTTGCTGTTACACTTTCAGTGTACCAGGTGCAGAAGTTTGGGTTGAGTTCTGCTTCAGCGGGTCTCCAGATACCACTACTACAAAAGTTAGGCAAGGCCTTTGTGATTTTCTTGACAAGGAAGGAAAAAAGATGTGGTTAGAGAGCTTGTCTTTATGTTAGGGAAAGTGATTGAACAGACTCATACCCATTCACTTTACTCTTCCCTTAAAATGTAGATGACTTTATTTAGGCACCTGAGAAAATGGTTTTGCCTGCCAGTTACAAAAAGGAAAAGCTGGACTCACTTTCTAAAGCTGACATATTGCACAAAGTCAATTAAAAAAATTCACATACACCTGCTAAGAAAAGAAAAAGCTGCTGCCTTTCATGCTTTCCAGTTTCTATCCATTTGAGTGAAACTGCTGCTGGGCCAGTAAGAGGAGCTGGCTTTCAGTTAAACTAGAAAAATTACATGATGCTGGTCATTATCAAATATCTCAAATCCATGAAGCAGAATCCAGCCCATCTTTCCCAAACTGGTATGTTTGTCATACAATGAAACCTTCTAAAGGTGAAATCCTTTTTACATATGAATGGAGGCTCATTTCAGTATTTCCTATTTTTTTCTTGGATAAAGTACAAATTTGCAATCTTTGGAAATTTACCCTCTCAATTCCAGCCTGGGCTTTTCATAAAAGGCATTTAGTGATTTACAAAGCTTAGCACGTAAAACCTTGTTAAAATAAAAAATGGCACTCAGGTGATATCTGAATGCTATCTGCTATCCTTGTAAAATATAATTAGAAAAACATGCACATAATTAGGAGAAATTGGTTTGCCATATCCCACACTGGCTTGACCAAAATAAAAATTGATTCTTCCATTTTAGGCAGTTTATTGAGAGGTCTACAGCAATTGTAGTTAAATGGCAATATTTATCATTGCTAACAATATTTGGACCTAATGGACATTGTATTCTCAGGACAGTCTGCTCCGGGTGGCATGATGATGATCAATTAAGTGTTTAAACAACTGAGTGTAGCTATTGATCTACACAGTTATTTAACTATAGCTCAAAATGTAATTTGAACATTTCACAAGGGAAATTAAGGTAATTTGTTTCAGAAAAGGAACTTCACCACCATATTTAAACATTGGGCATTTAAACATTAGCACTCATCTGAATGCTGCCTATCTCAGTAGGAGTGAGCTAGTGAATACCTTAGAAGTCAACATTGAGATGAGAATTCTTCAGAGGTACTGTTGCTTTTTCTACCTTATCTGTAGTTCTGTATGAATATAGTAATTGGTACTGTGCTCCAAAAGACATAAATTTGACTGTATGTCTGATTTGGGATTTCAGTTATTTTGATACAAAATATCTTTTTCACTAATTAGTCCAATCTGCACAAAATTAACTACCACATTTTACCCAGTAATTCTCAATTTCTTCTTATTTGGAATCATTAAATACCTTTTTTAAAAAAAAAAAAAAAAAAAAAAAAAAGAGAATTTTACAAATAAGAATTTATGTACTGACTTTCCATTAGCCAGACAAATTAGCTTTGTCCAAAACTACTCAGTGTTGTATATCTTTAAGTAGCAGTATATCACATTACCAGGAAAAAAACCCAAAGTGTTTAAAATAAATGTATGTGTAAGTCTATGTATATGTAGTTCCACCTTCATTAAGCATCTGAAGACAGAACATGTTCATACATGAGAATAATGAAACAATGATGTGTTTTATTAATTTATCCCTCTCCCAATTTCCTGAATAAGGTGGAAACTATGACAGTCGATTTGATGTGGACAAGAGCACTGGAACTATCATTGTCGCAAGACCTCTTGATGCAGAACAGAAATCAAATTACAACTTGACAGTAGAGGCAACAGATGGAACCAGATCTATCAGCACTCAGGTAATGGACTTTCTAATGAAGCGCTTATAGAAGAGGGAATTTTTAGCTGGAGGGTGAGGAGAGTGTTGCATTTTACCATATTTTCATCCTGGACAATGAACGCAGTTTATTAGGAACTCTGTCTAAAACAGAAGTGGATTCTGATATTCATAGAGCCATGTTATTTGATGGTTTAGTTAGAAGGCTATGTATTATGCTGCTGTAGGCTAAGCCAACAGCTTTTAGGTTATATCGTGTTCCTACAGCTAAATAAATGAAAAAAGACACTAAGGCCTTGCATGAATGATATTCTCTCAAGAAAAGGATTAATACTACTTAATATGCATAACTCCTCTTTATTAAGCTCCCACAAAATCACTACTTTGATTACTGTACTTTAAAGACAAGCATTGTAAAATTTTGTGGTTCCCCCTCTCACTACAAGATGTGGATGACCAGTTGTACAGCATCCAATTAATGTTTTATGAAACCAAGCTGTTTCTTCGGCATAGTGTACATATAGAAATAAGGTTTAGATGATAACATCTCTTTGTATTTTCCCAAGTACTTTATTTTAGCTCCGGTGGAAGTAGAGATTGCCTAACAATCTCCAAAAAGCAGCAACCTCAGGCAAACCAGTTTTTTAAGATTACCTTTCTACTAAGGCTCTCTGGTGGTGGCAATCCTTTGCAGTTGGTCTGCTAAGTTCACTTTAAGATACAGAAGCCTTTTGTGGCACTACCAGAAGTAACTCATAGTGAAGTAAGTTATAATGTATATCCCTTCTGTTTTTCTCATCTAGTTTCTTTCCCTAGCCCAGAACCTGAATATATTTGAAAGTAAAGATTAGCTGAGGTTGCTGTCAGGAGAGCCATGAACATAGAGGAGCTCCACTTTTTTTCCAAATGGAAAGGATTTATTTACTAATTAAAGACTGTTGGACTGAGACAGTGATGTGTCGATTACCTATCCCTGTCACTGACCTACCCCACAGGAGCTCAAAGAGCAATAAGTGGGTTGCTGCTGTCTTTTCTATATTAGAAATCTGTGTTACAAATGTAATTTCTTGTTGTTCACCTTCTATGCAGCATATGTTTTTCTGTTATCTTTTCTAATGTCTTACATATTGTCTTCCTGGTTTTGGCCAGAGTAAAATATGTTTCTTGTCAAGGTTTAATATTTTAAATACAATCTTTATTGAGCTGAATACATGTCTGGAGGCTTGATAGGTCAAATAGACTAAATTCAATAGTAGAAGATTGGAAGTTTAGCAGTTTCCTATGAGAACTTCCTTTTCCTTTAATGGTGACAATTGTGAGTTATATTTTAGACCATTAACCTTCAAGGACAGCAACATGTTCCCAAGCAGAAATTCGCTGCTGTCATAGCTGTGCTGCCGTTGCTTCTGGTGCTTCATAAAAGATTTGGAGAATCTTGCTGTAAATTTATTGCCTACTTGTAGTAAAATTATTGAGCAGATTCACTTGTACTGATTACAGAATGCTGGATAGAAGGCATGAAATACTTTGGTAAAAAAACAGAAGAAACATAAACCCAGCTAAAAGTAAAGAAAGACAGCAAGAAGCTTTGTAGCTTTCTACACACACTTCCCCCTCTCCTGAAAATGCAGTAAAAAATGCCACCATGCAGTGTGTTGGGTTAGCCTGGGGGCTAGTAAAGGCTTAATATGTGGTCTCAATGACTGCAGATATTCTATCCGGTACTGCTGCTTACATAGCTGAATTTATGCAATGTCCTGAGCTGAGT
>JAWWEV010000134.1:41557105-41604910 GCA_035583235.1 Hafferia zeledoni | reverse complement strand
TGGTCTCAATGACTGCAGATATTCTATCCGGTACTGCTGCTTACATAGCTGAATTTATGCAATGTCCTGAGCTGAGTTGAACCATGATCTGCTTTGTCTTTTGGAACGACCAAGAATTGGAAGGCTATAAAAGTATTTTAACCTTCACACCTTCTCTTCCTCTGGATTATATGATTCATTCAGCTCTTCTTGGAAGTGTACAGTGTACCTTTTGTCCAGTTTCTTTAAATGAATTTGTTATTTTAGCGTTTGTAAAGCTGAGTGAGCATTATAAACATTTACCACAGCACTCTTCTCCAGAAAAATTGGAGTAGTCGTCTTAAATTTGTCATTTCTGTGATGGCTTTTTCTATTATTTTCTTTTGTGTCTTTCCTTTCCTCTTTGTTCGAGTTGGCAGGATCAGAAATTGTGATTTCTGTTACAAACAAGCACAAAGACTTCCTTTGCATTGTCTTCCTTTTACCCTGCTTGTAGGATAAGCACAAGTTATGCTGTTGCTGCTGGAGTCTCACGTTCCTATGGTGTTTAGATTGACGAGTGTGGACTAGTTCAAACTCTGCGAGTGTTGGTGCATGAACAGACTCTCTCGTATCTCCCCCGTAACTCCTGGCCCACCCAAGTGGACTAATCTGTTAAGATAACCCACAGGACTGTAATTCAGAATATGCATTTCAGATATGAAATGCTGATATGAAATCAAAGTTGAAAGTGTGATTTATGGCTGCCACTGTGTAAATTCCATTACTCATTGCTGAAGTAATGATGATTAAAGTTTGAGTGTTAATGTGGTGGTGGATTCTTCTAAGAACTGATAAACAGTTAAAATGGAGTGACAGGCAAAAGAAGTTCTGAATTCATCAAGAACAACAATATGCTGTACACAGCTTTTAGCTTACAAAGTAATTGCTATAAACACTGCATATACAGTAAACAATTCAAGAGACTTTGATTAACAGCAGAATAAGTTATTTTACATTTAATTTGAAAAAGGAAATGACATTTGCAAGAAATTGAGGAGGGGCACAAGAATTGAAAATATTTTTGTGTAGAAGCAGTGTGTTGAATCTGTCTTTAAACTGGGTAACATTTGCTGGCCTCAGGCCATGAACATCTGTAGCGCATTTGACTCTTTCAGGACTTGAGTTAAATAGCTTTTTTGAAAAATAAAGCAGCAGTAGGCGTGGAGGCTGTTAGAATTTTGCATGCATCTAAATGCCAAATGCATGATGCAAAATAAGGACAAATTCCAGGCCAACAATAGTGGTGTTTGACAGATGATGTTAGAGATGACTAGTACACACTACGAAGGAATATAATTAAAAATTAAAAAAATACAAAGAATGAATCTTTAAAAAAACAAATCAACATACTTATTTACTGAAATAGGAAAGGTTATTCACAAGTTGTAAGTAGCAATATATGAATTATTGAATTCTTTCTTGGGGGAACACAGAAAGAAATCGTGTTTCTAGCTGTAGCCACTTGCAGTCATTGCTATGTCTATGAGTTTTATTTTACACTGAAAGTAGTATTTGAAATGGTTTAAAGCTAATTGGAGCATTTTATCTACTGCTATACTATTGCAGAATATTTAATCTTGCTTTATGCAAAATTTATATGGATATTATACTTCGGGAATGATGTGTAGAATATTCTTCATTTATTAAATACGCATTTTTGCTTGCAATCACCACGCTGCTCCATGGAGACATTTTAGAACTGGAATGAAGTTTTATTATCTTTGGATAATACAAGTTTTGTTTATGAAAATTACTATAAACATATCAATGTAACTACAATGTAATTATGGGAGAGAAGTAGATTTTAAACTCCACATGGAATCAGTAAATGAAAAATTATATTAAAATGATCCAAAGGAACATTGTGTTTAAATAGTGCTCACAGAGTATATTTTGTCAGTGAGATATATCTCCTCTATAACTTCCTAGAAATAATGCATTTCTATGCAAACTTGGGTTTCACCTGCCAAATTAATAATAGATTTTAAGTCCTTCCTCAAAATAATCCTGGTCTGCTCTGTTCTTGCAGTGCTCTTAGTGAGAACTGTGAGCAGAGGAGCAGTTGTGCAACACAGCCCATGTGTATCTTTGTAAAATGAGTGAAGTTTCTTTTGTTCCAGAGCATTTTGTTTCAAAGATCACATTACGGTCTGTTAATGGCAATTTTTTTTCTATATTATGCCTCTTTAATGTGCATCACTTTCTTAAAAGACAATATTAGCATATTTCATTTGAATTTAATCTATAATTTCATGGGAAAATGTTCAATAGCTGTTCGTATTGTACATGTTACTTTAGAATAACACGAGTTCTTCATGTGTTTTATTCTCAGGCACACTAAACCATGTTTTTCTGTGTGGGTCTTTAAGACTGCACTCCCAATTATTACTTCAATTGCTTTTCATTTAATTTGAAGGCCTTAATAGTTTCCGTGAAAATTTGGTGACCTTTTATATTTAAAAGGTAACTGCATGTCTAGCATCTGTCACTTAGCCTCAGTAATAAGAATTCCTGACTTGAAAGTAGGGTTTTCTTAGTAATTTATTCAATAGTTTAGACTAGAAGAAGCCACTAGGGTTCATTTAGTTAAAACTCCTGCTCAAAGCAGAGCAAACTGCAAAGTTGATTGAGTTGTTCAGGGACTCGTCAGGTTTTAAGAGCATGGGATGACAGGGTGTAAGACACCAGGGTCTGAGCTACAAGCTCACTAAAGGAGTTTTACTTTAAAAATATACTCGCCAAATTTATTAAAAGAGCCTTCAGTTGTCATAAAACCTGAAGAGATAATGCAAAGGAGAAATGCTGCACTTGTTTTTTCAAGAGGTACTTTTACTGGTAAACTCTAGAAAATAAGGAAACTTGGCAAAAGTTTAAAGGGCAACATTCAACCAAAATAAAGCATTCCACAAAGTATTGGCTTGGCACAGGCTGACACATACAACTTAGGAAAACCAATCCATCCAGTCTCAAGCTACCCAAAATATTAAAAAAGGAGATTACAAGAAGAAGTAGTGAAGAAAGACAGAGAAAAAAGTGAATTAAAGCTACCACCCCTAGATCCAGCATAGTTCCACCTACAGAAGTCCAAAAAGATGTCAGGGTCCTAAGGAGCATGGAGAGCAAGTGCTGCTGCCCAGGCCTCCTGTGGCCACACTCACGCCCCCAGGCACAACTGCAGATGTGCCAGCCAGTCAAGTCTGGGACAGGGACTCTGTGATGTGGTGAGGGGAGGGCTCCTGGGCTGTCTATGGCTCACAGCAGCCCCAGGCCTGCCCAGGGAGATTCCATGGGACAGGACATCACCTCACCTTTGTGAAATTTGACTTACTCCTTCGCTGCCCAGCCCCCCCGACACACTTGAGTTGGTCCTAGCCAATAACTAATATAATAATCCAGTGTGTCACACAGGGTACAACACCTCTTCTTTGGACTTGCTTTTATATCATTGTTAAAGAACTCTCCTTGAAATATTTTTATCTCTAATTGTAGTTTCTCTTATTGGAGCTTATGAGTATCACCTCCTGTTCTTTCATTATGCACCTGTGAGGAGTCTGTCTTTCCTGCAGCCTTCCCTTTACACAGTGCACAGAGAGCTTTTTGATCCCCACTGATTTTAAAGGCCTTTCACTGGATTTGTTTCATTTTGTCGAGATCTCTCTTGGACTGCAGGGCCTAAAACTGTAGTGGGTCTACATTCCCACCAGCAAGTGTCAAATAGAAGGGGGTAATTTCTTTTCCCCTACCTGCTGCTCGCCTTACTAAAGCAGCCCAGTGTGAAGTCAGACAAGTTACCAAAAAGGTGCCCATCAAATTCATGTTGTGATTGTCCACCAGAATCTGTGCAAGGGCATAAAGTAACAACATCAGTGAGTAAGAAATGAATCCTAAAGTATGTAGATAAAACACCTTTCACTTTAGTCTAAGGTTTGGGGTACATTTAAAATGATTGCACTAATATATCAAATTGTGTATTTGTAGTTGTGTTTACCAGTGTGGAGAAAAACTGCATGCCTGAGCAAGCAATTTGACAAGTAATGGAGTACCCGAGCAAACCACTTCTAGTGACTGAGTCATGTTTGTTCCTTAGTAAAAATATTTTTGTTAATCATTCACATTTAATAATGCTGTACGTTTTGAGGAGCTATCTCCTTATCTGTTTAACCCAATAGTACCTTCTTGGAGGATGTCTCCTTATGTGTCTTTTTAACTGGTTCACTAACTAATACCAGAGAGCTGATGCTAAGTCGAGATGGTATGATAAACAGATCTCTTTTCAGATAAGCTGTTTTGTTGGATATGTGTTTAGTCCTGCAGGCACTGATGTTGGTTTCACAGTCACTACATTCCTGGCATTTACCTTAGTATTTTCCATGGGGTTTTGTGGTGTCCCATACTGAAATGCTCATTTTCTGTATTCATTTTGTGTAGTACCAGCAGCACAGGTGGGATGTCTTCTGCACCAAAGACTGATGGAACGCAGTTGTCCTGCAGTTAGATACCCTCTCACGTCTAAGTTTGACCTAAGTTTCTGTATTTTCTCATTTGGGGTGGAAAGAGACATGAACTTAAATAGCTGTTTTCATCTAAATTTATCAAAATTTATATTTATATTTTCGGTTGCTTTTTTTTTTTTTTGAGTCTGAACTTGATAATCTTTTGAAGGTGGTAATTTAATAAAAAAACTGGTGATGAGTTCATTTGAAAGCACAGTATCCATTAATGAAGTGTTTTAATTGCATGTGGCCTTTAAACCTTTTATTTATAAAAAAATGTTTTTATATTTTGATTTGTATTGAGTGTTGGCTTTTTCTGCTGGATTTTTTGGTTTTGTTTTTAATTTGTTGGTCATCTTCATTTGGTATCATCTTTCATTTTCCTTAGCTGTTTTCAGTGAGGAGGTGTTTTTACTCAAATGCTTTGTAAATGACTGTATTGGACCCCTCTATCTTACCTCGTACCAGAGGCATTAAACACAACAGGTGTGCTTGTGTTACTTTATTGCATCCTCTCTAATCATGACAATATAAAAATATCCCATTTAAATGATAATATCCATTATTGCTTTTCATTTTCCAGTTGAATTTCTTAGTGAATGTGTGTAAAAGCTTGTCCTAATATGCATCCTGGGTGATCTACTATTAATTTTTCTGCCCATTGAAAGTCAATATTTAGTCCAACTCTTTCTTTTTTTTCTTTAATGGGCTTCTAATCCATGACAAAACCAAACTCCTTAGTCTCCACAGCAACATCTTGCAAGGGATTTTATCAGTGTGCCAAATGATTCAGTTTTTTCCTACTACTTAAGTTTTCTGAGAAATCTAATAGATTGTAGGAGGCATTATTTTCCTTTGAAGTGATAGTCTGTATTTATCCTAACAGGCTGTTTCAAACACTGAAAAACTACCTATGTTAATGAATGTTTCCCTGAATGTACTATAATCTGGAGTATGTATATCCTGTATACAGTGACCTGCATAGTAGTCTTACACTGCATCTACTAAAAGGCTTTTAAAGGCTGTGGACATTAGCGTGTGCGTGCATAAATGTGCACGTGTGCCCCACTCCACACCCTGACTGGAGGTCTGGAGATGGAGCACTGTATTATTAACAGCATGTCTTACATTAGGAGTATTACCATCTTTCTCTTTTTCAAGCAGAACGTGAGAGTGATTTCCATCTTGGCTTGGTGACTTGTTTCCATTTAGTAGCTTCTTGCAGCACCACTGCTTTGCCAGAGTCCCATTTTTTTATTTTATTTTTGTGCAGAGCTGTGTACTCTATTGTTTTTGACAGGACTGAGGCAAAATTGTCATCTGGGTCAGACTCTCCTCCCCATTAATTGTTCTTTATATTTCCTGGTGGTCTTGCTTACCCACAGGTTGTTTGACAGCTTCATATAAATTTAAAACTCTTTTTATTCCTTACCTGGCTTTTTATTCCATATCTGGCTTTTGACTCTTGAAGTTTCATGTTTTCCATCTTCATCTCTGCTCCTATATTCCTTTTTATATGCTTGTTTATTCTTTTTCATTATCCAAGTGAAATTCTCACTGAAAACAGTGTTTATGCTGACAGTTTTTTCAGCTACTAGAGTTGGCAAATCCCAGTTTTTGGGAGGACTTTCCTATCTTACAATACAAAGTTATTCCAAGAATTTCATATCCAATTATTTGTGTTCCCTGATTCTCACAAATCAGTCTGCCTGGTGGTGCAGAACTTCGTGACTTAGTTGCAGAAGTCTTTTTGTTGTTACTTAGAATTGAATCCTTCCAACAGTCTGCTAAAGTCTTGGTAGCATTTGCAGAGTATATTCAAGGACTGCCTATGCCTGTCTGGAAGTTATTTAAATATTTTCAGCTTCTATTAAAATTTACCATTAGGAAGAACTCGTTGGTTTGGAGCTTAGGTAGTAGTTGCAACCTGGGCTAATAGCCTCACATCTGAAATAAGTATTTTATGAATTTGTATGACTCCTGTTGATAATCTTAACACCTATTTTTTCTTGGTACAATATAAGACTTTTGTATTGTAAGGGTAAAGTTCCCTCTTCCTGTAGCAAGAGGTATGGCATTTCCAAGTTATTTGCCACAATCAGGAGTCATCTGATCTAGTTTTCTACTGCATACAGTTTGGTACCTTGTCTAAATCATATCTGTAAACTCCACCAGTTACCAGTGGAAAGCAGTAAGTATCTTCAAAGAGAAATTTAACCCACTTATGATAGCATAAATACCTGTTGATAGCACTTAACAAATTTGTACAGGGCACCTAACCTTTGGATGGTTAAAAGCATGACTGTGTGTGCAGCACATAAAGAACTTAACATTAACTGGATTTAACCATGTGTTGTTGGAGCTTTGCTGTCTACTTTCCAAATTCTCTGCATTATAGTTCTTCATCTGATGTTATCAATGTTGAAGGAACAGGAAGGTGGCTGACTGTCTTACCCTTTTTTATACAAAAATTTGCTGCTGTGAAAGGCACGTGGATGTACAGGGGTCTTGTGTGGTTCCAGTGAACATTATTATTTAGACAAAGAGAGCATTGCCTGCATTGCACATAGATGAAGCCAGCTGAACTTCTGCAGAAAAATGCAATTTAAAGCATCTAAGTTATTTTAACTGTAACTTAAGAGAAATTGTGTTCATGACCAGTGAGCTATGCTGAGCTTCTGCTACATTGCTGGAGAAGAGTAAACAATACCTGCAGTTCTTTGAAATACTACACTTTTGTGGGAATCCCGCCACTTTCCTATTCTTGCCTAGGCTTGGAAATGTAAGGAGACAAAAGAGTCTTGTTTTTGTCTGAGGGCAAGGAATAATATTATGTATCCACAACCTTAAAAAAACATTGCTTAAAATTCTCAATTTGCACCAAAAAAAAAGGATTTTTACTCACTCTAGAATCCATATTGAGAATTTTTTATTCTTTAATTCAAAAATTACCAAGGAATTGCTTTTCATCTTGCTTTAGACAAAAATCATTTTCCTTAAGATATATTACCTAAGATGTTTCTAGTCGTACAGATTTCTGGTTCAACTCGGGGGAAGGTGAGGCAGATTGGGTTTAGTAATGGTCTTGTCTGTACCTCTTGGATGTCTCGTGCTCCCAGAAAAATAAAATTGTCTTGTGGTGAAATTATTTCAGTATTATGGTCCAGGTTTTAATGAAACATCCTCCTTTCACCTCTGTTTACCAAATGTCATCAATACTTTCCCCTTTCAATTATATCGTTTCAGGTGTACATCAAAGTTATAGACACAAATAATCACAGGCCTCAGTTTTCTGCTTCAAAATATGAAGTTGTTATACCGGAAGATACCATACCAGAGACAGAAATTCTGCAAGTCAGTGCCACGGACAGAGATGAGAAGAATAAACTGATTTATACTATACAGGGTAGCACTGATCCCATCAGTCTTAAAAAATTTCGTCTGGACCCTGCAACTGGCTCTCTTTATACTTCAGAAAAACTGGATCATGAGACCATGAACCAGCATATTCTCACAATAATGGTAAATAAACACAGGCTTTCTTCTGTTGTCAACGACAAACTGATACTTTTTAATGTCTTTTGAATTTGTCCCTATAATTCAAACTTGTAATTGTATGTTTGATTTCTGTGCAGTCTTTGGCTCTGTCATTGGTACAGATTGAACCTTGAATTATTACTCATATTTGATGAACTACTGAAATAGCAGTGCTGATTAGCTGATATGCTGACTGTTGCAGGTTCGAGATCAAGATGTTCCTGTGAAGCGCAACTATGCTAGAATCATCGTTAATGTCAGTGACACAAATGATCATGCTCCATGGTTCACCAGCTCTTCCTATGAAGGACGGGTGTATGAGTCAGCAGCTGTTGGATCAGCAGTACTCCAAGTTACAGCATTAGATAAGGACAAAGGAAAAAATGCAGAAGTTGTGTACTCTATTGAATCAGGTATATTGACTTTTTTACATAGTCAGTTTATTTTTAAACAGTGCTTGCTGATACTTTGTTTTAACTGTAGACATGTAAAAACAGCTGTAAAAAAGGGGGGCAGTGGAGGTTTATGGATCATATTCTTAGAGATGTATTGAAGATAGAGCCTCAGAGCATTTAAAATACTCATCTCCATCCGGTAGCTATTTATGTCACCCTGTAGGGGTGTGTCCTTTAGAAATGACAGAAGCTTTAAATTTAGGTCTAAAAAACTCATTCTACTTTTATAATGTTAAGTCATATTTTTTGTGACATAGGCAAAGCAAGGATTTGATGAAAAGAGTAAGAGTCTGAGACAAGTGCTTTCATGTTTAGTAGAAAGTAATGAGCTCAAAAATAACTTAGAAATACCTATATACTTAACTCCTAAATAATCCCAGATTTTAAGTTAAACTTTTAGGATAAATGTGGCAAGGAAGGGTTACTTACCATGGTTCACTCTGGCTGATTTTAAGTAATGGGACTGCTATTCTGGCTTATTAAAATATATAAGAAATTCCTTAATAGTTGGTCAAGTTGACATTAAAACTTCTTTCAGACTGCAGGCCAGAAAAGAGCATTAGATGCTGCTGCTTATTTTTTACCTCAGAGTATCTTTCTGAATTTGCCTACAACAATGTGATTCAAATTATGGCAATTTTGAATAATATGAAAACATTGATTGAGTTCACTTACCAGAGGGAAGTTTGCTTTGGTTCAGTCCCTTAAATCTAGATACAAGTTTGCCATTACCAAGGTCCTGAGCTAAGTAGACTGGAAAAAAACCGTTATTTAATTTCATTACCTGTGTGCAGTACTACTTTCAAGGTAGAAAGTAATTTAAAATAAAAATCCCAGTAACAAGCGTAAGAAACTGTATATAAAAGTTATTCAGCTACTGTTGCATGCAAAGTGATACACGCAAATGTGGGGTTTTTTAATTTGACATATATTGCTGTGTAAAGAATAGGAATTGTTTACTGTAAATATTTTCCTTTTCTTTCCCAAAGTGTTTTTTTATATGAAAACATACTTTAACACTGTATTAAAACAAAGCTATGATTCTCTGAAAAGAATTAATGCATTTAAGTGTCTCATAAGTTGCTTAAAATATGTATGTTTGTTTTCTATTATTTCTGGAAAGATGACATTTACTAAGCAGGACACTAAGGTCCATGAAATTTTCTCTTGCCTTTCCCATTTTGGTACTGTTTATATTACAAATTATAAAGAATGGCAAGAAAAAAATGTGTGTACGTGCTGTCTAGAATGCTGCTGCACCCGTTCTGTTCCTCTCTTTTAGCTTTTTGCAGGAGAAAATGAGAGACCTGTAAAGTTTCTTTTACAGAACTGATCTAATGGAAGGTTAAACATTTGTAATTGATGTTCTAAGCATATGGAAAGAACATTCCTTAAATGCTTGTAATGGCTGCTTAGATTTGTAATGGGCTATTCTAAGAATGCCACTGTGTTTAGAGTCTCCACTAAAAAAAAAAAAAAAAAAAAACACAAAAAACTCCTCTTGCCTACTTGTGTGCATAACTCAGAAGTTGTTAATGAATTTTTCCTACGCTGAGAACATTGCTTTAGTAATGTAATTTTTTAGGGTAATAAAATGTTAAATCTTGCCATATTTAGTGCATGATCTGAATGTTGTATGCAGTGTAGTTCATCTATGTATTTGAAAATATGAAGCAGACAAGTGTATATCAAGTGGCAGCTGGTTTTTCTCAGCAGGTATTATTTTTCTAATAGTACTATCACAGGGAGTAAGTTATCTGTGTATCAGTAGGAAATTAGGAGAAAGAACTATTGGTCCAATTCAAAAAGATTATTTTTGAATCAGTGATTTAAACAATACTTGCATAAACAATTAAGATTCACAAGTGTTTATTCATTGAAACCCTTCTTTTTTTTTTCTGTAAAGTTTGGTTTTAAATTATATAATGTAATTTCTATTCCACTAATGTTAACTTCTGAATGTATGTTTCTTTCAGCTACCATAGATAAAATTTAAGTTGGCTAAAGCAAAATTTTAGCATTTATTTTCAAGGCGTGGGTGGCTTTGTTAACTATTTGATGCAATATTTCCACAAGAAAACTTAGAATTACTGCTAACTCTTGATTACAGAAAACTTTTCAGAGATACTAACAAATGTTTTTCAAACAAAACTAAGAAACTTTCATTGTGTTCTCTGTCTTTTTAAGTATAGAGCTAAATAAGCAGTCATCCTTTAAATTCTGTATACCTCTTTCACAATTGTTTTCTCTTTCTTCATAGGGAATATTGGAAATTCCTTCCTTATTGATCCCATTTTGGGCATAATTAAAATTACAAAGGAATTAGATCGTAGTAACCAGGAAGAATACAACCTGATGGTAAAAGCTACAGACAAAGGAGACCCTCCAATGAGTGAAGTAACCTCTGTGCACATATTTGTTACAGTTTCTGATAATGCCTCACCAAAATTCACGGCCAAAGAATATTCTACAGAAATCAGTGAAAGTGCCAGCATTGGCAGTTTTGTTGGAATGGTTACAGCATACAGTCAGTCTTCTGTAGTTTATGAAATAAAAGATGGTAATACAGATGATGCCTTTGCAATCAACCCGAACTCAGGTGTCATTGTTTCTCAGAAGATACTTGATTATGAAACTTTGCCCTTTTACTCTCTAACTGTGCAAGGAACAAACATGGCTGGCTTATCCACTAATGCAACAGTTTTGGTACATCTTCGGGATGAGAATGACAATACACCAATTTTTATGCAGGCTGAATATACAGGACTCATCAGTGAATCAGCTTCAATTAACAGTGTCGTTCTGACTGACAAGAATATCCCACTAGTAATTCGAGCTACAGATGCTGATAAAGAATCTAATGCTTTGCTTGTTTATCAAATTGTTGAACCATCTGTCCGCAAGTATTTTGCCATTGATTCTAGCACAGGTGCCATTCGGACAGTAATGAGTCTGGACTATGAGGAGACAAATATTTTCCACTTTTCCGTGCAAGTACATGATATGGGGATACCACGTCTATATGCAGAATACGCAGCTAATGTTACTATTTATGTAATTGACATCAATGATTGCCCTCCTGTGTTTTTAAGAGAGTTATATGAGACATCCATTCTGGTTCCAACCTATAAAGGGGTGAAAGTCATCACTGTAAACGCCTCTGATGCTGATTCAGGAATTTTTTCACAATTAATTTATTCCATTATTGAAGGCAACATTGGAGAAAAATTTTCAATAAACCCTAAGACTGGAGATATAACGGTACAAAATACAACTCAGTTAAGAAGCAGATATGAATTAACAGTGAGAGCATCTGATGGCAGGTTTGCAAGCACTGCATCTGTAAAAATTAATGTGAAAGAAAGTAAAGCAAGCCAGCTGAAGTTCACACAGAGTTCTTACTCTGCAACCGTGCAGGAGAATTCCACAGAGGCCAAAAAAATAGCTGTTGTTACTGCTATAGGGAATCAAATAAATGAGCCTTTGTTTTACCATATTCTAAATCCAGACAGCAGATTTAAAATAAGCCCCACTTCAGGAGTCCTTTCAACAACAGGAATACCATTTGATCGTGAACAGCAAGAGTCTTTTGATGTGGTCATAGAAGTGACAGGAGAAAATAAACCATCAGTTGTTGCACACATTGTAGTTAAAGTCACAGTGGAAGATGTAAATGATAATGCTCCATTTTTTGTCAATCTTCCATATTATGCTGTTGTTAAAGTAGACTCTGAAGCAGGCCATGTTATTCAACGTGTCACTGCAGTAGATAAAGATACAGGCAGAAATGGAGAGGTGCATTATTATCTCAAAGAACATCATGAACATTTCCAGATTGATCCTGCTGGTGAAATCTCACTGAAGAAGAAGTTTGAACCAGACACACTAAATAAAGAGTATCTGGTCACAGTAGTGGCAAAAGATGGAGGAGAGCCTGCTTTCTCTGCTGAAGTTATAGTCCCAATTACAGTTATGAGTAAAGCTATGCCAGTGTTTGAAAAGTCTTTCTACAGTGCAGAGATACCAGAAAACATTCAACTCCATAGTCCTGTGGTACATGTACAAGCTAACAGCCCAGAAGGACTTAAGGTATTTTACAGCATCACCGGTGGAGATCCTTTTAATCAGTTCACTATCAACTTCAACACTGGAGTTATAAATGTTGTTGCCCCGCTTGACTTTGAGTCTCATCCAGCCTATAAACTGAGTGTTCGAGCAACAGACTCCCTAAATGGGGCACATGCTGATGTGTTTGTGGACATAATAGTGGAAGACATCAATGATAATCCTCCTGTGTTTACGGAGCAGTCTTATACTGCAACACTTTCTGAAGCATCTGTCATTGGAACATCTGTTGTACAAGTGAGCGCTACAGACGCTGATTCTGGAACAAACAGGGGGATTTCCTATCACTTGGTTGAGGATAATAGTGAACGTCATGACTACTTTCACATAGATAGCAGCACTGGACTCATTCTTACAGCAAGAACATTGGACTATGAACAACTTACACAACACAAGTTACTAATAAGGGCCATAGATGGTGGCATGCTGCCCTTGAGCACTGATGTCATTGTAACTGTTGATGTAACCGATCTCAATGATAACCCCCCTCTTTTTAGCCAGTTGCTTTATGAAGCTAAAATTAGTGAACTGGCTCCTCGAGGGCATTTTGTGACATGCGTGCAAGCCTCAGATGCAGATAGTTCAGATATTGACAAGCTGGAGTACTCCATTCTGACAGGCAATGATCAGAAGAATTTTGTAATTAATAGTAAAACTGGCGTTATCACCATCTCAAACCTACGGAGGCAGACACTGAAGTCACATTATTATCTTAATGTGTCTGTTTCTGATGGGGTCTTCAGAAGCTCAGCCCAAGTCCATATAACTGTAACCAGTGCCAACATGCACAGTCCTGTTTTCAGCCAAAATGAATATGAGGTTGAACTAGCTGAGAACGCTCCGTTACATACTTTGGTGACTGAAGTTAAAGCAACAGATGAAGATTCTGGAACATATGGCCACATCACTTACCACATTGTGAATGATTTTGCCAAAGACAGATTTTATACAAATAAGAGAGGGCAGATATTTACCTCTGAAAAACTTGACCGTGAAACACAAACAGAAAAAGTAATTGCCATTAGTTTAATGGCCAAAGATTCAGGAGGAAGAGTTGCTTTCTGTACTGTTAATGTTATACTTACAGATGACAATGATAATGCTCCTCATTTCCGAGCCACAGAGTATGAAGTAAATATTGGATCTGGTGTTCCACGGGGTACTTCTGTCATTAAAGTCTGGGCATCTGATGCTGATGAGGGTACAAATGCAGACATCATGTATGCTATTGAAGCAGAGTCTGAAAATGTGAAAGAGAACCTGGAAATTGATTCATTGTCTGGTATAATTACTACAAAAGAAAGCTTAATTGGTTTGGAAAATGAGTTTCTTACTTTCCTGGTTAGAGCAGTTGATGGTGGATCCCCCCAAAAAGAGTCAGTTGTTCCTGTCTATGCTAGAATACTCCCACCAGAAGTGCCTCTTCCAAAATTTTCAGAACCATTTTATTCTTACGCGATTTCTGAGGATGTTCCAATTGGGACTGTGATAGATGTTATCAAAGCACAGCATAATCAGACTTTAATATATAGCCTGATTAAAGGGAACACTCCTGAAAGCAACAGAGATGACATTTTTGTGATTGACCGACAGACTGGAGAGTTGAAACTTGAGAAGAATCTTGATCATGAAACAACCAAATGGTACCAGTTCTCAATTCGAGCACTGTATGCAAATGAAGATTATAATGTTGTTTCCTCAGTAGAGGTAAGCATTCAGGTAAAAGATGCAAATGATAACAAACCCATTTTGGAGTCCAATCCTTATGAAGCATTCATTGTAGAAAACACACCAGCTGGAACAAGAGTCATACAGGTTAAAGGAACTGACTTGGATTCAGGACTCAATGGGCAGGTTACTTACAGCTTGGATCCTTCTCAAGAGCTGGAGATTATAGACTGTTTTGCCATAAACATGGAAACTGGCTGGATTACCACTCTTAAAGAACTCGATCATGAGAAACGAGACACATACAAAATCACAGTGGTTGCGTCTGACAGAGGTGAAAAAAATCAACTGTCTTCTACAGCTGTGGTTGAAGTTACTGTTATGGACGTGAATGACAATCCTCCACGATTTACTGCAGAGATATATAAAGGAACAGTCAGTGAGGATGACGCTCCTGGTGGGGTAATTGCCATACTGAGTACAACTGATGCTGATACAGAAGAAAGCAATAGACAAGTCTTTTATTACATTACAGGTAAATCTTTTTGAGTAATGTCAGAATAATAGTTTGAGTGGTCCTAGAATGATGTGAGATATAACTTAATCTTTGAAATAATTAGTAAAGTATTTGAAACCATAGAGCTGCAAAGAGAGAATGTGTGTGTCGCAATATGAATATTAAAAACTGCAGTGGAAAAATGAGTTTTAGAAAGCAGGTCTTTGGCTTTGTTTCATGTGTGCCTTGATTAAAATGCTTTCCTGTGTTTATTGTTTACTTATATATCAAATATTATTTTAAAAAATATATTTACAGTTAGACTAGTGATGTAAAGAAAAATTTAAAAAAATTTCACAAAATAATATCGTATTAATTGCCAATGGAGTATTTTATTATTTTTATATAGCATATATCTTGATGTTTCCTATTATGCTGCTCAGATTTCTACATTGGTTTTTATGGATTCTGTTGGCCATAGTTAAATTTGTTTATGAACATCTACTGACAATTTTTACCTGGGAAATGAAGCTGTTTCCCTGTAAAGCAGCAGAGAGTGGCTGCTTATTTGCATTTCCTTTTTTTTTTCTTTTTGGCTATACTTTAATTTTGATAAAGTTACAGTAGCAATGTCCATCTTGTCTTGAAATAAATACTTCTTTTCAAATTTCAGGAGGTGATCCCTTAGGACAGTTTGCTATTGAAAATATACAAAATGAATGGAAGGTCTATGTCAAAAAGTCTCTGGACAGGGAAGAAAAGGATAATTATCTTCTAAATATTACGGCTACTGATGGGACATTTGCAACAAAAGCTGTGGTAGAGGTTAAAGTTCTTGATGCTAATGATAACAGCCCTATTTGTGAAAAGGTAGGCAGAGCCTTGTATCTTCTGCATCCACCTGCTTTCATACATAAAATCTACACTTTCTCTGAAATTGCTTTTCAGGAGACTGACAAATAGCTATTACTTTTAAACCAGTAATGAAAATTTCAACTATTAAGTTAGAATGCTGTCAAAGAAAAGAAACTTCATAGACACCTTTTTTAAAAATCCAAAGACATTTCATTGATGGAATTTTGACACTCACTGGGTATTTGAAGAATATAAGGAGAATGGTAGTACATTTCTGCTGTATTAATGAATGCTTTTCCAAAAGGAATTGTTTTAAGCTGTGGCCATGATAGTTTATATGCTCTTATTTTATGAAAGAATCAAGGTCTGAAAGAAGGCTGTACCATCACTTACGTGATACATGTGTGTATTTCCTGTGATAAAAGAGTTGAAAAGACTGGAACATTATCCTGCAGTTGCACTCAACAGCAGCAAAAATCTGTAATCCATAGAATTTTTCTTGTTTTAAAGCTGTCTACGTTACCAGATTTGATACTCTGTAAAAATGGACATGAAAAATAAGCAATGGAAAAAACCCAGAAAGGTGGCCCCTGCAAGATGTGCAATTGCCTTATGATGAAGCCCAGCTTTTTTTTTTTTGTGTGGGTTTTTTGTTTTTTTTTTTTAAAGTTTAGCAAATTTGGAGTTTGCATAGTTGAACCCATATTTAGTATTATCAGGTGGAAATCTTACCTTATACTAGGAAGGACAAGTATACAGGGAACACTGAGTTTCTTCTCTTAGTTGATGTTTATATTGGTTGATACGGACTGGCAAGTCAATGTTTTTAGCTTTTTTGCCTTCTTTTTCTCTTTGTTAATGGACCGTTATAAGGCTCAGTGCTCCTAATTTAATGTATATTCCTGAGATGGCTGAGCTGTAAGAGTGCTTAATGCCTTTAAATTCTGAATCCTTTTTCTTATTTTTTTTTATTTAATCAGGAAGTTTTTGTGTCATTACAAGAAAGGCAGATATCAGTTTCTTGGAGATTGATTGAGACCAAGAAAAATGATCCACCAGAAGAGGAAAAAATGAAATTAGGAAAAATTTATAAATCCTATTTTGGGAACGCATTTAATTATTGGTTAATGAGTTACAAGTCTTTAGAGTTCTTAGCAATTCAGTGATGTTCAAGAGTCCCTATAGTTCCAATATTAAATACCTTTCTGAACAATCTAATAAATATGAAGTAATTAATTAGAAAATCTTAAGTTCCTTTCATTTTCAGATATATCATCCTCTGGTTTACTTCATATGTTACCAAATATTCAAGCAGAATATTATTTCCTCTGTCATTCCTTCTTCTCCTCACCTTCCTAAGCGCTGCTTCCTTCAAATGTTTAGTCTTTCAATGTAACCTTAAAATCTTGCAGACTTTATATGCTGATTCCGTTCCTGAGGATGCCCTTCCTGGCAAACTGATAATGCAGGTATCTGCTACAGATGCAGATATTCGTTCCAATGCAGAAATTGCTTACACACTGCATGGCACAGGAGCAGAAAAATTCAGACTCACTCCAGACACAGGTAATAATACTTTATACAAGACTCCCATCATCACCTCATTTTACAAAATGTTTTAATATTACATTAAGACATACATAAATGTCAGTACTTAAAACTTTCCACTAAGGGTTGCTTTATTGTACAACTGTTTAAAATGTAAGTTTCTATAGACTACACGAATACTAATAATATATTGAATAGAAGTCAGGGAAAAGGCAAGTATTTTAATATATGAGGAACTAAGGAGTAAACAGGGTAATTGCCTTGCAACCAGAAGCTTCCATGCTGAAGTGACTGGAGTAAAAATAGGCAATAATTCTTTTTATATTCATTGTGGTAGTAGTAATAATTGTTTATAACTGAAAATACCTTTGCCATCATTTATTTTGGTATATAAAATGGGATGAGGTATATTAAATTCAAGGAGCAACAAATTCTCTTTCTGTAGTGAACAGCAAAAGTGCCTTCAGTTTTACTGGAAGCATTATATAAATAAAATTAACTTTTGATTTGCTTGACTTTGGTTTTCATGGCACTTGTGTGTTCTGGATTGTAGTATAGTTCATAGCTAATGTCAAAATCTCATACTGTGCAGGCTGCAGTAGACAAGCAGTAGGGAGTAGGAAATAACATAGAAAAAATGAAATAAGATAAATACAAGATGCAATGAAAATACAGATATTAGAATACTTCAGTGACAGAATAAACGACAAGGACTTTATGGGTTTGTTGGTTTGCTTTTTTTTAATTTGAATGTTACCTATGTGATGTACTAGTATGTTGTTACAAAAAATTCAGAATTGATGGGGCTAGAATACTCTTAAACAGTATTACATAATACTTTTTTGAATTGTTTAAAAGAAGACAATAACTGCACATAGTGCCTTTCATTTTTTCTGTCACTTTGGAAAGAAGGTATATGTTAAGACTTCTACATGTTTGTCTGTAGTAGCAGGTTATATCTGATGGCATGGATAGCTCTGTTTATTCAGTGAATGTTAGAGGAGGAAACTTGAATAGCTGTGGAAGGAATAGAACTACATAACCCAGAAAAACTAGGCAGGATTTAACCTTGCATTTTTTTAAAGCAAGAGTTCTAATATTTTCATTGTCTTTTCACAAACGTGGATTTGTACATGTGTACACGTTTCTTCGCTTTTTTCACCATCATATAGTTTTATTTTTTTAGCTAATTTCTCTTTCAAGAACACTAGGGGAAAAAAGTGGATTTTAGTGTTTAAACTTCTCAAGCTGAAAAGGCAGGTCACTTACTTGCTTTGGCCAAAGTGAAGCTCACTAGTGTTGACTTAGGTACTGATGAAATTACTGTAAAGAAGAAAATTGTTACTTAGTTTTTTCTGATTTTAGGAGAAAATATGTTAGACTTAAGTCTTGCAACTTATGTCAACTTATATGTGTTGTCTTCTTTGTAGGTGAACTGAAAACATTAATGGCACTTGATCGTGAGCAGCAAGCAGTTTATCATCTTCTAGTGAAAGCCACAGATGGAGGAGGAAAATTTTGCCAAGCTAATATTATTCTGACTCTGGAAGATGTGAATGATAATGCCCCAGAATTTACAACTGACACTTACTCCATTACAGTATTTGAAAACACAGAGCCTAAAACCCTTTTAACAAGAGTGCAGGCAACGGATGCAGATGCAGGTATGCATTCTTTGACTGATACTTTTGTCAGTCTCCAAGTTACAGTAATGTTTATTAGTCATATTCTGAGAGATGTCAAGTGTTTCAGTAGGATTGACAGATGTTCAATACTACCCAGGATTAGACTCCTGAAAGATATATTTAGCTCTACTAAATCATGTAACACCTGCCTTCCATGTGTGAGTAGGTTGGAAGACATCCCTTTTGTGTGTCTGCAAAAAGAAGAGAGGGGAGAGAAACAAAATTTAGGATATTTTTAGTGTGGTAATGTATTAATGTTATGATGGGTTAGGTTCATCCTTTTTCTCCTGCTGTAAAGTAGGACTTTCAAGCTATGTCTGTTCATGTAAATGTTCAGAGATTTTTGAATGTGTGTTTCTCAGGGTAGCCATTGATCGTGATGCCATCAAGAGAATCCTGGTCAGCTGGAGTTTTTTTTATCTGCTACTATGTTAAGATTTTTGCTGTCTCTTTATCTTCATTGTTCAGATACAAGTATTTTAAGTGAACATGAATTGAAAATGACATAGGCTTTGTTGTAAGGAATACAACAGCATAAAATATTTTTAGAAGTGTATAATTTCCATATATCATCAGTTTATTAATCAAGTGATAATAATCAATAGTTGTCTCACTCTTGTGAAAAAAATTATCTGTGTGCTATGATAAAGCTAAGTTGCTCACTTGGAAGGTAACAGAAAGATGTCTTCACACTTCACTAGTCTTTGAGGCTCAGGAGGACCGAAATACTCAGTCCCAAAACCTGTAATTTGTTTGTTTTATACAGAAAGGTTGCCAGAAATTACATTCCTGCTAATTTTGGGGCATGGTTCTTAGATAAACTAGTTACTTGATGCAACCTAGCTCTCCTATATCCTCCTCTATTATTTTAAGCCTACTAAGTAGATGCTGTTGTCCTAAAGTTATAATTAGATTTTTATTACTAATTGTTCCATATTAGCTAGTACTGTGACTGAAGCAGTACCGTACTCCATGTTTTCTCTATGGCAGAGAATCAGTGCAGTGAAGTGTTAATTTTTTCTGGAAAACATCCTGCCCATCACAAGAGCCTTTAACGCATGCTAAAATTTACTTTTGACATGAATGATAATATTTAGCAAGCATGTTTTATTTCTATAGCTATCAGATCAATTATTATGTTGGTGTATTTTAACAGCTGCTTTGTGCTTGAATATTTATTTTCAAAATGCAGGGTTGAACCGTAAAATCCATTATTCACTAGTGAACTCTGCAGAGGGTCAGTTCTCTATTGATGAGTTCTCTGGAATCGTTCATTTGGAGAAGCCTTTGGATCGGGAATTACAAGCTGTGTACACACTAACTTTGAAGGCTACAGATGAAGGTTTACCTAGAAGACTGTCTTCAACAAGTAGTCTTATAGTTTCTGTTTTGGATATTAATGATAACCCACCTGTATTTGAGCATAGGGAGTATAGTGCAAGTGTATCAGAGGACATTTTGGTTGGAACTGAAGTTCTCCAGATCTATGCTGCAAGCAAGGACATTGAAGCCAATGCCGAAATCACATACTCAATAGTCAGTGGGAATGAACATGGAAAATTCAGCATCGATTCAACAACAGGTAACAGATTACAACTGTGAATATAATAAGCTAACCAAGCACAATACTATACTGTGTTCTGCACTAGTTCAGTCAAACAGGTTGTGTATAATCCATGTGCATCCTTGCTGTAAAGTTGCTGCTGTGGTCTTTGCATCCATTTTGCCAGCATGCTTACTAGAGGAGTACAGTACAATGTAGAATAGGAACTTTATTTGTTGCTGCTTGGATTAGATTCATGTAGCTGGCAAGAGTGAGCTTTTCCTAGCTGGAATACTGCCCACCCTGGGGACTGAGGGGGTGGAAAGACAGATCTATAATGGTAGAACCATAGTAGTCTTTCCATAAAAGACAATATAATCATATAGTCAGAATGACTTGCTAGACTTGGTAAAAGAAGGATCAGAAATTACATTGATTGTGAAAACTAGTTATTGGTCCACAAAGACAGTAACCCTAGTGGAGTTTGATATGGTGTTAAACTATATATCCAGCATGACAGTGGAGATTTTAGGCTTGCATGATAGTCAAATTTAGTCTCAGAAACTGTTTAGGTTCTATATAGCATTTTTCCTTATTAATGACAATTCTCTGTTAAAAATCAATATACTCCTCAATTCTAGTTTTGTTTTCTTACATAGTTCTCTTTCTAGAGCTAATTCTGGCAAAGTTTGTTGGTTTTGTTTGTTTGTGTTTAATAAGATTTCTACCCAAAAGTTCATTGTAGTTAATTGTACCAGTGTAATTGAAATTATAATTCTTCGAGCTGCTTTTTCCAGTGTACATGCTGGTTCTATAGTGTAGAAGTACTTTGCCAGATAAACTCCGTATTTTTGAAAGGAGGAAAAAGGTTCTAGAAAAACTCTTTAAGCAGCAAATCAGTGTGTATGCTAGGGGCCAAACTATCTTAACTACTCAGTTGAAAACTCACAAAATGTAAATATGGTGGTTTAAAGCGTGAATCTTCTGGGGTAATGGCAGGAAGCTTTCATCTTTCTACTTACACATGTAAAGCGTGATCATTTCACTGTGTAGCTCCAGCTTTACAGTGACAAATCAAGCCCTGAAGAAAGCTCAGTATTTGTCAGGCCAAAATAAAAAGTTGCAGTACATGATACTACAGCAACAGCAGAGTTTGTATGAGGCTTTTTTCTTTCTTCTTCCCTAGGAGCTATTTTTGTCATAGAGAGCTTGGATTATGAAAGTTCTCATGAGTACTACTTGACAGTGGAAGCCACAGATGGAGGCACACCTTCATTAAGTGATGTTGTAACAGTGAATATTAATGTCACGGATATCAATGACAACACTCCAGTGTTTAGCCAAGACACTTACACTGCAGTAATCAGTGAAGATGCTGTGCTTGAACAATCAATTATTACAGTATGTAAGGTTTTTTTCCTTTGAAATACTCTGATATGATGATCAAGCTTTCTGTCTTGAAGGTATGAGTATTGATTTGTAGGTGAACATAAATTAATAGATGTGAGTGAATTGATAATTTACTTTGAAAAAGTTTCAGAGCCAAGGACTTCAAATGCTGTGGGAAAATAGATGATGTTTTGTGATATATTTATGTTCTCTTCATGAAAACATGACTTAATTTTCAAAAGAAATTCAGGAAATTAAATTATGTTAGTATGTTCTGTTTGGATGACATTTCTCTTAAAACTATGAAGTGTGTTAGACTAAAACAGCTCATCTTCAGAGTGAATTTATCTGAAAGGTGCTAGAATCTATTTCAACCTGTTTTAAATGAAACTGTAATGTGCCTTAGGTTATGGCAGATGATGCTGATGGACCTTCAAACAACCGCATCCACTACACAATTATAGATGGCAATCAAGGAAATCCATTTACAATTGACCCTACCAGGGGTGAAATAAAAGTGACTAAGCTTCTAGACAGAGAAAAGGTAAGTTTTTCATGCTTTTTAAGCTTTTGGGATTAATGTAACTATACCGTAATTACATTTTTTATTCTATTTGTAAATTTCCATTTCATGTTCCAAAATTAATATAGCTCTCATAAGTGAAAGCATCTATTTATATCAGTACTTTTGGGGAGCATAAGAGAAGAGAAAGGATTAATTATATGAAGGCAAACTTTGCTAGAGGTTTATGCTAGAATATTTCTTCTATAAAACAAAGGCTGAGTTTGTTACTTTTTTGCTTTTTAGTGAATGTTTGATTTTTTTTTTTTTTAATTTTTATTTTTTAGATTTCAGGATATACCTTGACAGTTCAAGCTTCGGATAATGGAAGCCCACCTAGACTTAATACGACCACAGTTAATATTGATGTTTCTGATGTAAATGATAATCCTCCAGTATTCTCAAAAGGAAACTACAGTGTTATCATCCAGGTAAATACAGATAAGGAAGGAGTCAAATCGATAATATTATTGGACTGTTGTGACTTGAAAATGTTTCAACATATGATAAATGTAATGCTTCAATTCTATTTTTCTGTATTTTTGATTATTTAAGGTTGCCGGTGAGACTGCTTGCCAAATAAGTGTTAAGGACTACAAAGTTCCTGTTGTGGAAATTATTTAGAAACTTGCATTGCAAGTTCACAGAATCACAGAATGGGTCTGGTTGGAAGGGACCACAGTGGGTCATCTGGTCCAACCTCCCTGCTCAGTCAGGGTCATCCTAGAGCACATTGCACAGTATTGCATCCAGATGTTCTTCAGTATCTCCAGTGAGAGGGACCACAACCTCTCTGGGGGTTCCATTTCTGTGTTCCTTGTGTGTGCACATGTACACATATATTATACATTGCATTTATGTTTGTAACATTCTTAGTGTCATACAAGGATGTTAAAATCCATAATGGTTTTGCTATTTCTTTTTAATCTTAAGAGTTACTGCTTTGAAACAGATCTTTCAGGTACCTATTACTGTGAACCTAGTGTTGTGCACCATGGCACAGAGTTTAAGACTTAATTCCCGTTGGCCTCCTCTGGAATCAGAAGCAGTTAGTACAGTAGTATTTCATATTGCTGCATACCAATCCTTTGACTAATTTTGCATCTTAGAAGGGTAGCAATGGGCCAGATTCTCAAGTGCCTGGCATGTACTTAGCTGGTTCAAATAATTCTACTAAAGCAAAGACAGCGGGGCAGCATCTGATCTGTACTTCTTGTCTTCCTGAATCCAATAGAGAATAAATGGAAGGCAACAAAGGAAGTGCATTAAGACCTTTATCTACTGGAAGTGTAAATGAGCTCAATCCCTTGGGTCCTTTTGCTGTTGCTGGTGCCTGGCCTAGTACAATAGATCAGTGAGGATCAGGCAATGTTATCTCATGCACTGTGTTATCCTAACATACCAGTTCTATTTGAGATTGTGTACATGATCTGTAAAGGCAGCTTTCCAAAATAAGACAAAGTGATTGATCTCTACTCAATATACATAGACAATGCAAGGGAGAATTTCTGGATTATGTTTAAAAAACAAACTAACAAAACCCAAAACCAAACAAACAAAGCAAAAAACACAATCAAAAAATCCCAACAGATTTGTATGTTTGTGTGCTGTCACAGGTATTTTCTTTTCTGCAATTACAGTCTTTCTTGAAGTTATTTTTGAATGTTAATTATGTATCTCCTAGAACTACAGATGACGTCGCTGCTGTCTGTAATATTTCCCTTACTCAATTAAAAAGAAAGACCTCTTGTTCTATAAGTTCCTTCATATGAGCCTGTCCTAGTATGAAGATAGCAGGGAAAAAGCTGAAGGAGTTGCCCAAGAATGCTGGTGTGCATTTCCCTATGTATTGGAGATGGACATGTTTGGACACAGTTAGAAATGTGCTTAGCTATTATGCAAATCAAATTACTTTAGATGTCCAGACGTAAATATTTGTATTTTAACAATGGTCCTTGTCTGAAAAAAAGCATCAGCTGCAATATCAGATAAATAAATTTACTTATTCTCTCAGGAGCAAAAAGAGCTTGCTTGTCATTAGTTTTTGCAACTGGAAAAGGATAGCATTTTGTATTGTACTTCAAAATAATTTTTCTACTTTTTTTGCTTTTAAGATAGGTATGTATATAAAAAAACCTGTCCAATACAGTATAGTACGATTATTCTGGGAGAGGTGTTACAAGTGTTAGATAAGGTTGTATGTGTATGTAAGCTACATGGGAAGCCAAAGTATTTGAAGTGTCTGTAAAACCTCAGGCATCCACATAATGCAAACTTGAAGGGATTTTTTAATGCAAATTTTAAAACCTGGATTTCATATTATAACTGGATTATGGGTGCAGCAGCCACAACTATAATCAGAACACTAATTAGGGGCACAAGGGGTCAGATGAAGGAGTGTGTTTTTATAGTCCTCCCAACAGAGGCATTGGATTATTCTTAACAGTTGTTTTAGCTAAATTTGAAATCTTTGATGACTTGGTAATTAGGCTACAGTAATATTAATTCAGACCAGAAGTGGGAAATGTAAAGTGTCAAGGCTGAGTTACCTTTAAAAATATAATACAAAGTTTAAAAGTGTACTACCTTTCTCCTTTCACTGTTTTTTATTCTTATTCTCGAACGGTAATAGTTTTTCTTAAACAGTACTGTAATTCTGATTTTCTTAATACAGATTAACTGGTTTGACAATAATTTGATTTTTTTTGCTGTTGTGAAGAAGAAATCAACTCCAGACTATCCTCCATTTAACAAAAACAATATGTATTATGCATTTATAGGAAAATAAGCCAATTGGATTTAGTGTGCTGCAACTAGTGGTGACAGATAAGGACTCTTCTCACAATGGCCCTCCTTTTCTCTTCACCATCCTGAGTGGAAATGAAGAGACCTCTTTTCAGATTAACCAGCAGGGAGTTCTGACTACAAGTGCTACACTGAATCGCAAAGTGAGGGATCACTATTTACTTCACATTAAGGTAGGATGTGCCTCCTCTAGCTGTTTTGCATTGTAAGTATTTAGTGAACTTTTCCCACTCATGCCCAGTTCACCACTTGTCTTTCTGTTACAAGATCCTGACATGCTATGTAGTCATTTGAGGCGTGTCTCTTGAGGTAACATCTTCAGAGACAAAGTCTGTTGGTTTAAGTGAATATCTTCACAGGTATAATGGCAAGTTTAATCAAACTCACAGTGGGAGTAAGGTGTAAGTGAAATGGTAACTGGGTCAGTGGTCTTCATAAGCCTTATGCCTTCTGGTTGGAATGCTGGAAAAGCCAGCAGGGAGCAAGTCCCTTGAGCCACCACCCACTTACTGACTGCAGAATTCCTCTTGTCACTATCACTTTGACCCTGGAAGCTGTGTGCTGGACTACACACACATGATGGAAACAGAGAAATTGAAAGTTGCACAATGTAGCAGTACTGAAAAATTTTTCTGCAGTGCCACATTCTATTTTCCAATGGCAATTGAAAACATGTTTTTTTAAGTTTGGAAAACCAAGTCAGTGCACCTTTCTCATAGCATTGAAACTTGCAGTGCAGTAGTTTGAGGTCTCAGGATCTTGCACTGGAAAATATGGCATAAAACTCAAAAAATTACCTGAAATGCAATAATGTGCGTATAATATACATTTCCCGTTGTTGTGCAAAAAGACCAGGCTATGTTCAAGGTTACTGAGCTAAGTTCTCTCAAATACTTTCTGTAACCTAGTGTAAGAAAAGTTCATACTGTTTTTTTAATTTTATCTAGTCCTTTCCAATTCAATTATAAATTAAGCAGCTGTGAAAAGAGGACTTAAAATTGGTAGGCTAAAAATAGCTGGGCTTAATTCTTAAACTTCATTCCCATATTTGTGTTTTAAGGAAAATTCTTACCTTTATTTTTACATGAGGAATTTCTTTCAATCTCCAAATTATTCTTATACATACTATTGCAGATAATTTCTGAGTAAACATAGACTTGCAGAGTTTTAGAGCAGTATTGTCTGCAACCATGTATATTGAATTCTGTCTGCATTGGGATAATTGTGACATGTTTATACAAAGTCTGTTTTCTTTAGGGAAAGAAGAAAAAGTTTCCACAGGTACTGTAATTTGATGGTTGAGTCACTAAAATATGTTAGCAGGAACCATCAGTATAAGGACAGATAGTTTCATTTAAATGTAGTTTAGTTTAGGGTTTAAGATTTGAGATGAAAAAGGAGGCAGGTATATCATTCCTCTGTTAGCCATTTTTTCTCTACAGTGATATGCCAGTTCCCCCAAAGTCACCATTTTGCTTATGGAAGAACCAGCAATGTTTTTACTGTATGTGGAATTATTGTAGTACAAGATTCATATGTTTTATTTTAAATCTTCTCTAAGCAATAACTAATTTCTATTTATTTTGCTTCTAAAACATATTCTTACACATGCACTCACAGGCAGTTATGGCTGTTCTGTGTAGGCTGTTTCACTGACTGTCACATTTCATGATTTAGCTGCACCCTCGGCCCTGTCTAACATGCCTGGCTTTCCTTAAGTGTGAGATGCCTGTCTAACATCTTCCAGGTGGAATCATGCAATTCTTTAATTTCTAAGCCACTTCCTGGACTCTAGGCTGCTTGTTTCCAGCCTGTCAATACTTCAGCTATCTTGTCTTTACCACAGCACTTGAAAAAGGCCTTTTTTCCAGGGAATGAATAAGGCCTACTTTTAATGGCATCCAGTAGTGTCATAAAACAAATGTACTCATTTAGAAAAAAGACTTCGTAGAGATTGTCAATCATTAGAGCAGACTGTACTAATGTGCATTTTTTGTGTGCTGTACTATCCAATTTCAGTATTTTGGACCTGTCTAATGTGTTGATTTACAATTCTGGAAACACAGCACCATCTTTTAATTGCCATTTGTCATTTTATACTATGGTAGCTTTTTTCAATGGACATGCTGCTATTATTTGTTATTTTCTTACAATACGTTGGTATTAAGGTATCTAAGACTAAAACTAGCATTTCCATATCTCAAGACTTCAATTCCATGATACACACAAAACCAGAGGCATGACTTTTGTGGGAAAATATTCTTCCCCTGTTCATTTAAAACAAGGATTTTTCAAAGGTTGTAGACAGGCATTTTCTCAAGTTTGCACTGTGTTTAATTTCTGCACTTTAATCTTGCAGATCACAGCTGTGTGTGTTGTCTTGATAGCCCTTATTTCACTTTTTAGCCAGCCTTCACTGGTGTGCTTTCCAGTATTGACATCTTTCATCTTAGTTGCTTTCTGAATGGATTGTTGAGGTAGTGATGGTCTTAAGTTACAAGCATGCTTTAATTTGAAAAAAACTGAAAACAAAACAAACCAAAAAACACAATTAAAATACACAAACAACTCTCCCCATATGAAATCTACACACCCAGTACTTCCAGACTTCGCTTAATATGAGCATTTATTTTACTTTACTTCTGTGGTTTTCACAGAAATAAGGTTAGGGTTTTTTTTCCAATGGTCACCTTACACATGCATGCCACTCACATTTGCTTTCCTTCTCTCCAAAGGAAATAGATCATCCATTAACGAATGTCTCACAGCACCAGTGTGTGAAATTTTCAGATATGAGTTATGCAGTCCTGTGTGCCACACTCTGAGGTCTTTAGTTTAAAACCAACACAGATTTTTAAATATCTGCACTATTGAAAATTCATTTTTCCTGGGGTTCTTCTTTTCTACTTGTTGTCCATTTGTTGTAATTTTGCTTGTCTGTTTGTTTTGAGTCTTTTCGTTTGCCTTGGGCATTTCTCCCATAGCTAAACTGCCTGCCTTGTCTTGTTTCCAGGCAAAGTCTAGGCAAAACAAAACTTTGCCAACTTGAGTGCTCTCTTACTCTCTCTCTCCCCCCCTCTCTTTCTCTTGTTATTTATGTTTGAGTAACTAAGAGGGCAAGTTTCTAGCCATACCTGTCTTGTGGAGTTAACAGATGAAGTTCTATGAGACATGTATTACCTTTCAGAAATGCCATGATTATGTGCACATCTACAGATAATCTTGTGCCTGGAGTTACTCATTTTTTGCTTAAATCTGTATGGAAAATCACAAGCAACTTCTCTGCATAGATCTTCAAAGGGTATCTGTAGTCTCTGTTAAATTATTGCAAAATCTTTTGAACTATACAGACTGTTTTCTACATTTTGAGCCTTGTGTATCCCCCTCCGTACCTTTACATCTCTACAATTCTTCTTTACCTGTTTTTATCGTGTCGCTTTCAGTAACTGGGAAAGAGCTCTGGGAAAAAACGTAGATGGGAAACAAGAGCTGAGAAACAGAAAGCAAGTGAACCCAAGGAATGCTCTTTTCTCACTTTGCTAATCTTTTTTTTGTCTCATCTTTATACAACAACAGTGTATGTTGTTGTTCAAAAGGCGTGAAGAACAGGGTGTTCAAAAAAGGCTTTAAAATTGAATTAAGCTGATTCTGTTAAAGATAATGACATTAATAGTCTGAAGCAAATAGCACTACAAGTGGATTTTTTCTTCTTCATGATCAAAAATCATGAAAGACAACATCATTCATTGTAACTTTCTGCATGTAGTTTTCCTTTTGAAGTACTGTTGGGTGTACTGCATTAGTTTGTCTTCCAGACCACCTCCTAACTTTGATGAAGCATGTTGTGCATTTCTAATTCATGAGTCATTTCAAGTTTGTAATGTGTTTCCATGCTTGGTATAAAAAAGCTTCGAGTGCCATCTGCTGTCTGAAATCAGCTACTGTGCATTTCTTCTGTATTTGCCACCAGTGTTAGTAGCTTCCTGGCGTTTTCAGGTAATAAGAGCACTGGTAGCTTTTTGATCTTGGAAGAAGTGAAGTTTGTGTGTGCCTGCTTATATAGATTTTTAAATTTTCAGGGTTGGTGTTTTCGGATTTTTTTGTAGAAAAATACAACTCTACTGTATACAGTACAAATATCTACAGTAGAATTTGAGATAAAGCAAAAATGTAAATCTATCCTCATTTTTTCTTTAGGTGTCAGATAATGGAAAACCACCGTTGTCATCTTTGACTTACATTGATATTAGAGTTATTGAGGAAAGCATTTATTCTCCAGCAATTCTGCCTCTAGAAATCTTTATCACGGCCTTTGGGGAAGAATATTCAGGTGGTGTCATTGGAAAAATTCATGCAACCGATCAAGATGTTTATGATACTTTGACATACAGTCTGGACCCCAAAATGGAATCCTTGTTCTCAGTTTCCAGTACTGGTGGCAAACTAATAGCACATAAAAGGTTAGATGTAGGACAGTACCTCCTAAATGTCACTGTTACAGATGGAAAATTTACAACTGCAGCTGATATTACTGTACACATCAGACAAATCACACAAGATTTACTAAATCACAGTATTGCAATACGCTTTGCAAACCTGTCCCCTGAAGAATTCATTGGTGATTATTGGCGCAATTTCCAGAGAGCATTAAGAAACATCTTGGGCGTGAGGAGAAATGACATCCAGATTATTAGTCTGCAGCCTTCTGATCCTCCTTCAAATCTTGATGTCCTCCTGAATATTGAAAAGTCTGGTAGCTCTCACCACCCAACAAGAATTTTGCTCCACAAGATAAACTCTTCTGTGCCTGACTTAGAGGAGATTTTAGGTGTCCGGATAATTGTTGTGTTTCATAAGCTCTGCGCAGGCCTAGATTGTCCTTTGAATTTTTGTGAAGAAAAAGTAACAGTGGATGAGAACATCATGTCAACCCACAGCACAGCCAGGTTGAGTTTTGTCACTCCCCGTCATCACAGAACAGCAGTTTGTCTCTGTAAAGGTAAGAAAAGCAGTAAGGAAAACCATATTCTTGAAAAGATTGTTCTGGTTTTAATCCACAGGTGGAAATTTATATTACAGGACAAGATTAAGAGTGTTCAGTAACCCTCGCTGCAACATTTTCCTAATTTTATTCAGAGTAAAGAGTAATTCTTTCTTATCTTGTTTTCAGAGTTTAGATAATATAAAGCTTATGTGTGTGGATTTTTATTTTTTTTTATAGTTACACCTTAGTTTTCCATTTTATGAAAGATGTTAATTTTTTTCACTGTTGCCTACTCTATATTGAGGGCCATTTTCAGTCTTGTGTGCACAAAGGTAAGTTCTTGAAAGGTGTCTATATACTTCCTTGTTTGTGCTTAGAGAAGTGACCCACACAACTTCCAAACTTGGCTGGGAATGACAGGGTGATGTAGGAAATGAATATTCATTAAAATACATATAAGTATATAGATTTGTTATAGAAGACTAATTTGTCTTTAGCTCAAGGAAAACAACATTGCTTTTTAAAATGAAGACTTAACATTGCTGGCTGAACTTGCACATATGAAGTGCATATTTAAAGCCCATTCCTTTTCTGTCTCAAATACAGACATGCTTTTTCCTGCTCTCCTGAACTCACTCTGTGTTTAATATATGCATGTTGGTTTTATCAAATGAATTGAGTAGTCAAGATAAGTATCAGCCACTCTCTATGCCATTTGTCTAATCTATGCCAGTCATGTCCTATAACTTCCTTGTCTGATAGTTAGGAATATCATTTGAGTTACTATCAACTACTGTACTTAAGAGTCCCTTTTCACAAAACACCATTACCACCAACAGAAAAGAAATAGTGGATCTTGTTTTACAGAAGGGAAATGCCCCCTGGTGAACAGTGTGTGTGAAGGAAACCCATGCCCTGAAGGTACCGAATGTTTAGGAGATCCAAAGGAAGGAAAATATACCTGTGTTTGCCAAGACAGCAAAGCTGGACAGTGTCCTGGTAAGGAATTAACTCTAAAAAAACTCTGTAAAACTAAATTTTTTTCCAATACAAATTTAATTCCTGTCCTGTGCTAATACATTTTATGTCTGTCTCTATTTCTAAGCACCAGCTGTCTCTGCTGTGACATTTACTGGCAGCAGCTATGTGAAATACCGTCTCACAGAAAATGAGAACAAAGAGGAAATGAAGCTGACAATGAGACTTAGAACTTATTCTGCTCATGCAGTTGTTATGTATGCTCGAGGAACAGACTACAGTATCTTAGAGGTATATTAAAATCTCCTAGTGCATATCTCTTCCTTTCTTCCTACCATCATCTTACCATTTTTTGTGCCAGATTAAAAGATAGAGTCATAACATCTGTGTGGAATTGTTACAATTGATAATTGCCTTCAAGGCAGGGTGTATTATACATCCGAGTGACAAACTTGTATAGAATTTTTTAAATGTGTAAAAGGAATTTGTTTTCTTTACTGTTTTAAAAATAAAGAAAAAAGCCTTGCAAATCATATTTTTTAAACAACTTTATTTGCTATAATACCAAAGTCCATACAGAATAAGTCACTTAGAGCACAAGATGAAAGGTATTGAAGTATTGTAATCTTTTGATTATGATCTGTGACTTCTTTACTAGCGGAAGAAAATTTACAAAGTGTATGTTTTAATTAAAAGAACTATATAGAATGAATCACAGTCTCTGTGACTATTTGGAAAACAATGATATTAAACGGCCTTTTGTGAACACCACCATTATTCTGTCTCTCCAGCAAACATAAACTTTTATAGGCATCAATATTTTATACTCTTTAAGTATGCAGACCATTTATTGATGTTGTGGCTTTCCTCTGTAGATTCATCATGGAAGACTGCAATATAAATTTGATTGTGGCAGTGGACCTGGGATTGTTTCTGTTCAAAGCATTCAGATAAATGATGGCCAGTGGCATTCAGTATCTCTTGAAGTGGATGGAAACTATGCACGACTTGTTCTGGACAGGGTGCATACTGCATCTGGTACTGCTCCTGGTACACTTAGGACACTAAATCTAGATAATCACGTGTTTTTTGGTGGTCATATTCGTCAGCAAGGTACAAGACATGGTAGAAGTCCCCAGGTTAGCAATGGTTTCAGAGGCTGTATGGATTCTGTTGTACTTAATGGACAAGAGCTACCCCTAAACAGCAAGCCACGAAATTATGCGTACATGGAAGAATCTGTAGATGTCACTCCTGGATGCTTACTGACTACCACAGATGGATGTTCAAGCAGTCCATGTCAGAATGGGGGCATCTGCAATGCATTGTCAAATGGAGGTAAGCGGTGCTGTATTCTTCTGCTTTTAGTTTTTAAAACTGCTTTTCAACTTCCCTGCTTTGAAGGACAAAACAACTTTGTGCATAATTCTTGCTTTCCCAGACAGTTGTAGAAAGTTGGTTGTTGAGCAGGTAGAAGGGCTGTGTATACATTAAATTCCTTTGGATATGAGGTAAACAAAGTCCGTCTGGCAAAGTGGGGATTTAATCTTCAGGTCAACACCTAGGGCCCATCCTCTTAACTGCCTACTTTTGAGTCTTCCTTTAAAAATTCTGAAATTATTGTGACAATTTGAGTCTTGTGAAAGAAATGGAAGTTATCCTTCAGTCATGTTCAAGAAAAAGCTTACTGTTAGACTTATCCTTCATTTTACAATAAAAATATTTCTATTCTTTCCCATCCTCTATCTCGTTGAACAGATAGGTGGGTAAGGAGGAATTTATCTTAAATCCGTAGGTGGTCTAGGAGGATTTTATCTCAAATCCAGTAAAGCCATATGCCTCTTTCACAAAGTCTGTGTTTGATTTCAGGTTACTACTGCAAGTGTGCACCTTTGTTTATGGGAACTCACTGTGATGTAAGTGTCAACCCATGTGCTTCCAACCCCTGCCTTTATGGTGGGACTTGCATCCCAGTCAGTGATGATTTTATCTGCCAGTGCCGAGGACAGTACACAGGTCAAAGGTACGTTTCTATGGTGTTTTGTACCAATGAACCCCTAAGAGAACAGGCTACAAATGTAATACTTTTTCTGTTTCCTTTTTTATCTGTTTCTGACTTAAAGCTCAGAGTTTTGAGACCCAGTGGAGTTAATTGAAGTTAATGACAGCTCTTATGTTACAGCCCTGAATCCTACACTATATAGTCACTTGAAGTAAGGTAATGGTTCATTCATGTGTTTTTGTTTGGTTTGGCTTTGCAGATGCCAACTGGGTCCATATTGCAAAGACAATCCCTGTAAAAACAGTGGCAAGTGTATTGACAGTTTGGATGGACCTGTTTGTGAGTGTGAAGCAGGCTTTCGTGGAGAAAGGTAGGTAGTGTTCCACATATATTGAATTCTAATAGCATTACTTAACATTTCAAACTGCTTGAAATGGCAGATGTTGCCTGATAGTGTGCAGTACTCTACATTAAATGTATCCAAAATTGTTGAGAACAAGGAGATTACAACAAAGACTACCAGTGTAAACTAAACATCATTGCTCTGTTCTGTTTCTGATAGGTGCCTGACTGATGTCGATGAATGCATAGAAAACCCATGTCTTAATGGTGCCCTTTGTGAGAATACTTATGGCTCCTATCATTGCAACTGTAGCCGTGGATTTGGAGGAAAACACTGCACAGACATTGTTCTGAATAAATACGTTTCAACATCTTGGAACATTAGCTTAGCTGAAGTGATTGGGATTATTGTTTTCATCGCAGGAATCTTCTTGTTAGTTGTGATTTTTGTTGTTTGCCGCAAAGTGGTTAGTAGAAAGAAGAAGCACCAGCCGGAACCTGAAGACAAGCAACTGGGAGCTACAACAGCCTTCTTGCAAAGACCGTATTTTGATGCAAAATTGAATAAGAACGTCTATTCTGACATCCCTCCACAGGTTCCTGTTCGTCCCATTTCATACACTCCAAGCATTCCAAGCGATTCCAGGAACAATCTTGACAGGAATTCTTTTGAGGGGTCTGCTATCCCTGAGCACCCAGAGTTTAGTACTTTTAACCCTGATTCTGTACACGGTCATCGGAAAGCTGTAGCTGTTTGCAGTGTAGCACCAAATTTGCCACCTCCGCCTCCCTCCAACTCACCTTCAGACAGTGATTCAATACAAAAACCCAGCTGGGATTTTGACTATGATAGTAAGAAATGTTTTGGTTTTTTTTTTTTCTTTTCTGTTAAGTGTGTGTGCTGATATAATTATAATGTGAGTGCAAAGTCTGTGTCTGTGCCTATTAGGGTACAAAGGACATCATGACTTTAATGGGTTTTGAGTGTGATGAGACTTCATGCTCTATTAAATTTTGTAACGTGTGTAAATCTCAGCCTTAAATTTTATTAACTTTTTACAATCTATTAATTGTCTTGCTTGAAACTTTTTCTTTCAGCAAAAGTAGTAGATCTTGACCCCTGCCTTTCTAAAAAGCCTCTGGATGAAAAGAATTCCCATCCTTATAGTGCTAGAGAAAGCATGTCTGAAGTCCAGTCTCTCAGCTCCTTCCAGTCTGAATCATGTGATGACAATGGTATGTAAAATACAATCACTCTGTACTGCCACTTAGATTCATTTGTTCTGTCTTTGCATCTATATCTCTTAGTGTCAGCAGGACTTACATATATTGAATATATATTAAATAGTAGCTTATTTAATATATATCTGTATTTACTCAGGTTAATACACAAAGCTGTTAATTTTTTTAAAGTATTTTACCTATCTTACACCTTGTGTTAATTATTTTACCTTAAAATTATATATAACCATTCTGCTGTTGGAATATTACAATGAAAATGCAGCTCAGTGTTTTCAGAGCCTTGTGTTTAAAAGGTGGCAAAATATGACTAAGTCTTCTAGGTTATCATTATTTATCACCTTATGCGAGAATACAGTGAATTTAAACAATGGCCTCTGCACAAATATAACTTCCGCTTTGCCATTCAGCTCTCAGTAAAAAGCTTTCTGGTGTTACGGTTTCATTTGTTTCCTTCTCTTTTTCTTGCTGCGACCTCAGCTCCCATATGGATCAGATCAGTTCTGAGTGAGAGCAGAGTATAAGGGACTACTTGTAAGTTTGATTACTTTAGTAATGAAGGAAGCTGCACAAAAAGGAATTTTGTTATAATAGAACAGTATATTTGGCTTTCACCATGATTACAACGAATTAATAAAAGCCTTTCATACCTTTAAAAAGCCAATATAAAAATACAATTATTTTGATCACAACTCCATCAAAATAAAATCTGCATACCTATTCGTGGGTTTGATTATTATTAATTGGAAGCCTCTTGTGATGACAGATGCTTTTACAGTTGATATGAATGCATCTGTGTATTGAGAAACATTTCATACTGATTGGAGAAAGCTACAGTTGTCTCATAACTTAATTCACTAAGTTAAGGTGTTTTGATTCTTTATGCCAATTTCTGCTTTTTTCTCCGTGTGGTAAAAAGAAATTCCTTTAGTTTAGGAATAAATAACATTCTGCTTCTCAGTGAAGTAGAGTGATTTGTTATTAACAGCAAAACAGAAAATCTCTGTTAATGATTGGTGAAAGTAAAATGTTATACTTAACAGTCCTCATCATTTTATCAGTAGACCTGATACCACTTTTCAACCTTTTTCCTGTGGTTTTAAGTCTTGTGTTGTACATGTTGTTTCCCCCTCCTCTCCATCCTGTATGTTTCATATATTCTTACTCCCATTTCTTGACATGCATTGATTATTAACACATCATTCTAAGAGAAATAGCTGTAGCATCATAGATATTGTTCCTTTCCTTCTGAAATCTAATCCCTGAGCCATGCAAAAAAAATTGCACGTGCTTACTTCATCCTACCCTATAAGAAATCCTCACTACCAAAAGTGTCTTGGGAAAGGGTAGACATGAAAAATACATTCAATTTAGTTGTTTTTAAATAAGAAAGTAACAGCCTGAATTTGATATTCGTATTATGATATATATCACTGTTCACACACAACTTAAGTAGGTTAGCAACAGAAATACTGAGTAGATATTTTTCATATTCTACACTTCTAATTCATTTCAGTGAAAATTTCTTTCCCTTATCTTTCACTGGGGTGGGGAGAAGGAAAGGTAATTTGCATTTTTAAAGTGGAAGTCTAATGCAGTACTCATTAATTCACCCAACAGAAGCCTTTAGAGAAGTCTAGCTTGTTACTTTTGTAGATGAATTATTATGCAAATGAGTGTGTTTAGGCAACATTTCAGAAATTCTAACACAACTGAAGCAACTTTATGCCTATGCAAAGTTTGCTTCAGGAGTAGTTACAAGTACTTCTGCATGTTAAGCAAGAATAAAATTGATGTGTTTTGTGTGTTATACATAACTGCTTTCTAGATCGAGAGTAAATGTATATCTACACCAATAATCTTACTCTATAAAATAGTAATGAACTGCAGTTTTAAGTGTGTTTTTTGTATATCTGTATGCTGTTTAAAGTGATACTAACTCTAGGTTTATTTTAATTTGCTCCTTTTATACCTTTTACAAGCTTCCGTAGTGACTGTAATACACCTTGTCAATGCTGTTGTTGACTCGGTGGAAAACGAAGGTATATACATGTTTTCATATTTATTTACTGCTTTGGCAGAATAATACACATTTGTCTTCTAGTATTATCTTCTAGTAATGTAGCCCTAGCAGATGTGCATTATAAATACTTAGACTTTCTGCTAAGTTTTAGCAAATAATGTATTTATTATGTATGTCTGGTAATACTTTCTTGTGTATGCTGCAGCTGCCCTATGAATAGGTTTCAAAGTGTGATTTCTTGGGAAAAAAAGTATTGGTGTAAAAAGATCTTGGTGCTTACTGTCTTCTGAAAATACTCACACTAAAGCTCCCAGTGGAATTGAGGCAGCATCAAAAACAAATACCTATAGTACTGAAGATGAAAAAGCAGCAGCCTCCTCTTCCATTTCCTCTCCCAGCCACATCTGTTGTTACCCTGTCCAGCTCAGCAGAATTGGAGTAGTCTGGTATCAGTCTTCACTTCCCTGGTCTTCAGATCCATCTGTCTCTTAAGCAGAAAAAAATTATTTCTAGTATGCGGCTGAGGTATATAGGTATACATGTCCCTGTCAGTTTAAGTAGTTTGTTACTATCCAGCCTTACAACAGTATCTGAAAGATATGTCTGGGTGCACATATGTACACACACATATGTTTGTGTGTAGTAGTATTGGAAGTTAGAAAGAGGCAAAGTAGTCCATTTTCCATGGACTTTTATTTCATTTCTGCTAACATTTAAGAACTAACCACTCTGGAAAACACAAACTCGTTACAAAATAATAGTAGTAATAAAAATGTGTGAGTCTATACAATGCTAACTATTGACTTAATAGTACTTTAAGTTCCAGTAATAGGCAAGTAATTCGCTCCATGACTATGCATCTACAGAGGTTACTTCTGAAATAATATCCACAGTGTACACTTCCTATTTCTTGATACAGACTAGGAAACCTTACATTTATTACTAAGTCCTACTAAAAATAAAACCATTTTAAAACACAAAATTGATTATAGTACCCAAAGATTCTTGTTGGTTTGTTATCTGAAGTACATCCTGTTTAATTTATGCAGACGCACAAAAGAGTAGGCAAATGCAAAGACTTCTAACTACATGAGAATATTTCATTAGTATGTACCTATGGACTATAGTCCTCAGTGCTGAAAAATTGCAATGCACAGTACTTGGGAAGGGGAGAATTACTTGACTATAAGAGGCAAAATCTATCAGTGGAAATATTTAATAATTTAATCATAATTTCATTGAGATTTTAATTGATAAAACTTAAAAATGATGGATGTAGTTCTTAAGTCAAAGTTGAAAGTATTGCTTGGTGGTTTAGTATCACTGTAAGATAAATACAAACATTTTATGCATTGTAGTTGTAGAGAGATTAAACATGTCCTGCTCAGCTGCTTCTTAACACTTGAAAGTTTCTACTCTCAATAAGTATTTCTTCTTTGAAAGCATCTTAGGTAAAGAGTTCTGCTTTTGAGCACCCTCAGGAGGGTGCGAGTTTGAGCAGCAGAGATCCTTGCTCAAGCCTTCAGCAAGGTCAGGTTCTGGGAAGATGGTCTTTACCTTTTTAGTCTCCTCAAGTTTTTCTGTCCAACGGGTATCCTGAAAGCATGAATCCCATCCTAGAATAGTTTTAGGCTGGCATTATCTGCACTGCTTCTCCAGGTGTAGCTCAATGCAAATCAGCAACGCTGAGTGCAAGAGGAAATACAGATCCACTCTAGCAGACTATCACCTAGAAAGATGGGCACATCAGGTTCTTGTTTATGTTAAAGAATCTTTGCCTCAGAAGAAGAGGAAAACCAAGAGCTTCCCATTCCTTAGTAAAGGTGCTTTAAATCCTAAGGCCAGTGTGTGCCTATTTGTTTTAGTTTTGCAGCCATTTCCCTGGAAAAATAAAGAATGTTGTCTTTCAGTCTAAACACTATTTTTCTTGCCTGGGCTAGGCAACCTTAAAAAGAAAAAAAAAAAAAAAAAAAAAAGAGGAACTTCCCACCAAAGAGTCAAGCTCTGTTGCTTCAGTCTTCCAAGAATAGATGAAAGTATGAATTCTTAGGAGAAGATTCTGCTATTAGGATAGGCATCACTCATCCTCACAGATTTGAATAGGGAATATAGATTTCTGAAAAGAGAGAGGTTTAAAATGTGTCAGATAATGCAGGACAGTTCTCTGCTGAGTGTGAGTTGTTGGAATTGCTGTACAAAGGGAGGCAGGTTTCCCAGTGCTTTGTGTATGGAAGCTAGACGCTAATGGGAGAGTTACTTTCTTTGCATGAGATGCTTGCAAGTGTAAGTCCTAGTAGATGCTGCACTATATCAAAAACAAGGGGTGATACAAGGAAAGAAGAAAAATCAGATCAAGTCTTGTTACCTTTTGTAGGAGAAATCCTAAATCTACTGATGTGAGGATTTCAGCAAATTACAGACTGCAGATTTTGCCACCATGCAGCCATGTCTCAGGTGGGCTCTACATTAACTCTGTAGCTGCCCTACAGTTAAAGTCTTGACAAATAAGGAGCCCAGGAGAAAAAAAACAAAAGCCAACTAGTATTGCTAAGTAAACTGGACAAAAGCAGCATGAACATTATAGTGACAGTCACTGTTTGTCTTTAATATTGGTTCTGCTATTTGATTCCTAACTACAGATGTTTTCTCCTTTTTCTTCTCATTCTGCCACCTAAAGAATCTTTTGCTGTTCCTGACCTCAGCAATTCAAGAGGTGACTTCTGCATGCAGTTCATTAGTGCTCACCAAAATATTTGGTTTTAACACAGACTTACTATCACTTGCTTGCTGTGCGTTTGTCCACAGTGATTACTCTTAACTAGATTTGCACTGTATTACAGATGTGTATTATTTTCTTTATTGGTGTTCAGATGAGAGAAATGATTGGTTTTTAATGAGACTAGGCTGACATCTAGTTTCCAGCAGACAAATACAAACCTATGCAAGGGGAGTTTGTGAGAGGGGATCAAGTTCACTGATTTATGCATGATAAAGCTTGATTTTCCTGTTTTGTTCTTGTATTTGAATGTGGAATGTCTTTACTAATAGTCAAAGATTTTTATCAGAGGTGTGACATTTACAGTAGAGCTAACAGCATTTTGTAAAATTAAGTTTATAATTCACTTATCAGGTAAAGTCACTCTAAGTGGTCTGAATACTTCACCAATTAGAAATAACTTCTTTTATGTAAAAAATGCATGGGTTATATATTTAAATACATTCTTAAGAAAAATAGGCTGTTGCTATCACCCGAATTTACTCAACAACTGATTAAGAATTTAACTGCACCAGGGAGCCTGTTGATTCTTTGCTATCCATTCTATACCATTGTGACAGCACATTTCATAGGTGACTACAGCCCTTCTCCATGTTAGGTGCAATGTCTGAGAAAATTTAAAAGTTAAAGGGTGAATGATGCACTGTCTAATGCATGGCATACTGTAAAGTTGTGTTGAATGTCTTTTGTGGAACTAGGGCAAACTGCTCTCTGATTAACAAGTAGTGTCCTAATCACAGTGATTGCAGTGTCTTAATACATGTATTCAGTGTATTCTCAGTTCAGACTGACTGGAATACAAGATAATAATATTACTTTTCATTTTTCTACATTAACTTTTCAGGTTATCACTGGGATACATCAGACTGGATGCCAAGTGTTCAGTTGCCAGGTATCCAAGAGTATCCAAATTACGAAGTGGTTGAGGAGTCAGCTCCCCTCTACACAGATGCAAATGCCATCGATACAGACTATTACCCTGGCGGTTATGACATAGAAAGTGATTTTCCACCTCCACCTGATGACTTCCCTGCACCTGATGAGCTTCCACCGTTACCACCTGAATACAGCGACCAGTTTGAGTCAATACAGCCACCCAGAGACATGCCAGCCATAGGTAGCTTGGGTTCTTCTACGAGAAGCAGGCAGAGGTTTAACCTTAACCAGTACCTTCCTCATCACTACCCTGCAGACATGTCAGAACCTCAGACCACAACCAGTGGTATCAGCGGCAGTTACAGAGAACCTTATGCTCCTTACACATTAGGGTACAATCGAGACTTTGAAGCACCCACTGTAGACAACATGTCCATGTCTGTGTATGCTTCCACAGCTTCCTGCTCGGATGTGTCGGCATGCTGTGAAATGGAGTCGGAAGTCATGATGAGTGACTATGAGAGTGGAGATGATGGTCATTTTGAAGATGTGAAAATTCCTCCACTTGATTCCCAGCAACATACAGAAGTCTGACACACCCAACAAAAGTGCCTGGACTCTAACAAACTTTATCAAATCTAGAACGATTTTCAAGAGCTTTTTTATTTTTTTCTCTTTTTTTTTCTCAGCCACAGTGAATGCTTTTGTTTCAGTGAGCTAAACTGGCATGGCAGCATTGGATCATGCACTTCATTTCACTGAATCAGCCTCTTTCCATTTCCTGACCTACAATAATTGGACAGTTCCAAGATTTCCATTGGCTGTGCCGTTTCTAAACATCCTTTTTTGTACTTACATTGTCTATGTTTAAAAAAAAAAAATCACATACCACTTCTCCATGTTAGCATGATGCATATATTTATATAGTTCTAATGCAATTAATTTTCTCCTATTTTTTGTAAATTTTATGTACAGTTTTGATTTTAATAGTTTTGACTAGATTTTGTAGATATTTTGTGAATTTGTTTTCCACTGAAACTAGTGGTGTTAGTGTGCCATTAAAAATGAGCACCCTGACTTATTATAATCAGGGCATCACTAAGGTTTGACATTTCATTCTAAAACATTCAACATATTCACACAATTTCAATTGTATATATGTTAGGTCTGATATTTTTCTGGGTCAGCTATATGGAAATGTCTTAAATGGGTTGCTGTATTTTAGAAATGTAAACATTTTTTTCCCTTCTTGGAAAGTGTGTTGGGGACCCTCTACATACCAGTTTAGAACCAAAACCACCATGACACAGTTTTTATAGTGTCTGTATATTTGTGATCCAATGGTCTTGTAAAGGTTTTTACTGAAAATTACCATTAGCCAGTCTTTCTTACTGACAATAAATTATTAATAAAATACTTTAGCTTTTCTCTGTGTATCTCTATTATATACCATTGACAAAGCATTCAATGCAGCATTTTTTAAGTCTGTATATGTTTTGTACTGTATTAAGTTACTTGCTCCAAGCAACTCGTTTTCCTTTCCTCCTAAATCAGCCTGCAGCTGTGTTAGAGATGCTCACGAGATGGCAGTGTGTGTCTGCTTAATGGTGTTTTTAAAAGTAATCGGGCCAGTATGAATAAAGATTGATGGGTATCAACCTGCAGTAGCCTTCTCGGTAGTTTGCATTTTTCTTTACCAGCTATGTAAATTACTGAGTATTTTTTATGAAGTCCCAAATATATACAAGAAAATTCCCAAAGCTCTTTAAAGCAGTTTCTCCCCTCCTGTAACACCTGAATTGTGCAACTGAATGCTGAAATGTCTGTGCCAGTGTCTGTGCTAAATACATTGGTGTTTTTATGCAATTATATTTCAATTGCAGTTTCTTACATGATGTTCATGCTAGAAGTTTACCTTAAAGAAGTAAAACGGGATACATTTTGCGTATATCCAGCTGCTTTTCTGACTAGAGAAGAACAAAGCCTTTAACAGGGTTCTCTAGCATAAATTTGCCCTGATGGTAAGCTAAAGGAATAATAACTATGTCTTCTGTCTCTTGGTTGAGGAATGCTTTTTAAGTTCAGAATAGATTTCCTGGCACAGTTGTACATTTTTAATATAGCCCAGAATCCTTTCAGCTCCACCTCTATTTTGTTTATACTGTCATAAAATTTTGCAGCTTGAAAGGTACAGTATTAGATTCTCTGTCATGAGAGCTAAGCCTCAGCTTTCCACCATCTAGCAGAAAAGAGTACTGGATTTGTATTTGGAGTGCTATTTATGTACAAAATGGAACAACTCCCAGCTTGACAGCTGTATAATAGAAATGGATGGATTACAGGACAGAGCCAAAAAGCCAGGCGCAGACATTTCTCGGTGTTAACTTGCCCATATGCAGATAAGAAACTCACGACTTATGTAAAAAGGCTAAAAAAAACCAAAAAAACCCAATGGATTTAAAAAAATCACATTCTGAATTTGTGCTGCAATATTTATCCTGATAATTGGCTTGAGTGTTAGCACGTTCTTATTGAATAGCCTCAGAACAATCTTAGAAAACTGTGAATAGAGGGTATCACACACTAGTAATGTAGATCACAGTTTAACATCCATCTTGAACTATGAAGGCAGTTCTGCTCAAGATTCCGTAGTACCTGCTTCTCAGTAAGAATGAGACTCAGGAGTCAGCAAGAGAACAACACTGCACAGATTTGCATCATTTCTCAGTTGATAAGGATTCCTAGTAAATATGAAAGCCTGCCCTACATACACATTTTCTAAAGTCACTAATTTACAGAAGAAAGGCCTGAAAACAGATTTTTAAAATTCAAGTGTGAGTGACAGGATTATCAACATTTAAATATACTTTTATTCACAGTACTGTGAACTGAAGGCTAACATAGATCATGCTGAAAAGAAACAATGTCTCATTACTGTACAATGAAATTCCAAGTCAGCATAAGAAAATGTTTTGTTGAAAGTATCAGAATATCCTTTTTTTTTTCCCCCCTCTTCATGAGAGCTGTGCTGCTAGGCAACATGCAACACCCAGGTTATACTTCACAGCAGAAGATAAAGCAGCAGAAATAGCAAGCATTTTCAACTCCACAACAGCTTTGCAGTTGGTGAGTAAATCAAGACCACTTAGACAAATGCTCCCTTTGTAGGGAGCTTTTATCACCTAATTCAGGTTCAGTGACTGCAATTAAACCTGTTTTTCCATACAGAGTAGCAATACACCACACCAAGCTGGTGACATTTTAAACCCAATTAAAATTGATACAGCAGACCATTACTGTTTGACTCAACAGTAATCCAAGATACTCAAAAGCATTGGCAATGTGATTTAATTTATAAGCCAAACATTTTAAAATGGGGAATTTCAGGGAAGTGAAGTCACACATCCACTATGCCAGTATTCATCTGTCCTCACAGCAAGAGGTTTATGTTCAGATGTCGTTTCATGCGTTTCAATTTGTACCCATTGCTTCTTTTCGTGCTGTAGGGCACCACTCAGAAGAGCCCATCTCTGTCTTACCTCTCACATCAGGTATTTATAAACATAGTAAGTTTTCCACTGAGCCTTCTTTTTTGCCCTGACTGAATAGTCAGTTTTCTCAACCTCTCATATGAAAGAGGTTCCAGTCCCTTTATCCTCTTACTTGCCCTTTGCTGAACTGTAGTTATGGAAGTAATTTTTTCTATTTTAAAATACTTGTGAGCTAGTAAAATTTAAAGTTTTATTGAGTCAAGCTTATTACTGTTTTGTCCATTGTACATTTTATTTGCAGTGTATGAAATGTGACTTTGCCTTGAAGCAGAGAACAGACTGCTGTTCTACCTGATCAGGAATAATTGAGGAAGAAACAGCAACAGACAACCCTTTAAAACTTCTTTCATTTAATATTTAACATCCGTGCCTGGTCTGAGAGCTCCAGGATTGAGGTATATACACTTAGTAGGAGGAACATGACCAGAGTACCAAGTTTTGGCTTCTTCAAGGATATTTACTCAGAATGTTTTCCTACTGTTCCCTGTTCTACCCCCTTGCCTCCATGAAACAAATACTGGCCCAAGCAACCACATATAAGAAGAGTTCCTGCACTGTCCAAGGGATACAAATCAATCTGCTCAAGCCAAAGAAGGTATGAAATCCCACAAGAGACAAAAATCCACTTTTTATTGGAGTAAAGGAGTAAGAAGGAATACACTACTTCCACCTTGAATCTACCTATAAAACCCTTGAAGGAAGACAGCTGCAGGAATAAGTCCATGTTCTGTCAGAGGTCATGGCTGACACCTTTCTCCAGAGGAAACAGTGCTGAGTAAGTGCAGTTCACCAAGTCCTGACTTGACCTTGCCCTTGGACAAGCCATGCTGAACGTCTTGAATCACCACCTTGTCCTCCTTATGCCTTTATCACGGCTTCTAGGAGGATCTGTTCCATGAATTTCCCAGGCATAGAGATGAGGCCAATAGTTCAAAAGGTACTCCTTTCTACCCTTTTCAAAGATGGGCACTGTGTTTCCCATTTTCCAGTCACCTGGGACTTCTCCTGACTGCTATGACTTTTCAAATATTATGCAGTGTGGCTTGGCAACTACATCAGCAAATTCCCTCAGGATTCCCGTAGTCTTATGTACATTCAGGTTCCTCAGGTGGTCATGACCCTGATCTTTGCCTACAGTCAGAGGTACCTTGCTCTCCCAGTCCCCATCCTGCTGTCCATCCTCTAGAAAGGGGTAGGAAGGTGAAGGGATAAAGTGCACTCTCTCCAAATTTGCAATGACACTGAGCTGTTATGCAGTTGCAACATCTGAAGGATAGGATGCCATCCAGATAGATTTGGACAAGCTTGAGAATTGGGCCCATGGGAATCTATGAGGTTTTATAAGATCGAGTGCAAGGTGCTGCACCTGGGTTGGGGCAAACCCTGATATATCAATGGAGGCTGGGGAATGAACAGATCAAGAACAGCCCTGCCAAGAAGGACTTGGGGGTGTTGATTGTAACTAGATGATCTTTAAGGTCCCTTCAACCCTAACCATATGATTCAGAAGCTCTGTTCAGACAACTCTGCACACTAACAGTACCTGCGAACTGCCACACCAAGGTACCTGCAGCATCCACACAAGGAGTCTATGCATTTCATTGAAAGCTCTGCACACACTCCACACGCAAAACTCAGACAACCAAGAGGTGGGTACCTTGGTTTCTTTTCATAGCTCTTAACAATTTTTAGTATTAGACAGCTTTCAAGCCTACACAAGCCTTCATAAAAATACTACAAAGATGAAGTCCCATTAAACCAAGCATGCTGAAGCAGACATAAATTTTGGTGGCCTTACTCATTCTTCCACAGCTTTACTCAGGGAGAATAAAAGTCAGAGAAGCACAGTGCAGTACCAATTCAGCTGCAAAGTAGTAAAATGAAATCTTCACTTTGATCTTAGGGAAAAAAGTTTAAGAGAAACAAATTAGAATTATTTCCCCTCATGTAAAGAAGAAGCTTGCTGATAATAGAAAAAGCTTATAAATTACCAATGCCCAACATCCATTGCTAACCCTGACTCACAGAAGCATTCCAATCATAACACACATCTAAAATTTCACACAGAAACAAGTTAGACATTGGAAGCAGTCACTCAAGAGTCAAGGCTATCAGTAAGAATGTAACATTGTTATCATTAGAATAAGAACAAATAGTCTCATTATCAAAGCTGAGCCACATGCCTTTCTAGACTTTTTGCTGCAGATGGTAATTTCTCAGTTTCCTATTTTCTTGTAGGCTTGGAGTTGAAACCTTCGTTGATGAGGAAAAGCACTGAGAAGGCCAATTATGTCAATGAGTCATTCTATTGCTAATCCTCAGGGTCCCAGTTGGAAAACATGCTAAGCAAGATGAATTGCTTTAGAGCTTGCATTTAACTTTGAAATACATAGGGAAGGATTGTGCTGCTGCATCAAAAAGTTGATTTTCTAATTTCATCTTTTACTAGAGAAACTTGAAACACTGACAGTAATTTATAACATGAAAGTTCAAAGGCCTCCTATTTAAATGACTAATACCTCACTATGGCCATACAGGTAACAAGAACTTCTGCTTTGAGTTTCACTGGGGTAAAAAGTAGCTCAACTCGCTGAGAAAAAGGCTAACAATATAATTAACCTGACAATCAGAGCCTGATTTTACATATTGAGCTTTTGGTTTGGTTTAAAGCCAAACACTGTTCTGTCCCAGTTGAATTTCGCAGAACTCACTTCCAAAAACTCAAGTGTAGCTGTTCAGAAACACCTAGAAAGCAGGAGAACAAAGTTCAGTTTGGCTTAGATGAGACACTTAAAGTGTTTAAATCTGTATCTTTCACTGATTGCCCACCTCGAGAGCTGGAGAAGGCTGAGGAAGCCAGAAAGCCATCTAACCTGAGCAACAGGAAAAGATAAAGAAAAAAGAAGCACCTGGTTTCCCATGAAAACGAGCAACAAAACAACTACAGAAAAAAAACCCAAAAAACACTAATACCAAACTCACACAAACACACAACCCACAACAACAGCAGCTTACCAGCTCAGAGCCAGGCATGCACAGGAGCAAAATGTGAGGAATTTTGAAAACAGAGGAAAACACCTATTAAAAGTAGAGAGTGGCTGCGGCAGAGAGAGGTTTTGCTTTAAGCTCAAGAAGTATATCCTAATAGCAGTTTCAAAGTCTTTTCGTTGGCTGTGTTTTAAGTATTTTAGACACTTAAATTCATAGCCTAGAGGCTTCCTCTGATATTCTTACTCAGTATGGAAGCTTTTCTGAGAGCTAGATGTGGAGTTCCTCAAGTTAAAGCCCCATCTTATCTGGGAGATAGTAAACCTTTCTAGGCTGTCCTCAATAGCCTTCCTAAGAGGAAAATAGTTTCCATCTTAGCAGGGCTACTAGAATCCACATGCATCACTACTACTGCCATGACTTTCCCATTAGCCACCCTGAAAATACCACAATCAATATTTTAACACTATGACGGAGTGAGGCGGACTCAAAACAGTCTCCTCAGCCTCACGGAGACAGCAGCTCATTTCTCTTCCACTAACTTCAGTCCTAGTTGAGGTTAATAAATCCTGTTGTCAAAGCCCTGCTAAATGGTCTACATCCACTTTGCCCCACAGCACACTCACATGGGAGGGAGGGCTGGATTTATATCTCCAGAAGGTAATGGTACTCACACTTACTATTAAAATAAGTGGAGAAAAGATCTTGCATTAAGGTGTAGCAAGATTGCTTGCAGAAAGTGAATTTCTGAGCAATCTAAACTGCGTCAGCTCTGTGAGAATCTTTAAGATATTCCAGCTACAAGGACACACACCTGGTATTTGCCCGTCAGGCGAAGGCTACTCCTTACAAATGTTTCTGAGA
>JAWWEV010000134.1:41488883-41557005 GCA_035583235.1 Hafferia zeledoni | reverse complement strand
ATAAGATGTACCTCTAACCCTATATAAACCGTGTGCTGTGTGAAATAAATGGGCTTTCACTTTAAATCTCATAGATTCGTCTGTGGAGTCCATTTAACCTCCGCGAAAGTTTGTTTACTTTATTAAGAGGCTGACATTCTGACTGTATCTGAATTCAGATATTACTGAGTCACCTCTCAAGCAAGGAACAGGTACAGTTATGCTGTACTTTAAATGCCAGAGATTATTTCCCTGTATCTGAAGTGAAGCATGTACCCCTGATGTTTAGGGTGTTTGTTTGGGATTTTTGGTGGGTTTTTGGTGGGTTTGTTTCAGGGATTTTTTGGTGTAACTAGTCAATTTTCATGGGAAGAGACAGAAAGTCAATTTTCATGGGAAGAAGCAGAAATATCTTCCCCCATGTTAATATTTAATTTAACCACTCTACCAAAAACTTGTTCAACTCAAACCATTTTAGGATCCAATACAGAAAAGAATGGTCTTCAGGTAAAAGATTCAGGAGTGTCCAGCTTGGCCAACCCCTCACAACAGAGTTAAAGTCTTAAGGAAAGCTTGTAATAAACAAGTTTTGTCTATCTCTCTACAGAGTTAGTAGAAAAAGATGCTTTAAGTACAGAGGTTATACTGAACAGTTCCATCCATGTCCAGGGACTAGTGTACAAAGTTGAAAAACATTTCATTCCTATACTATGTTTAAGTAGTCTTTGTCGTTAAGAATAGCTAGATACATTGACATCCATTAATAGAAAATACCTACAGAGTCTCAAAAGATATAAGAAAGTTTAAGAAGGAATCCTCTGAACAGAGCATTTCAGGGTTCATTTCCCACAAGCTTAGTTCTACAGTACCTTGCCTCAAGATGAGTGGGGTACTTATCCTCTCCCCCGTTCCCGCTTGCAAAGGTATTTCATGCACACCCACAACATCTTTCAGCCTCGGCCCTGCCAGTGACTCCTTCAATGCATAAAATATGCCATGAGTCCCTAGGAGCCAAATCAGCTCTTCGACTTGTCCTTACACACCATCCAACAAGTACCAATACTGCTGAAGACATGGTATTTAACAGAGTTTGAAAATGAAGCTTTGTAGGAGCATCAAAAGCCAGAACTTCTGCCATGATCAAAACCATCCAAACAACAGAAGTGAACAAAATTTTAAGAGAGAGCCAAGAGAGGCAGGTCAAAAGGCAATTCTTAGCATGGAGCACAGATTGTACAAAGATGTCATATTGGCAAGCTTGTACCATTTATGTCAGCAAGACTTGTAAGACTAAAAGCAGAATGGCACAGTGCAACAGGAAAGCAAGGAAGGCTATGAACTCCAGGAGGTTCAAATCTTACAAAAGTGAGAAAAAGAAAGAACAAACTCTGGCAAGTACAGTGCAGAGTAAGATTATCCAGAAGTGTTTGAGGACCAATTTGCACACATCAAAAATGAAAGTTTATTTTAAAATACATTAAAAACAGAAAGTTCTGCCAGAGAAACTATAAATATATAACTAGTGGAAGATCAAGGTCTAACAGGAACCTCAGAGAATTCCTGCCTAGCAGATGTTTTCATCATTGCATCTGTGTCCTCTAAGAAAATTTGAGATGTTTCACTGCTTTTCAATGCCTTAACATGAAAATTGTACATTAACAGGACATTCGTGAATGAGAATAAACAGTATCAAAGGCAACATGGCACCGGCTCAACATTCTAAATTGCTTAAGGAGCAGAGGCCCAGGTTGTTTGAGGCATAGCCAACTAAAACCTCCTCAGGACCACAAAACTGACCACTTACAAAGACAGAATACCACCCTCTCATGGAGGCAGCATTTAAGAAAGAATGCAAATACTAATACTAGAAGCAGCAGCAAATGGACAAATGGAGATAGATGTTTTAACAATCTGGTCCACTGCTTGTAAAATGAGAACTGTATCAAATCACATGGCACCAGTTTGGGCATTCATGGAGTCTCTGTACAATCTTTTCATGTTTTCTTTGTTCCCTCATGAGGCAGATGAGCACTCACCAAGATGACCATTATCAAAAACATTGATCCAAACAGTTCGGTCTTATCTAACATAAAAACTGTTCTCCTGTGACATTAAGAATCTAATCAATATCAAAAGCTACACATTTCTGCTGTCAACCAGGCAGTTATGGAACAGCGACAGAAATTCAGGTTCAGGTAAAATTAAGGTTAAAATTACTAACTGAACATAACCAGATGAGTATTTCCTGAAAGAAAGGTTTGCATAGCAGCCACCTCTGACTTTGAAAGGGAAAAAGGGAAGAAAAAAAAGGAAAGGAAAGGAAAAAAAAGGAAAGGAAAGGAAAAAAAAGTCACACAGGTGCGTGCACAGTATGTGGAGAAATATTTATTACACTTGCTGAGATGGAACACTTCTCCAACATCACCTTCCATTGATAAAAGCACTACAGTGTGGCCCTCCTACAAAGCACACTACTGGCCCAGTAAAACCACCACCAAAAATACACCAGCAGGAATTTTGAGATTTTTCAAGGGTTCAGTTCTAGTTGTGATTCCAGCTGTGCACACTCTTGAAGAGGTCAGAGGCCCAAAGCAGCACTTGCTGCTGGCCAGTCACTGCTTTCCAAAAATTTTCCTTTATGAGACTTGATAATTTCAGAAGGAGGTGGGTCTGAAGAAGGGTAGATTTAGATTAGATATTAGGAAGAAATTCTTTACTGTGAAGGTGGTGAAGCACTGGAACATCTTGCCCAGAGAGGCTGTGAACTCCAAATCCCAGGAGGTGTTCAAGAACCTGTGTGACGTGGTCTAGTGGAAGGTGTTTCTGCCTATGGCAGAGAGGTAAAAGGTAGATGATCTTTAAGGTCTCTTCCAAACCAAACCGCTCTATGATACTTTTCCTCACATTCCTCCCATACAGAACTCCAGTTCTGTCTCATTTAGGCACTTCACTTTCCTACCTCTACCTCAAGGCTCCTATGCAGAGTAGATCTTGGCAGGAGCTCAGCATGGCAGGAGTAGCCAGCAGTCTGGCATTGCAGCCAGACATATTTCCAAGACTCCTTCTACCACCCTTTCTTCCTTTCCTGCTGCTGTTCACTCTTCCTCATGCTGCTGCCCCTAACGCAGCTGTGGACCCTGTAGGTAGCCAGAAGAGCCATCTCCCAGAGCTCATCCTGTATTCCATTCAGCTGCAGCTCGGGAGCCTGTGAAACCAGAGCTGCCATAGGGAGACCCTGACTGCCAAAAACTCTTGTGGTCACAAGGGGCCGCTGTTAACTGTTAAAAACCCAGACAAGGGTTTGGAAAACACTCCATGCATCAACATCAAGCAAAATTCTCAGATGAATGAAACCGAATGTCCAGAAATACATGAGCTGCTCCCGAGCTAGAAGACATACAAATTTCTTCCATGCAAGAGATGCTTTTTATTTTGGTTTGGGGTTTTTTTCAGTAAAGGATTTGGATTACTGCTACTGTTTTCAGGGAATAGAACCAATGTACCACTACTGTGCTTATTAAGAAGCACAGAAATACAAGTAACACTTGAACTGACCTTTAGATAGTGCAGATGGCATGCCTGCCTGAATTAGTGAAACTGAATATTGTCATGGTTGCCCAGTATACAAATTCATGAGGAAAACTATTCCCTGGGGAAAACAAGAACATAAAGACTTAAAAATAATTTGCATGCAAGCTGCAGTCATAGCATCCAACACAGAATCTGATGCTAAATGACACCGGACAGATGAAAGACACCCAGGGGACCACTGTATTTCAGATCTTAGGATGCCATCAAACTACACAGCCGAACGCTCATCATTTGGTCTGAAACAACTAAAGCAATACTACCTTTACAATTATTTTTATTACCAAGACAGTAAGGGAACTACAGTCTAAAGCATCTAAAAAGTACTTATTCTGAGCTAGAATTAAAATATAAATGATTTCAAAATGTCCATAATTTCTCTTTAACTTCTGATCACACCACCAGCCTGGTTCCCTGTGCTAAAAGGATCGGTTCAAAGATGTCTCTATTATTCTGGTTTTACTGTCAACTTGGGAACTTCCCCAAATGAAATATTCGCTTCTCAGGCTGAAGGAGCCTGCACCCAGCCTTTTGGTCTACATGTCTGGTAGTGCTCAGTGTTACTTGGGTAGGAGAAATACCCAAGACAGTACTCACGAGAATTAGGATTGCAGAACACTGTTCAGTTTGAACTTTAGTGCATGTTGCTGTTCACATACCAGTAAACTTCTAGTACAGCTGCAGAGAGGGGTCCCTCCTCCCATTTTAGAGGATCAGGCATCAGCAAAGGTGAAAAAAGTGACCACATTATTCCTGTGAGGTAACAAGGATCTAAACCAAAAAGCAAATTAATAAAGACTTGTCATAAAACTGCCACACAGAGTCTTGAATGCTGTCCAAATTGACTGAAGGTGGGCATTAGAAGGAGCAGTAGTCAGTCCAGATTCTGCTTTATCAAACAATATTGAAAAACTTGGTGGCATATCTCCTTCAGAACGGTTATAAAACCAACATAGGAAAGTCACAGTGAGACCTGGACTAATATCCATTTCTTCATCATGCTTACACACATCTTCTCCACCTCCTTTTCAGAACACTCAATTAGAACACAGAGATTTTACTCCTTGGTCAGTCTGGCCTCTCATACAGGCTCACCTCCATTTAAGTCAGCTCCCAAAGCAGCTCTCCTCCTTGCAGGATTCCCACCTCCTGCACAGCTCCAGCCAGACAAGCAGCCTTTTTGCAGCTCACCTCTGCTGGATGCATTGCTCCCAGAAAACTTCTCTCCTGTCCTCTGCCTGTTCCCAAATGAGGGCTGTGCCAACCTTACCATCTCCGTGCCTTAATCCTACTCAACCCTCAGGTGCAATGCAGGGCACTGACGACACACACTCTTATTAACCCCTTCATATAGACGTACAGTATTTTATGCAAAGATTCATAGGACTAAGTTTTCAGCAAGGATCTGAAGACAATCTGCATGGCAATCTGTGTGTGTGTGTGTGAGGGGGTGGGGGGTGCGGGGGCAAGAAAGACAAACAGGTTTTCAGGTGTTTGTGGTTTCAGTCACAAAGAAATAAAAGGCCTCGTACCATTAGGATTGTGCACAAGCAGCTCAGAAACAGCTGTAAGCTAAAAGTGTAGCCCTTTGCTTTATTAGTCATCTAAACAGATACAAGCTGATGCCACAGTGAGACAGACTAATTCCTTTCCAAATACATACACTGCAGCTTGCTTAAAGCCTCTATGTATTTGCTTCAACCATGACCACACTATTCAAATTTGCACCCTGGCTAATCACCAGCTTGCACACTTCCTTCTTGCCAGTCTGTATTTGCAGTCTTCACAGAACAATAAGCAAAACCACATTATCCTTGAAGATTTATCCCCTGGTAAATCTCTGTCTTTGGCTCATCTAGCTTGTTAAAGAAATTCTCTTCCTATGTTTACTTTAGAGGAATTTGGGTCAGCAATAGTAACATTTTTTTAATGTATATATTTGTTTGTTTAGAGTTCCCTTTCTTTTGTTTTCTCATCGCCATATACGCTGACTCTCAGCATCAGATTGAAAGTTCACAATTTTCCAGTTCTGTCAACCAGTAAATAAACCTCTAAAATCTTAACATCAGTTCTCTTGTGACTGATTCAGCTTCTAAAACATACAGTTCATTGGCTTTAACAGCACATTTTCTTTCACACCAGGTATGTTGTTCAGTTGCACATGACACCAAATGCAGAACAGTTCTCCTGAAATAGCAAACTGATAGTTGTAAACAACATAGTATTTGTATAGTATGTGTTCTGAAGTTGTTGCTTTACTTAGAAGACAAAATATTACACAAACATTTTTCTGGAGGTTTTTTCTTCCCCATGTGCATTTTTGTGTGTGTTTATGATGACATTTCTTTGGTCTGTAAATAGGTTGTTTGTCCATATCATTTTTTAAACATGCTGCATTGCTCAGTGAGAGGTACCTCAGGTTTCATTGGCTGAGTGCTGTAATTACTAGTACTGTATTCCACCATGAAGGATATCTGTTTACTGTATTGCAACAGCACCCTTAAATGTGCACAGTGAATACTTATTTTGAAAGAGAGAAAATTACTTTGAAAAACAAATACAAAGACGGAGGTGGACAAAAGGCTGCAGTCTAAAAGACAGTACACTAACAAGAAAGTTAATTCAATAGAGAAAGACAGAAAAATAGGTAAAGTTTCTAGAGAACCAACATTTGATAACATGTAGTTGCAAGGAACAACTACATCAAGAAGGAGAAAACACTGTTTTTTAAAAGCTTTTGGCTTCTGTGTACTTTCTTTACATTTAAGTTGTGCTAAATTGACTTTCACTATAAGAAATGATATGCTAGGAGACACTTTTGCAAAATACACAGATGCTACATTTTCAGGGATACCTCAAAGCCACTAAAAAAACCCCCCATAACTGACAAAACAAAAACAAACAAGCCACAAAACAGCCACACAAGAACACAACCAAAAAGAAATTAAAACCCCCCAACAAACAAACAATAAATACAGCTCTGGATGTGGCCAGACAGTGTAATCAATAACACTTGAGACCTCCTGCCATCAAACATACTCAGTGCACTCTTCTGGAGCACCACAGTCAGTCCCAGCCAGCACTGGGTGGTTCTGCTGCCCTTCTTCTCACCTCCCACTGATAAATCTAGCTCCCCACCTCTCTGCTGTCTTGTGCTTGTGCAACCTTCAGCATTGCAATGAACCAAACCAAGGAGTCCACATGAGATAGCAGCTGAACTTGCTGACAAACAGCAAGTACTCCATTTCCCAAGACAGTCTGCTCCTTATCTGTGTAGGAACAGACAGGGTAAGAGAACAAGGGTGATTAGAGGGCAAAAAGCTAACTCTCATTTTTCCTTATGAGGAACAATATTTTGTTTGTGGAGTACTCTACTAAACCAGTGAAGCATCGCTATTATTCTGTAACCCACCGAGATTTTGTGTTTTCCTACTCTAATAGGTATCTGGTTAGAAAAGATGCATTCTCTTCTCCACCCTACATCTACCTTATTTCAAACACTCATTCCTCCTCCTAATTTGGAACTACTGAGAGGTCTCATTTGTCTATGGTAGAGGAAGGTATCATCCTTCTCTTTAAACACAACATCTTTGAATCATCAGTTGCTTCACCATAGTCAAACCAGACTTTACCTGCCCTTTGCAAGATAATAGGTGCCTGTCCTGTGACAGGAGGCTTCATTAATGCAAAAACTTAACTACAGTAAAACATTATATCACTCTAAACATAACCTGTATACCTCCCACAGGCATCATTCCTTACAGCCTGCCGAATCCATACCTTTTCTTTCCTTATCAGTTTCCTTCCTCTTCTACTGCTTCTTGCTTAGCTCATCTTTTTAGACATGCAGATCCTCCACCTGGGCAACAGTTACAACAGCAGCATCAACCCAAGAGGATTCAGATGTGTATTTGCTTCCTTTGACACTTCTCACGGAGAGGCACTTGACCTGGATACCCTTCCCAATTAACTCTCACTACCACTTACTATCTGTACATTAACACCTCTCATTGAGAATTCACACTGGCTTACATCTGTTTTGCAGAGAACGACAAATTGTGAAGGGCATCTGAAGGAAATATGTGTTTTACAACATAAATAAAATATTTTATAAACATGATTTTTTTTATTTCTGAGAGCTAATTATTATGTAGCAAGCACATTTACCAGAGAACAAAACCTTATTTCCTTGATAACAGGATAGAAAGAAAAAATAAGGTGATGCATGTTGTTTTTCTTTATGGACACTCATATCTACAAGCTGCCATTCATAAATGTTCAAACTACATTTTATCTGCAAGCAGACTGAAAATAAAAATGTACTGGTGTAGTCTATTTCAGTAATAAATCTATGACTCAACGTATTCATGTTAACAGGTAGCCTATAACAGCATACACCATATTACACAAAAAGCAGTTTAAGAGAAGCATATAAACAACCTCTCCAGCAGAAACAGTGTGTCTTCTACTACGTGTCATAATAAGGTTAAGGCTTAGTTTAAAGATTTTTCTTAAGTGTTCTGTTGTGTGTATTGATCCAAGTTTTAAGGTTCATCTGGTAAACTTTAACATTTCTTCCTGAGCTCTGGAGGAAAATGCAAGGCTAGTAACATACAGAGTAATAAAGAGATGGAAAACACCTTTCTTACTGATTAAATATATATATATACTAGAGTTTATCTCCCTGATTCAGCTGTTTTCTTGGTTTAAGCAGCAAGTAAATTTCCTTGATTCACCTGCTTATTTTTCTTACTTAAAAATTGCATCAATACTGTAGCTGTCTAGAGTGAGATGTATAAATGTCTCCAGTATGTAAACAGCCTCTCCCAAAGCACAGGATTTTCTTTTGCAACTCAGCTATCTATCTCTTTGGTTTTGAGTTCCCATGGTGCAAGAGAGGCTTTAGAGGAGAGGATTGCAAGATCCATGTTCCCAATGTATCCAAGTGGCATACATCTAAAATCCATTTGAAAAAAATCCTTCATTCTAGTCAAAACGAAAACATAACTAATCTACTAAGGAAGAGCCTTAACAGGGCCCTCACACTGGTAACAAGAACATTTCATAACTATTAAAGCCATGAATCACCACACTGAAGATTAGGTATTAACTGTATCATTACTTCATTTGCTACTGCTACTAGCTAAAGCAACAGGATACGTGTCAGGAATAATTCAGCAGGAAAGGCAGGAAGATCAAAGAGGATGTGACACCTATCCTTCCTCTTCTACCTCGCTGCACAACTTTCCTTGAAATATTGACATCAGGACAACTGACGTCCTGATGGAGCTGTGCCAGGATCTCTGACACCTCCCCTGTCCAGGCAGACCCTACTCCTTGGAGCATGACAGGAATGGCACATTTTGAGAGCAGATCTGCCTCCTTTCTCTCCAGAGTAGTAGTGATAATAGGAAAGTCACCCTTAAGTCCAGTCACCTAGGTCATCCTACTTGTTCTTTTTTTTCTGTGCCTGATTTTAGTGATGATAGCTTTATGCTCATTCAAACACAACAGGAACATACACCACAGCTGGCAAGTCTGAAGAGGCTGCAGGCGATCAGAAAGGAGTAGAAGAGGAAAGGAAGAAAGAGGTGGATCTTGTCCAAACAATGACAAAGAAGTTTTTGTTATGTTATTGAGCACTGTCTTTTCCATACCCATTTGAAAATAGTTGTCTCTCAAAAGAAAACTATTATATGTCAAAGTGATTTCAAATGTAAACACAAGGCATATGACAAAAGGACAAAGTGCACTTGAGAAGAAAGCTCTTCCATATTTTTCAACCTGACACTCCAGACAGACTTCAGACAAGCAGAAATCATCTTAAAAGACAACTTACCTTGATAGCACTATTTCTTATGTCCATCAAGTCCATACAGACTCAAGCAAACCTGCAAGGCTCTGACACTAGATCTAGAACAGACCTTGCCTAGAAGCCAAGGCAAAGCATCTGGAAATACATGTTTTCTACTTCCACACAAAATTTCACTTAAGAACAAAACATGCACTCATCGAGAAATCTTGACACTGAACATAGATGTTCTTTCCTAGAATGGGGACACCAAACTTTTGCTTCAGTGTAGACTCTGAATCACCTATCATGGCAAGGATATGGTTGTCGAGTTCAGCATCTCAGGGTTCTCATACAATCCTACAGCTCCCCTATGAAGCTCCATAAACACAATTTTCCCCATTAACAGGGGAAGGCACCAGGGTTTACACTGACCTGGCAGTGTAGGATCTCTGGGCTGTCTGTGTAACTCCTCTTACCCTGATCTCCAACCAACACCAGGCTCCACATCCTGCTCTGCATAAGCCCAGGGTTCCCTACTACTTGCTAATCTGCATCTATGTCCAAATCTGAGTTTCACACTGTATTCTTATTGTTTAAATTCAGAAGGGAGTTTGGAAAAAGCAAACATACACAAAAGAATGAAAATCTCTTCTTTCCCTGGCCTTCTGTAGTTCCTATTGCAGACAGTATGTATGTATTCCTTATTTTTAGAACGGATTGGAAATATGTATCATCATCCTCATTATACATTTTGATTCCATTATACTCAAGTCCACCTTGAGCTTCAGTGACAACATATTTTCTGGGTGGCTTCCTCCAGCTTGACTTTCAAATAAGGCAGTGTTGTGTAACTACAGCTCACAATACATGGCTATTAAAGGCAATTCTACACATACGTCCAGCATGGTAATGCAAATGCAGGTTAACCTGAAAAAAGTCACACAGAGAAGAGACTGGTGACTCAATGGGGTAAAACCCAACAAACCCCAATTTATTTTCAAGTGTGGCATTTGATCACACATTGGAACATGCTTAACAGTACTGGAAAGACCTACTCATGACTTCACTAGGAAGTCCGCTAAATCTAGGTTATCTCTCCTATGCGTGGAAAAAAAATAAGGCATGGATACTCTCTGGGCTCACGAGTAGCAGGTATGCCTGTAAGGAAAGTCTAACAATTTTGCCCTCACTGTTCTCTCAAGAGCTTTCTGTTTCCGGTTCCTGTGCTGCATAGTAGAAATTCACCTTACATTTAGTGATTGCCATTGTTGTAAAAACCATGTGGAGAAGAATATTGTGGGGGAAAATTTCTCTCTTTGTCCCTTAAGAGCCACTCATGTTTTAGCCCCACTTACATGATGTAGTGGTCAATTCCACCAGATTTACTGCTTTTGCATGCAGACTTCACTAGACTGGAAATACATTACACCTAACTCAGGCTTCCAGATGCAAGAATATTTAAAGAAAAACGTTCTTCTGTTACTGCCCACAATTTTATACGCCTGTAAGAAAAAGCGACAGTGGGAGAGACACACCTGAAAACAATTGTACTAACCACTGAAAGGGTGACAGCAAAATCTGGAAAGGAATTTTCATTTGACAAAAAATACATCATAGATGACATAAGAAAAAAGACTGTGACATCAACTGCATTTAATCTTCTACTACTCTCAATATACCTGCAATCATCCAACAGGCATGCATCAACAAAATAAGGGAATCCAGAACAGTGCCAAGGATTTTATAAGTCACTCATTCAAATTACAACTGTGTTTTCACTGTTTCTTTGGTTTACTCCTTCCAAATTTTTAAATATCAAAAAACCTGGCAGTTCCTACACTAAGGTAGCTCAGAACTACATAAGTGAACTTTCTTAGTGATTCTTGAGGCATTAGTAGGACTGACAAAAAATTTACCAGCACTGCTTAAGGCAAAAGCATAGTGAACTTAGCCGGATGCTTGTTTTATTTGGGCAACACAAAGCTATATAAAATTAAGGTAAATTATATAGATAACAGAAAAATCTCAGCGCATAACTTAGTGAATGTTGTTGTATGGTAGCAAGAATATACAGGGAAATAAGGGCATTTTCAACTTATAACCTCTAACTTATTTTGGTAGGGCAATCAATAAGAAGAAAAAAAAAAAAAAGAGCATCTTTTTACTAACTGTGGATCTGCTCTCTACACTGACATTTACTTGTAATTATAACAGATTATCTTTTTTATTAATTTTCTTATCTGGAATACTTTGTGACAAACAAACAAAATTCCACTTAAAACACATGATGATCCTAAGAGATACCACTGAGATATGAAATTCTAAAGCAAAAAAGCTTCTCTGAAATGGATCATAACACCAATTTCAGTATTAATTCAGGTAAATTCCATAAAGTCAATGCATGTATCACATATCATCATAGCCACAGCACTTATTCAATGTCTCAGATCACACAAAAAAGTATATGAAAACTTCATATGATATTTTACTATACTTAGATTTGAAACCAAGCCTAAAAGCAATTTGTCCTTTCATAAAGGTGATTGAAGTTATATGGTAGGAACTTCTGACTTTGGAGAAGAACATCCCTTCAGTAGACCTGGTAGCAAAACACTGCTGAAACCAATCAGCCTTGTCAACTAAGTAGCCGTAGATATAATCAACGCATTTGAAATGGATGGTACTAAAAACTGCTGGACAACATATAGCTTTAATTAGCAGAGATGACTTTTGAAGGCAATGTCTGCACTTCCATATTTAAGTTGTTGCTACAGAATTTTTCATAGTCAAAGTCCCAGAAGATAAAAAAATTAGATACAATGAAATTGGTAGCACAAAACTGATCAGAGTTCACCCAGTACATCACAGAATCATAGTATGGTTTGGGTTGGCAGGAACTTTAAAGATCATCTACTTCCACCCCTGCTGCCATTGGCAGGGACACCTTTCACTAGAGCAGGTTGCTCAAAGCCCTGTCCAACCTGGGCTTGAATGCATCCAGGGATGGGGTATCCACAAATTTCCTGGGCAGTCTGTTCTGGTGCCTCACTACCCTCACTGTGAAGAAAATTACTAAGGAAACTCCATTAGCAGTTTATTTATGTGTATGCCTCGAATGTAAGTAGTTCTCTATGTTTTTTATAACTTTGATTTGAGGTTTTCCACCAAGAGCTAGGGAACTGTTCTTGCACGTTTTTCAAGTCTAATAAGCATTATATTATTATAAGGTCTAGTTAAAAATACTATAAATTTTTATTTTATATAAAACAGCTTATAAGAAATTAGCCCAGAACCCTTGTGCATATAAGTATACTCTTGTGAACAGTTTCTAGCATTTTCAAGATTAGAGACTACCTGGGCACTTTTTCTTAATAAACTAGTGAGAATAAATACACTTTACAGTAACTATCACAATTCTCAAGGAGCAAAGATTTTCATATTACTTTTGACAATTTCCTTGCTACGCATGCTGTCTTTTTAGGCAGTTTTGATTTACATATTGTCACTTTTTTCTTTCTGTTTCAGAATGCAAAACAGTTTCAGCAAAACCAGAATTTTTTTTTTTCCAGAAATTACTCATAGATTAATGATGTCAGATTTCTAAGCCAAGATTTAAATGGTATCCCCTTAATGAGTGTGTATTGCAAATGGTGTTTATTGACTGATTAATCAGCAGATATATTTTATTCTCTTCTGCTCTCTTCTCAATTTTTTCTTCACCTTTTCTAAGAGACATTAGAGGTTTCTTTACCAGGAAAGACCATCGTCTAAAAGGGTAGAGGTCGCAAGTTAATAAATGCCACTGTCTTATAGTCCCAAGCTGAGGATTCAAGGATAGACATGAAATGAAATCTGCAAGTGCCAAAACTATATTGCAGGGTGAAACTGCCTCAGAACTGAAGAGAATTTCTGTGGTTGAGCATGAGGATTGGGACAAAGAGAAATCATAAGACACAGTTTGTGTTACCTGGAACAAGGTGGACCAAGTGTGACAGTGATGTAGTGCTGACCACTGACTTCAATAAGATCTTATGTCTTCCCATCACCACTCCAACTTTCTCCCGAACAGATACAGAAAATGAGACAGTCTTGTGTTACATGTTCTGAATAATATTAACAATCTCAATATAGAAGGTATCCTGATTGGCAGTTTCAGAAAAATAGCAAGTTCTTACTGTGAAGGCAGAATTTCCCTCTCACACATCATTACCTCTAAAGTACATATCCAGGTACAAGAGTAATAGAGATGGTGTTTCTATTTCCTGGGTGTATTGTTCCTTTTCCAAATATAGGAAACATTTCTCAGAGGTCTTGTCTCTTTGAAGAGCACTGTATTCAAAACACAAAAGTGTTTTTTGATTACTGAGCCATTCTAAATATGTTCAATCCTTTCCAAAGGACCTCTGGTTTAGTCATTTGAGGAAAACATCGAATTTGGTGACTTTGGGATCCCTGAGAAGATTAAATAATCTTTTTTGACCTCATGGCTTATTTTGTGGTTAGGTTTTTTATACTGACACAACTCTTAACTACCTAAGGTGTTACGAATACTAATATGGATGAAGTTTGGTGCACCACCATGAGAAGAAATTAACAGACTGCAGAGAAATTGTCACTAAATCCATTTTTGTTTATTGATAAAACAAAAAGAGTAGGAAATAAAAACAAATTGGAAAAAGTATGAAATAACCTATTGAAAACAGTAAGAAAAATTAATATAAAGAGCTGCTGAGCAGTACACAATTGCCACCTCAAATAAAATTACTTATTTAGCTTTTCTAGCCCCTATTTCTTCATAAAAATCCTGTCCTTCTAAAATTTAAGTTTACAAACTGCTCCCAGTGGCATATCACCTGAATGATTAAGTGGAAGTTTTGTAATTTTCATAGGCAGATGGGGAAGATAAACCAAAGTCATGAGCCCTATTCTCCTCTACAAACTGTATCTGAGCCTACTCTGGTTATATTGGGTGTGGGGGGGAGTGGGAACTGGTGTGTGGAAATAGAAACACACAAACAAAAAGCCCCCAAGAAGCTGTTATTAGTAAACTCAAGACTGAAAAGGTTTCTGGAAGCACTATAGACAAGGCAAACTGTTTTAATATTTGCTGATTATATTATAGTTGAAGAAAATGGCTCAACCCATATTTGCTGAAGAAAAAAAAAAAGCAATTATGTTGCTGATTCCTTTTTTTTTTTTTTTGTGAGATTCTGTATTATCCAAAACAATTAAAATTCAGAACAGCCTGTGATGATTTCAAAGATTAACTCTTAGGTGTTTTTCCATCAATTTGAATTGCACATGCTTCTACATTTCTTAAAGGGCCCATTGTGAAGTGCTCCATATCATTACACCATGGAATTGTGTTGTCATCACCACCTCAATCAAGTTTTATTGAACTGTTTTCAGTAGAGTATTAACAGCTTAAAACTAGAATATTGACTACACAAAACAATCATATGTTTTTCCATTTTAAGCATTTTTACCTCCTCCCATCCCGCAGAGGCAGCACCTCACCTCTGGCTTATTCTCATCTCGCTTCATGCCGAAGAACACCAACCTCAAATCTTCCCATTCATTGCAGTCATTGCCATTTTAATTTCTTTATGCAGTTTCTGAGGCTATATGTATTTTAGTGATTTTCTACACTTGGTAAGAACTGTGCTGGCTGAATTTTAATACTTGAAGTTTTACCAGAGTCAGTTCTTTTGTAGTCCCTTTCCAGTTCAGTGATTACAGTTAAAAACATGTCCCCTCTCTTCCCCATATTTAAACAAAAGGAAAGACAAAGAAAATATTTGCTCAGGTTGACAAAACAGTCATGCAAGAGAATAGGAGGGAATATTGAAAGGTTTTTAAATTGCTGCCAAGAAGGAAAAAGATAAACACACAGCAGCAGACTACTCAAAGCTGAGTATAAAATATACAAGAAAGTGGATGTTATGTCTGTTTTAAACTGTTCTGTATGCTCTGTTAAAGGAATATGCTATTTCCCTGATTGTAATAGATTCCTGTATAGGAAAAAACAAAACAAAACAAAACACCAAAATTTGAATGTTAAGTAGACAGGCTGGGTTTGGTCAGCACAGTGAGAACATCAGAAAGATGGGTAAGCTGTAAGCAGTACAAACAAAGAGTCCTAAAACATAGTCTCATTTCTAAAGAACATTTCTCCCTGCCCTAGCCATGTGGTGAATGGCATCTCAACTTAGAAACCTCAAAGCTAAAAGCAGAGGCAGACTGTGTTGCACAAGAATTGTTAATAACAGCACTCTCTGAACTCAAAAACTGTGCTCTAAGGCAGTGCTGAATAAAGAACTAAAGAACTGACACATTGCCCATCAATCTCTTACATCATCTGCTGAAAACCGATATTCATCAAGAGGATGCAATTCACAGTTATTTTACAACTTACAACATATAGGTAGGAGACACCACAGACTGTAAGTGAAAAAAACCCACCGAAATAAAAAGACTTGTCCCACAGATGTAGCAGGGAAAGAAATCTGCACACATCAAAATAAAAGATGATGAAATTTCAACACTCAGAATCATTCCTCTACAAGACAGAAGGAACAACAGCCAAGTTCATATCTAGTGTAGCATCACAACTAATGGTCTGATGTAATGAAGAGGAGATATACTCCTACTATGTGATGAGCTGCAACAAACCTGCTGCCAAAGTAGTTCTGCTGTTGAGGAAGCAGAATTGCCCCATCGGTGTATCAGCAAGATTTGCGTACTAAACATCAGCTATCACAGCAAGTTTGTGGGGAAAACTTTGACTGTATCAGTGTGCTGAGAGCAGCCCAAAAGGCTGGCTGATGTGATGGTGAAAATGATTCAGAGCACCACAGTGAAGAGGAGCTATGACTTTCTTTTCATTCCTAGAGTGCCCAAGAATCATCAGCATCATAACTGTTCTCAAGAACTCTGAAGGTCTCAAAATAATAAAGAACAGAATCAGACAGAATCTGCACTCACCTAATTTAATGCTGAGCAACTGCTTCTACTGTCCACACTACTGCTTGCCACAGAAACACAGCCACTTCATTCACCTTATCCATGTCCACCTCAACTCTTAAGATAGTTTCAGGTTTTTACTACAGAAATACCTACTGTGATTGAGCAGAATAAATTCTGCATTTATGTATTTCATGCAACTCCTGGAGTTCTCTGAAGGAGAGAAAAGCACCAGAACATAAAGGATATCAAAAGCTGCTGCTTCACTGCCACAGGCACAACTTACCTACCTCCTTGTTCCTGTACAATCCCCCAAGGCCTTTCTCCAATATTTGTATGCAAGACATGCTGTCATCAGCCTCCACAGCTATTCCCTCTGATGGAAGAAAAAACCACAGAGTACTGTGGTGAAAACTTCTCCAGATGGAGCTAAGTGTTATGCAGTTTACCCTCCCACTCCATTCTCTGCCAAGCACCAATACCAGCATGTTCTCAGTATTTGCTCCTGTCACTGACCACCTCAGTCTCACCAGCCTGCCATTCTCTTACTCAGAGAAACAGCTGAATTGCTAATTCTCATGCTTTCATCTATCTTTTTGGACAGACAGTGCTCCCTTAATCCAACTAATATCCCTTGCTGGGTAAGCAGTAAGAGCTTCTCCACAGGAAAGGAAAATGAGGTTACAAGGAAAGTCACAGCCCAGGCAGTGCCCACACCAACCGGAGTACAGTCTCACAGTACCTCAAAGCAGCAGGCAGAGCCAGATGCTGACACCAGGCCCAACTGACAGCCCTAGATAGGACAAAAGAAGATTTAGGCCCAGCATCCATTCAGAGAGCCCAGGCTTCATGAACAGGAGATGGAACCAAAACGAAGACTACAGCATCAGTTCCAGGTCATCCAGGAAACTTGGCTGGTGACAAAAGGGCTGACAGGCACACTCCAAACCTAATTCAAAGAAAGACAAATCAGGGCTCTTCTATGTTTCTTCAGGTAATAAGATCTCAGTCAACTTTACTGATTACCGTGAAGTCAATCTTGATTTAACTTATTATAATATGGGGTGACTGGCCCTAGTGATTTGCTTGTTCTGTGCTGCTTTCATATTTTAAATTCACTTAGTTATACCTTAAAAATGCATATGTAGAAAATGTGTAGAAAATGTGAGGGCAGAGAGAACAGCCCCAGACAATGTAACAAACAGTACCAAACTGCCTCTAAGATTGACTGAGTGACTCTGAATGTTGATTGGTGTGAAATAACTTGATGTTGCTAGATCTGTTCCTCTGCAGTTTTCACAGCTTGCTTGTTTGGGTGGCATATAAGTCTCTCTCTAACTCTCCAAAATGTGAGTAAACACTTGCAAAACCCTTAAAGTGTAGCATTTTCTAGTATGAGGTGTCTCTATCAAGGTGAGAGAGAGAAGAAAGAGAAGGTTGTCCCATTCCCTGGTATGGAATGGGAAGGTGACTCTTGTTGGAGCCTGACCCACATCCTGATGCTCATCTCCCACTCTCCAGGAAGCAAAGTCAGCACATGGAGCAATAGCACAAGACTTCTCAATGTATCATGGCCCTTTTTGGTGCTTGAGTCACCCTTGGCTCTCATAGGGTTTCCTGGTAGGGCCTCTTCAGTTTCCTATTCAAGAAGCATTCCCTTCCTTGAGTATTACACTTACCAGCACCAGCAGTCTTTGATGCAGGGTACACTCTTGACACAAAACTAAAATGGGACGGGTGGCGTAATGTCTCAATTCTCCTGTGAGTCTAAATTGCAAGCATGTCACTGAACATCCCAGAAATGAGACAAATGACAGTAGTCCCTGCAAGGAACAGGTTCCCTTTCTTTGAAACAAAATCCTTGGCTGATCCTCATCATAGCTCTAGATTCTAGTTAAAAATACCCGACCTTGTGAAACTACACAGTTCTCTCTGGGCAAGCATACTCCTCCCTGTCCAGCAAACCACCTCCTGAGGTTTACTGAGGACCAGGCAGTACTGTTTGTCTCCATGCGTGCCTGCCCTTGATCTGATGGCCCCCTGATACTGGCTCCTCATAATTTTAATCTTTCCCCAACAGCTTGATAACCTACTTGTTATGCACCTACACGGACACATGCGCTGACCTGCAAGAGGGATGGGGGGCGGTGTGATGTCAGGGGGTGCTCACCACCACCCTCTGCCTGGAAGCTGCGGCGCCGCGCTGGAGGGATTCCTCCTGCAACCTTCCTTGTAGCGCGGGCTGCTGCTCTCAGTCTCCAGTGATGGGCTTTGCTCTCCTCGGGAAGCAGCTGGAAGGAATGCTCTACAATGCCGACACACCTCCCCAGGTCTGCCGTTTGTCGGGGCGGAGGGGAAACACGATGCCTAATATGGAGCATTTAGTAAGTCAGTAAGTGATCAAATAAATGACGCTCCTTCACGGAACAAAAATGGTCTCGTTTACCAGTGAGAGGCTGAGCTGCTGTGCTCCGTGTCCACCGCCCGCGGTAGTGTAAGAAAACCCTGGGTGATCGGAAGCCCGGGGTTTCCCTGGCACTCACCGCCTTCGCAGCCCAGCCCAGCTTTGCGGGCTGGAACTGCGGCACCTGCCGTGGCGCGGGGTGCCGCCGCCGCTGCTGCTGCTGGAGTGCCGCCGCCCTGCCTTTTCCGCGCCTCTCCGCGGCTGCGGGCCGGGTGCTCCCGGGTTTTCTTGTCACACCCGCCGCCGTTATGTAACCGTTGGTCACAGCGGTGGCTTTGGTTATGCCTCACCTCGGACTGCCGCGGATACAGCGCCGTGACCGCCGGGCAGCTGAGCAGGAGCCCCTCCTGCCCCGCGCAGAGCCCGCGGGGACACGCTGCCTGCCCTCCGCGGGCACACGCTGCCTGCCCTCCGCGGGCACACGCTGCCTGCCCGCCGCGGGGACACCCTGCCTGCCCGCCGCGGGGACACGCTGCCTGCGCTCCGCAGAGGCTACGCCACCCTAGGAGGAGCCCCGCGCTCCCGCTGAGAACTTCCCCATTCCCCGTTGCTGACTCCCCCCATTCCCCCCACGGTTCCGGGTACCCCCAGTAGCAGCACCTCCCGTAAGCGCTCCGGGCGGGATGGCGGTGCGCGGGATCGCCCTTGCCAGTGTAGCTCCCAGCCCTGCAGTCAGCGGAGAGCAGCGCGCACTGCCATCCGTGCTTGCAGCCCCTTATCCTAAATGGGAGATAATTCCCACGCCCAGTTTGTTCAGAGATTTTTAACAGCTCTATACCCCGTAAGCGAAAAGATTCAGCCAGAAGAAAATATCTTAATTTTTTTCAATGCTTTTCTTTTTCAACCGGAACGCCCAAGGCACTTGGGAGTGAAGGGATACTCCATTCACTCAACCGGGTCCTCCTGACTGCTGGGCAATGGCTCCCTGTTCCCTCCGCGCTGCTTTTGGGAAACAGCGGAGCCAGACCTCACCAGGCTCGTAGGGGTACCACAGGATATCCCCGCTACCTTTCTATCTTCTCTGTGCAGCTCGCCCCCGCTGCCGAAGTGTCGGGGGAGACAGAATGGCTGTAGGGGCGGTGTGTGTGTCCCCCCCCCCCCCGCCGCCCCCCTCGCTGTGGCAGCACGTGGTGCTCCTGGGACACGGGTCCTTAGACGCTCCCCCCGCCCAGCCAGCGGCATCGAGAGGAGCTTTTTATAGCAGCCCCTACACGCTCCCCGATGGGAGGTTTCTCGCCGCGCTCACGTTACCGTGCGGGTGCGATGTAAAATGAAGGAGGGGGAGGAGGGGAGGGGAGGGAAGGGAGTTCGGCAAGCGCCTAATTAAGAGCCGGCGTTAACCAGGAGAGCTAAAAATAGCGCCAAGCGCTGCAAACTACCCAACCGCAGACAGCAACTCCCGTCGATGCCTGTCGCGCCTCCGCCAGTGAATGGAGCGGCGGCGCTGAATGGAGCGGCCGGGGCATGAATGGGGAGCGCTGAATGGGGCGGCGCGCGGGGCGGCGCCGCGGGGGGGCGCTGTGGCGCCGCGCGGCGGCAGCTGGAGCCCCCGGCGGCGCACGTGCCGGCGCGGGGGCGGGCGGTGTCACCTGGCGGCAGCGGTGGCGGCGGGCGGGGCGGCGGCCGCGGAGCCTATAAAAGTGTCCCGCCGCGGCACATGCACGCTTCGGGGAAACTTCATAGTCAGCGTGGCGACGGCGGCGGCCATGGGAGGCGCACCCGCGAGCTCCGCTCCGCAGTAGGGCGGGCAGCCCCGCGGCGGTGGGCGGCTGCATCCGGACCCCTCGCCCCGACCTGCTGTCCCGAGCGGCAGCGCCGGCGACGAGTGTGCCCCGCCGGCTCTGCCCTCGAAGGTGGCGGCGGCAGCAGGATGAGACTGAACGGGAGCGAGCTGAACAGCTCCGTTCTCCCGCGGGACCCGCCGGCCGAGGGTGCCCCGCGCCGCCAGCCCTGGGTGACCTCCACTTTGGCCGCCATCCTCATCTTCACCATCGTGGTGGACCTGCTGGGCAATCTCCTGGTCGTACTCTCCGTCTATCGCAACAAGAAGCTGCGGAACGCGGGTAAGGAGCTGCGGGGAGGGGCGGCGGCGCCGCCGGGGCTGGGGTCCGGGGGGTCCGAGCCCGCGGGATGCGGCGCCGTGGCCGCTTCGCGTGCCCCTAAAACTTTCCCCGGTCGCGCACTCCGGGTGTGGGCTCTGCTTGCATCCTCAGCTGGCAGTTACAGGCTGTGACAGATGCCAAGGGCTTCGTCTTTCCTGCCGAGTCGGTAATCGAGCGGGAAAGGGTATTTTTAGCTCCCGGCACCGAGTCGTGGTGCTATTTTTAGCGCTCGGCAATTCCCACCTCGCAAAAGAGAATGGCAAGTAAGCCCTATTTAAGAATGAAATTTCGACGCGATACTGGGGATGCTGCCGTGGCATACAGTGTGTGTCTGCATGCTGAATGCTGCTCTTCTGATTGATTTTCTTTGAGTTACAGAAATGTCTCCAGTAACAAATGCTATGGTTGAAGCTTCAAATCAAGCAAATATGAAGTTATAAGCATTGCAGAATTCAGACGATTCCCTCCCTCTATTTTGTTCACCTCCTACATGCTGTCTAGATCTCTGAGGAATGGGAAACATCTAACAGAAAACAGCTTTGGGCACTTTCTTTTTAAAAGTTAAACTAATTTTGACAGCATAGAATCTGTGCCGGTCTGTCGAGTAAATCCCTCTTAGTTTGTGGATTATTGGTCAGACAGGCAGGAACTTCTTCCGATTCATTCTGCTTTATCATGTCAGACCAGCTGCTGCGCACGTGTACCAAATCTGTGCACTCCCAGCCCTGTGCATCTTTCATTGAAAAAAATTCAGGAGCATGCGAAGAGAGCTCCACTGTTAATGAGAGCAGAATTTTACTCCATGACAACTGAGAAATTGCTTTTTTTTTTTTTTTTTTTTTTACAGCTCAGCTGTTAGGTTCTTAGTTATTACTCCACTGAATTCATTACCTAGTGGGTTAAGATTCAGTTGAGGGGGATCATGAGCCCAGGCTTTTCTGTGAGCTAGCCTAAGGAAGATAGGTATTATTGGACTGTGATAAAGACTGGCATGGTCAACTTTCTAAGGTTTATTCAAGTAATTCAAATGTATTGTACGTTTCAGTTTTGTAGTGGAATGCCATACAAGATCAAAACGAAGAGTAACAAATCTTGAGTTTTTTCTCTCTGTGGTTGCCACTGGTGTAAATTCTCAAAGCTATATTCTCTTCCTGCTTTCATTGACAGAAATTTCATTCACTGGAGCTGCCAGGGTTACACATTGCAATAGTATGTAGCTGAGAGGAGATCAAACCAGAAGTCCAAGTCAGCACTTGATTATCCTCGTTCCCTGGGAGATTTTCAGATAGAGGGAGAAAGGATTGAGACAGGCATATTATGGGAGCTACACCAAGGGAAAGGGTGATATTCTCCTACTCCTTAATTAGTAAATCTTTATTTCAGCATTTCTGTGAGGAATTTGAAATATAGACATGTCTGATATTAAGTCTGAAGTAAATGTGCCTGTTTTTTGGAAACATAACAGAATCATTGATCTCTATGCGTGCACATACTCTGCTGTACATCTCATGTAATCCCTCTTGAAACTCAACATGTGCTCACTCTTACTGCATTTCTTGTTCTTGCCTTTTCTCTCATAGTGGCTGCTAAGAACTGCAGCAAACTGGCAACAGTAATCTCCTACAGCAAGGAGAATAGAGCATTCTTCTGAACATATGTTGAGACTGGAACATGAACTAGATAGTGATTTACCCTTTGAAATTAAGGATTAATTAAAACAAGCAGATGCTTGGTACTAGATGGTAAATAGTCTTTTTTAGCAAAAAAATAGTAGTAAGCTTTTTATGTTCTTTGTTTTATTTTATTTTTCTTTAAAATATTGGGTGGTTTAGCACATGGATAATTGGAAACTTTGGAAATAACATAGTTGATGAGCTTCAGAAAGGTGTGCTAAGTGTTTTTGGCTAATTCTGCAAAATCCTGTGCCTGGGCATAACTTTACTTATGTGAGTGCCACTGCTAAATTTGGCCTTCTGTTAAGGTAGGGTTTCTCAGGCAAGTAAACTTATGACAGGGCATAAGTATTTAGAAAACCCTGGCCCAATATTTTTAAGTATGAAGACTAAAGTCTCCTAAATGTTGTTTACACTAATTCATATTGTTCAGGAAGGGATTACATTGAAAACATCTGATTTATACATACAACTGACTTGTAACTTGGCAATGCCAAAACAGTTACGTATGACTTTTTAGAGAGGTATAATAAGGAAATTCTGGTTTTGCAACAACTTTATGTTAATAAGTCCTGTTGGCACATTTATTGAGGAAAAAGACACAGGATGAAAATTCCAGCGGAAAAAGGTCAGGGAGGAACAGAAGATGCCTCCTGAAGAAAACGTATCTCACTGAAGATTTTCTTCCCTCTTTGCAAGAGAGGACTAACAGAAATAAGGAATGTTTTAACACTTTACCAAAATGGTGGATTTGGTGGGGGAAAACATCTTTCATCTCTGTCCTACTCTCTATTGTATTAATATTTTTGGAAGATAACTCCAAATTGAACCTGTGGACTTATGACTTTAAAAGTGCATTGGGGAATAGTAGGAAGGCCTAGAAAAACCTTCTCAACAAGTGATGTAACCTTCCTGACAGTCAGAAGGTTAGTAAAAGACACTGATCAAAGCAGAGAAGTCAGTAACTCGAAGTTTGTCTCAGCAAGCGAGGAGTGTCTGATACTACAGACTCCTTCATAGGCACAAGCATGGCTTCAGTAGATGCTCTTCTAGACACAGAAGCTGATGATGCAACTGGTAGGATCCTCTTTTATTTAATGTACTTGACTTGTAATAAGTTTCATAGTTCTGGTCTGTTTTTTCTTTTATGGTGGCTTTGTAATCTAAAAGGTGCCTGACACCAATTCAGTCCTGATGGGAACAGCTACAATTTAATGCTGACCTACACAAAGACTGAATTTGGTTTATGATGTCTATGATCTTTCAACTTTGAAATAAAGTTCAAGGGAAACATTCAAGGCATAAGGATTTTAATGACTATATCTTGATAGCACATTCATACATCTTGAACCTTAACTGGTGTGCTTTCTTTAATAATTACTTTTTTAAAAGAGTGATAATAGTTCACTTTAAAAAAGTTTTGTGTAAATCATCCTAAGGTATCTTGTTTTCCATTACTAATATTCTCTCATCAGAAATGAGGTCATTCAACCATTCCACCCTGAAATGATGCAAAAACTAGCCTTAGGTAAGGTGGATTAAAGAACTACAGGTACTTTTAGCAGTAAGTGGAGTTTTTACTTGAAACTATCAACATTTAATTAGAGCATCTCAGAAAGCTGAAGAGATGGTTTAATGTGATTTATATAATACACAAACTTGGTGATTGCTGGTATCCTTATGCCTTTGTTGTTACCCACACCAAGAAAAACAATGCATCAAGAACAAGTTGAGGGAACAGTTCTCAGTCTTTCACTATGGAGACTGGTTTACTCGTTGTGACATTAAAATGTCAGAATGCACCTGTCGTTTTGGCGACAGTGGACTTGGGTAGTCAATTACTGCAGGACTGAACCATTTTTAAGGTCAATGAAGAGAGCTTTCTTCAGTGCTTATTACACCTCTTGCTCTTCCTTCTCTCCTTTTTTAAAGTGTTCCCTTGGCCTGGAGGGTTGCTTTTTCCTGGGCACTTTATGTGCTGAGGTCCAAAGGTTCCCTTACTACCCCTTCAACAGAGCCCTGTGTGGGAAGGGAGCCTCCAGCAGGCAAGAGAGTCCCAGCAGTCTGACCCTCACTCTTCTGTGCCTATTCTGTCTGCTAACACCTGACATGCCTTGGATAATACAGGGACTGGTGCCAAGCTGGTAACTAGCATCTACACACCAAGGCAGAAAGTCGCATTCACCCTTCTCGCCCATCTCTGTTCTGTGCTAGGTGTATTTGAGTTTCTGGGTTTTTTTCCTAGTTGTCCGTGTTCTTGGCCCAGATGTCTTATTGCTAAAACTCTGTTTTGTTAATACTGAAGAAAGCAGAGAGGAAGTTTGACATTGCTGATGCCCCAGGGTCCTAGAGCAGCAAGATATGGTTAACTTCACTGGGACTGCACACGCGCTTAAACTTATGTATGTGTGGTAACTACTTTCCTGAATGAGATGGCAATGAGATGGAAAAAGGGAGAAACTCCAATGTTCGTACACTCAGTGTGCCTCACCTGCTTTAGGTCCCAAGAGTTCTGTGAAGACAGCTCTGTGAGTGTGAAAAAGAATAATGAAATCAAGACTAATCTCTAAGATCAGTGAAGTTACTTTTGAAAGAACTAAGAAACACAGCTACTTTTTTTTTTTGTTTTAAATCTAATCTTTGCTAAATAGTACAGCCATTGCAGAACTGGGGAATGGGAATCTATCAGTAAGAATTTAATCTTGGAGGCTTTTCAAACTGGCCCTCGGTTTTGTTTTGAGCAGTGTAAGAATGTAGTTGCTGGCTGTTCCTCTTTTAGTGCTTTTTCTAGAATGTAAATTTCAAAAATGAGGATGCAGCTATCTTTTGATAGATTGGAGATATCATCAGCCTTTTCAGAAAAATACTGTTCTTGATGATGTTTTGTTTTTTAAATTTAAAATTATAATGTTAAATGCTCTAGTAAAGATTGTTTTATCTAATAAATGCAACTTCTTTTGTGAATTTAGACTAATGGAGTAATTCTTTTTGTTACAGGTGATCTTGGACTTCATGTGTGTCCTGAGAGGCTGGGTAGCCCGACAAATACTTGACTCAAGGAAGAGAAGTTGTAGAAGATCAAGTTGTAGCACAAATTCAGGGTTCTGATAAAATCTGAGATGTTGATGGCAATGAACATTATTTCAGAAATTAATAACTTCAAGTATTAAAAATGGTAAGCTGTTTGGGAGAAGGGAAAATGTCTAGTGGAGATGCTGAACTTTGCTAATTGTTGAAGAGAACTGAGCATAAAAATGCAGTTTCAATAAAGTCCTTCCTCAGACTGGTTTTGATTGAATACTTTTCTGAATCAAAGCTTTACTTCAAAGACTTGTTTAAATGGTGCTGTGCTGGTGACCAAAGGTAGATATGAATATTTAAAATAATAATTCATTCTTACTAATGTCTGTCAAACTCAGCTGTTTATTCTTTCTGCAAGATTCTGCATTTTGAAGTTTTTAGAGGCATTGCCTTTTTTACTTAGCTGCTACCAGCAGACAGTGGTACTGATAGTCTGCTGTTTGCTGTCTCTTAGGTTATGTTTTTGAGGGGTTCTCCCTTTTCTCATTAAGTTTTTTTTTTCATCTTTAATCTTTTCAGTAGCAATTTCTGATCTGCTTCTGTTCTTAACCCTATTTCTTTTTACACCATTCATTTTTCTGTCATAACATAGATACTTCATGTCTTTCTCATGTAAGACACCATCAGCAAGTCCAGGTTAGTGACAGAAAATGCTACCAAGAATAGGCATCCAGTGTTGATGTTTCAATGTCTGTTCTGTTTCTACAGTTAGACTTGCTCACCTAGGGCAGTAAAAACATTGCAGAGTCAATTCAATGCTATGCATCGCAGTTTAGTTTTGCAACCTAAAAGAACTTGTCACTGCTGGCAGTTTTTCTTCTAGTCAAATCAGTGTGCTGCCTTAAGTTCCACCTTTTCCACTCCTGAGAAGCAATTGCCAACCTCTGTTTCAGAAGGACAAGTGTTCCTCAGAATTCTTCAGGACAACAGAACACAACTTGTTAAAAAAGTAAGGAATGTTTGCTTATTTAATGAAAAATAAGCATGTATTTTAAAATGTGTAGTTAAGTAATGCTTGGGACTGTAATACAAGTGCTACTACTAAACAAGTGTTCTTCCAAACTCTACTCCTCCTGAAGTCACACAATATTAAAGTTCAGTGGCATAATCAAGGTTCATACCTAAATGACAGAATAAACATCTGATTATCCTATTTTTTAAGAATGTATCAAACATACAAAAAAACTTTACAAGTGCCCTTAAGTTCAGATGACAAGCGTGCTGCAAACTTCTTCCTCCCTTTTTTTCAAGTCAAGCAAAAACTGAGGGTAATCAATAAATCTGTTTTACAACATTTAGGTAGTAACTTTTGTAGCTTCTAAATAGCTTTGTGGTAATAACTGACCAGTGTGTGTAAAAAGTTTCATGTTCTATAGTTCTTTTTTTAATGACATCTGTCTATAAAGAGGAGGCAAACTTATACGCCCTCCTTGCCCGGAAGTAAAAAACTCAAGCTTGTTCTTTTCATTTTGCAAATTATCTAATATAGTAGCAGGTCACACAGTTAAATATGCTTTTTGAAGCCTAGATATTAGGTTACTGATGATCATAAAAATGCAGCTCTAAATTATCTTAGAGTCCTGGGCTTGAATTTGGTTGTGTGGGTTTGGGGCAGGGTGGTGGGTTGGGGCTTTGTTTGGATTGTGGAGTGCTCCCCGTCTTTTCCATTGCTAGAGTAAAAGAAAGTCCTTCAATGCTTCACTTGGACTCTCTACCCTAACTTCTAAGGGCCCTTGTTCTTTAAAATGAGAGAAAATAGAGGCAGCTGATTTTAAACCCTTCACTGTGTGACCAAGCAATGGAATTCCCCATTCAAATAAATACTAAGCATCTGGAAGTTTATTATGGGTGGTTTCTGGTTAATCATATTTTATTTCTCTGTCCATACCTTTAAACTGCCTGTTCAGCTACTTTTATTGTGGCAGGATATGTCCTTTGTTTGCTTAGACCTACGGAAACCTCTTGTAAGAGTAAAAACATCACCTCTTGGTTGTCAGTTTGGTGGTCAAAGAATGTTTGATCTCAAATTCTGTTGGTCTTTTTACACAATAACCTTTCCCCTTTTGCAAGAGAACAGCCACCGCTAGGAGTTTGCCTGATCTCTGGAAATACCTTACCTAAAAGTGAAATAGCAGTTTTACTGAAATCAATAGCAAATCTCTTACAAGGTCAGTGCCTGTCTCCCTTTTTTTGCCTTCAATACTTGGCAGTCAGTAAGAAAGCTGCTCTACTGCTAACAGCCTTAAACCCAACATGAGGTAAGCAGAGAAATCTACCATAACTCTGGAGTCAGAACAGGATTTTTGTGGGATCACTGATATCCTTGCAGTAAAGTTGATCACAGATCAGGATCGTAAGTGCCTGACCTGTATATCCTGAGATGGGTGCATCATGGGAAGCCACTTACAATTTCATGTATAGTAGGTATGTAAGCTATTAATTCTGAAAATGGATGCTTCAAGAACCCACCTGGGAATAAAGAAAACACAAGAGACCATTGGTGATTGTTGCTGCAATGCTTTTCTTTCTAGGGTTACAAATGGCAAAGGGCAATTTGCATGTACTAGAGTTGTCTGGTCAGATCACATAAGTATATCCTTGATATTTTTGTCATCTTCTGCTTTCTAGGAACTCGTAGTTCTTTAATATGTTTATTAATCAGAATAAATTTCAGAGTTGAGATTTTGCTCCTGTAGACTCATTGTTCAGATTGTCTGATGATTCTGTTACAAATTACATCCTCATTCTCATATATGTGTGTGTGTGTGTATATATATATATGATATGAATTCCCTGTGGAAATTTCTATTATCAATCCTACTGTCTGTGACCACTAATTTTTCAGCGCTCTCTCTTTTTTTTTTTTTCCTAAAGACCTGTACTGTTGTGCTTATAAATCCATCTTACTCTCCATTCCTGATGTTGTAACACATTCCAACACCTGTTGCTAAGGATTTTCTTGGCATTGTTGTGTCTTGTTTTGGGTATGTAACAGAACACATTTATATTAAAGCATGTGTAAATCCTACAGGGTTTTACCATGTTGCAGAAGTTACTCAAACCAAAGTTTGTTTTGTTTTGTGTATGGTTTGGGTTCATGAATTTATGGATATAGATACTTCCAGAAACATTTCCTCTAATTAGGTGTTTTTGCAGAATGCACCTTTACTTTTTTTTTTCCCCTAATGCAGCATCCACTGGCACATTGTAACTCATACTCTTTTTATATTGCTTGTGAGTATACACACTGTCTTGAAATTAGGGTCTCATATGCAGGAGAACTATTCAGCATGCCTGATGGGAAGGAAGGACAGTAATCTTTCCTTAACTTTCCTCCACCTAGACACAGGCAGTGGCTTTAGTTCTTAGGATAAATTAGAATAGTTTCAGTGTTTTTGTAATTAATGCTTAATGAGAGATTCCAGAGGGGTCTTTGTATCACTGAGTGTCATGTAATAATTTTCATTGGCCAAACTCATTCTAACTATTTTGGATGCAAGCATTCAGGACTGCAGAGTTACCAGAGTAATCCTCATCAAACTGAGTAAAAGCTTTTCATCTCTTCTCTTCACTGGTAAGTACAGAGAAGACAGCATTTGTGTCATAGCATACTGAATACCTAATGTAGAGCACTCATAATTTCTTGCTCTTGAAGCAAAGTTTTTTGAACATTTTTTGGGGTAAATAACTGAGCATTTCTTTTGCATCTTCTCTTTCAAATTTGTCTACGTAATACTGTTTTTTGCAGCTCTTCTGTTTCCTTTTTCTCTTACCCGCTTAGTGCATCCCACTACTGGGAATGTCTGCAGTGCTCGATAATATTAATCAACTATGAACATTTTGCTGGTTGGTGGAAAACTGTCTTGATTTTCATAATTTTTATGGCATAATACTTGTCTTATGCACTCTCCACCAACAATATTTTGTTATTTACCTACAGCCACTTTTCTTCACTTACTTTTTTGGATGTTTCTAGGAATTTGTTGGGCTTCTGCTCATCATACATTTGCCCTTTTTCTTTGAACGATCCATACCCATGGGCACGATGACACGAAGATGACCGCTCCTGTATTGAAGAATAACCATGCACTATCCTTGCTAAATTGTTTGCTGCTGAATTTTTTTGCTTGGTTTGGTTTGGTTTTTTTCCTACATCTTTCCATTGAGGATAGATCTGTCAGGTTTTGCCTAAAAGATTCTTGTATAAGAGTTGTTATTGACTTGGGCCTCTCCCCTATGGGATCCATTACACATTCTGTGAAAATTGTTTTGTTTTTTTTTATTTGCTCTCTTATAATAATCGCACTCTTCTCATTGGCATTATGAATATGCTAGTGTTTTAAAAGGAGATTGAGTGCTGCTTTTGTAATTATTCCTGGTAAGAATTTCTAATGCATACTTGGAGACAATCTAGGTGAGATTATACAAGTGTGCAAAGCTTGAATTTACACTTTAATACTGCTTGCAGCAATCATTATCTGCAATGTGACCTAAAGATATGATTCAATGTGGCAAACATAAATGCAGAAATATGAATGGCAAAAATAAACAAGATAAGTTTAAGCAATCTATTGGGCATAGAATTTGCAATCTGCTTGTTATTGGTTCTTGTTTTGTACTGAGTTATCCCATTTGTCACAAGAGTGATGCATTCCTTCATTGCAAGCTTTTCAAATGGATCTTCACATCTACTTTACTCAAGCTATTGCAGTGACAGGGGTTTGCTGCCAGAATGTTTCCTGGAGTACACCTGCCTGAGCACATCTTTGTAGGGCAGACATAACTTCACAGACTACCATCAAAGCAGTGAATTGATTTCTAAGATCTTTTGCTTATATTCAGGTATTCATTTTATCTTCTGTTCCCATATTTACTCAGAAAACTTTCTTGATTAGATTCAAATTTCATAGAGATTTCATCTATTTCTGTATTTTGAATTGCTGACCGTTCTTTGTGATGACTAGATAGAACGTTTGCTTACTTTACTCAAAAATACGAAACTTGCTTGTCTTGCAAATAAATCTCTAAATCATGAATTTGCTTGTGTCATTCTTTAGTCCATTGTCTTATGCAGGTATTCTGATGAAGTAAATAAAATTTCCAGTGGTAACACTGTGAAGCAGCTCTGGTATATGTTTCATTTAAGCTAAAACCCATTCTGAAAACATATTTACTAACAATATTTTAAGGATTTATTTTGTAGGAACATTTATTTCCGTAGGAACATTTCTACATATTCATGTGATAAGTATAAATATAGTATGTAGCCAAATACTTTTCCTAGAAACACAAAAATTTGACATTTTAAGTACACTGTAAATAAAGCATTGTCTAATCATCATCTGTAAATTTAAATTACATTGTGTCTTCTATTTTCAGAAACTGTGAGCCTCTGCCAAGGTAAGAAGAGACAGATGAGCTGACAAATTAGGAATGCAGTGTAACTGGAAAAAGTAGATTAATGCCTTCTATAGTATGGTACTAATTAGTCTGTAATCCTAAAACCAACCTTCGTCTCACAGGTGTAAGTATGGAGTTAGTTATTACAAGTAAGCTACTACTCTCTTTGTGTGTGTGTACTTGCAGGACTACTTAGGGCTGGAGTCTGTCTGTCCTACCAGAGATTGCTCTCAGGATTAAAGTACAAGCCCCCACACAGTGATTACAGCTGCAGCAATTACAGTACTTGTGGTAGACAGAAAGGGACTCAGTGCAAACTTTCATTCATTCAGGATCATTTTAGTCTAGAGTGTCATTCAGCTAGCAGCCTCAAAATGGTGCTGTTCTTTCTCACAATTTCTTGCTTTCCTTAATTTCTCTTGCTTCTGGAGAAAAAATTGGGCTCTTCAGAGTGCAGAATATTTCCGGCTGAGTTTAAGTTGGTGTCATTGGATAAGTATATGATTTTGCTAAGTACTTTCTTTTTTGCTCTGAAATTAATTATGCAATTTGGTTTTGAGCACCATCTTGGAGTTCTCAGCCACCATGCAGAACAGTACATCTACTTCAAGGATACTTCTGCACCATCCATGAGATGTGCCTGGTACTAGACCCCATCATAAACCTTGTTACAAAGAGGCTTTCCAGAAGGACCTTCTCTTGTTCAGGACATCTTGTTTCCACCAGATTTCAGATCATTCTATATTGCATTAAGGGAATGCATTTGATTCAGTTCCCGTACCTGTTCATTATCTGACAAGGATAATGAAACATTTTGTTGCTCATAACTGAAACAAAACAACATGTTATCCAGCATGCTCTAAAGTACTGAATAATAAAGGAAAGTGGGCATAGTTAATTTTGTCATTTTTCCTTGCCCTTTATTTCTCTGAAGTTTCAAGCAGCTTTAGGTTGTTTTTCTGGCTCTTCAATAACAAATGGCAGGAATCTTTCCAACGCTGTTATTTTTACTTCTTCAGAAGAGCAGACTTAAAACTTCTATTCAAGTTTTAATGGAAGGGCATCAGTTGCCCTTTTTCCTTATTGTCTTCCAGAACCATCTTCCCAGTCCTCTGTAGACTTCATTGACTACTTATCCATACTCAAAGTTCTGATGAGACCTTTTTTTCCATCTGTGTCCATCTATTGAATACTGAATTTCTGAGCACACGCATTCATGACCTCTCTTTTTTTGTTCTCCATGAGACTTTTACCTTTAGGACTGTCCTTTATTTTTGTCACATCTGTCATGAATTTCTTTGCGTATTTTTTCCCAGCCAGAGCTTATAATTCATTGCATTTCATTTGATCATCTCATAGATTTTGCTTTATGTCATGATTTTCAGGCAATCAGTGTAGAAAATAACTAAATCCATTGGTTTCTACTGCTTTTTGCAGACCCTAGGCAATTTTATCTACATGCATGTTCTATGTCAAACCCTGCTTCATTTTAAACTGTGTGTATTCTTAGGAAACAATGACTTTAAAAAATACACTTTAGCACTTTATGCTGCCTCTACATCAGATCCCTTCAGTTTACAAATCATTGTGAAATACAAGGAATGTTCAGCTATGAAGTTAAGTCTTGGTAGCATTTCAGATAATAACTATTGCTAGTAGTATCTGTAAGAAAGTGCAGCAATAATGTAACTTCAGTCAAAACAATTTCAAAAGATAAGAATTTTATTGTAAGTAGAGAAAAAAATAAATTTGAACCATCTGGCATGTGTTCTTTGCTTATTGCTGTTCAAGTCCTTGTTCAGATTACGGCCTTTGGAGTTAAACTGTTTAAAGCAGTACCCAATGCTTTATTAATTGTCCAGACAGATGGCTTATTTTAATGAGTCAGCAATGCCTTCAAACTTTCAAGGTGTACTGGTACTATTCAGAGAGGAGGGGCTGTGGAGAAAAGGATTAAGAGGAATCTTGAAATTACTCTCAGTGAAGTGGAGCAAAAGGTAGAAAAATTTTGAACTTGAAATTCCCATTTACCAGTTTTGTGAATCCAGAAAAAAAAAATAGCTGCTTGGGATTTTTTTGGTCACTAATAACTTTCTACGAGTAATTGTGTATACCTTGAGCAAACTGACACCAAAAAAAGGTGACAGAAGTATGTAATAAAATAATACGAGTAAGGCCTTTCTAAGTATGGAACAAAAAATTCAACCATTTGATATTTTTCAAAATTCCAGTATTAGAAAAATCTGAACTCAGATCAATACAAACTGTAGTTGGGGCGTGCCTTAGGGCTATGCTATTAAACTTTGTCATGACAAATTCACACTACTTATGGCTCTTCCATTTCTAGATGTGTTTCTGAATCTGTTGGCCAAAATCCATTTTTCTAAAACTGTATTTTTCAGGACCATATGAGTCATGGCAAATGTACAATGCTCAGGAACTCTCATAATCTCTCAAAGAATTTCAGATGCTGCACGATTAGTTTTATTTCAGTGATGGATGCAATTGTTCAGACCATGCCTAGTTTAGCATATTTAGGCCTAGCAAAAAGGAAGCTTTTCACCCTCAGTGGCACCGTAAAAGTTCCTAGAGAAAGTATTAAGAACTGCCCTTATTCTGAATTGTTGCTTCCACTAAGGTCATCTTACCTTGGGCTTTTTGGATCCTTTCACATCTTAAGGCACAATGTTGGACTACCTTATCTGAGTGAGACCTATTATCTCTATAAAGTGAGGATCCATAATAATGCAGAATGTTGACTTCAGTCCCTCTAAAAAATTGAGATATTCTCTAAAAACAGTGGAGGCTACTAAGTTTCTCTGAATTTCAAGCTTTATATGCTATTTATTCTGTAGTATTTGAGCTGAGGCAGAAATTTTTGAATTTATGTTTGGAGTAAGCCATCTATTCTGAATATGACAAATTGTGACTTTATTTCCCCAATTTGTGACCCAGTACTTCAAAACAGTGGCTATATATATAGTCAGTTGTGCAGACTGTTGTATATATTCCGTTTATGTTATTACATATATTAATTTTTGGCTTTCGAGTTTTGTACTCTCCCTGCTCTTTAGTGAGTGGTCTATGAGTCTGTCAGTCTTGATCTTGCCATACATTTTTAAAACCATTTTTGTGCAGCGTGTGAGATTCTGAAAATGTACCTTTCATGATGTGTAAATAACTTTAAAACACTTGAGTTTTTCTCCAAATATCCTTCATTATAAATTTATTTTGTTCACAAAAGTGTTTTATTCAGAGAATATGTTCAATACACCTTTAAAAAATTACCTTGAAATGAACTGTATAATTGGATGTCCTTTCATGATCACGTATTGACACAATTTCCTACTTTAGTTGCACAGCTGTTATTTGATGAGGTGATACAATGAAGATAAATGTTAGAAGATGTTTGCTGTATTTTTTCTGGGATTATTCCACAACATATAATTTTGAAAGGCATCAGTTAGACAGCAGAGCTAGTGGATTTCATGAGACTGTGATAAAGCTGGTTTGCATGGTTCTGCTACAGGATAGTATTTTCAGTACAACTGTAACTGAACATTAATTACTGGATTACAGGTATTGGATACCATGGGGTAGATTGAGTGGCCTCACTTTAAAAAGTCTTTATTTCCAGCTTTTTCATATAATGCCATTTAAAACTTACCTCCATTTACCTCTCTTTTGATCTAGGTACATCATGATCATTCACTAATGATACAAAGTTCAAAAGTTCATGTGAATTCTTTTAGCTTTCTATCAGCCCCTTTAGCCATGCTGTTTAACTGACTTTTCTGCCTTATATTGCCTAGCCTCAGGGAAAATAGAGCTTTTGGATACTTCCACTCAAATGACAATTTGAAAAGGGTCTAATACATCTCAGAATGCGTTTTCTCTCATTTTTTGCATCAGTATCTAAAGTTTGTGATGTTTTTCAGAGAGCTGGCCCTAAAATCTTCATTTTACCAGTTGAAGTAAGTGTTTTCATCTCTTCCATCAAACTTCTATAGCTTTCCATACTGTTGAAATCAGAAACTTCACATAAGATACTGGACTCTGCTGAAAACAGATGTGCTTGAGTTGCATTTTTCTCTTTTTCAGATTGCTCACATCAATGAACTTAACATTGTATTAAAGTGTTTGTCTGAACAACACACTGCTGTAGTTGCTGGGAAAGCCTATAGTGCTACTTATTTACAGGCAGCTCTGCCTGTTTTCTCCGAAGATCGGTATGTCTGATGACCATGTTCAGAAGACTACAGGTTATCTGTGAATAGATTTACAGTAACTTTTACAGATTTCCTTTAGCTTGTGAATTTTTAAACTTCCAAAAAAGCTGTTTATGTCCTTGTAAATAAGTTGAAATACCAGTCAGCAGTACTATGTATGTGTGAAAATTCTAGTGAAGACATAGAGTGGTCATAAATACAGGCATGGCATAGCTTTAAAAATCACTACAAGAAAAGCTAATGTTGATTACTGCTACATATGTGGGTTTTGACACTTAAACTGCAAAAATCAGAACTTTCTAGAAAATTTGTTTTGCTGACACTGATGTTTATCACATTGATGTTAAGAGATGAGTGACTTTGACTTAAAAGTATTATCATCATAGAATAAACAAGCTTTTAACATTAAAACATTAGCCTTGGACTAGCAGCTAAATATTCTCTCTCATAAAAGCTACTGTAAATCAGTAAGACTCCTGAGAAATCTTGTCCCTGAAGAAAATAAATAGCAAAGCTGAGGTCACAGGGTAAACCACAAATCAGGCTGCTAGCATGACTCAGAGATTTGTTAACATAGCTGTAAACTGTAAACAGAGATTTTCTAAAAAGTATTAGAGCAGTCCCTCTGTTGATAATGCAGTGGTTAAATATTGAAACAATCATGACCAGTGAAAGGGGAAAGCACAAATTTGGAAACAGCCTCATTTTCATTTCCACAGGCCTTAGCTACAACTTTGACAAAGTATTTTTTAAACCATGGGAAAAAGATGACAGAGACTTATGTTTATGACAACAGCAATTAAATTACATTTCAATTTCATGCTTTTCTATGCTGCCCATCATGAATTGAGCTTCTATGTAGTAAAAATTGGAAAAGCACCAAAAATGAGGTCCCTATGAAAAGGATTGTAATCAAGAAATTGGGAATTGGGTTTGTACAATCATTTATTATTTGAAGTTTGATCAAATCAGTGTTCTTGAATTCTCTCCTGATCATTCATTCCAGATGTGTACCAGAGCTGTAACTTGTATTACAATTGGGCAAGACATGACAGGTGGAAAGACTATTTGGTGTTTGTTTGCTATGCCCAGAGCAGCACCCCTTACAGTAATAATTTCATTTTTAATTAACATCTGCATACTTTTGCTGCAGATTTTCTGCCCTCTCAATATGTGAGAATACATCTACTAATATTTTTGTCTTCAAACCTGGTTTTGCATGGACTGACTTTCTCAAACTGTTCTTTTCACTTCAGTGCCATATTTTGTCTATCAAATGAAAATCCAGAGATATCTGCCCCATTGAATTCAGTTATGTGGATTTTTTACATTGAATTGGGATTTTCACAGTGGCTTTCAAGAGTAGTGGTATTGCCCACATTTTGTTGTGTGAAAGTGGGGTATCTGCCACTACAGAGTTTGACAGTTTTCCCCTTAATCTGCTTTAAATCAAGCAAACACATCCTTAATTGTTGTTAATGCTATCAGCGTCTGCAGCTGTGGCAGCTGATGTTACACACTTCCCTGTAATGATCTTTGCCTATTTAAATTCAATTCCATGTCATAAGAATCATTGCATCAAAGAATGATTTGGGTTGAAACAGACCTTAAAGATTGTCTAGTTCCAACACCTCTGCTGTGGCCAGGGATATCTTCCACTAGACCAGGTTGTGCAAAGTCCCATCCAATGTGGCCTTGAATACTCAAGTGATGGGGCATCCACAACTTCCCTGGGTAGCTTGTTCCACTGTCTCACCACCCTCGCAGTAAAGAATTTCTTCCTAATATCTGATCTAAACCTACTCTCAGTTGAAAGCCATTCCCCCTTGTTCTATCACTACATACCTTTGTGAGAAGTCCCTCCAGCTGTCCTGCAGACCCCCTTCAGGTACTGGAAGACTGCTGTAGGATCTCCCCAGAGCCTTTTCTCCAGGCTGAACAGCCCCAACTCTCTCAGTCTATCTTCATAGGAGAGGTGCTTCAGCCCCCTGTTCATCTTTGTGGCCACTCCAGCAGGTCCACATTCTTGTGCTGGGGACCCCACAGCTGGATGCAGCACTCCAGCTGGGGTGTCACAAAAGCAGAGGGGCAGAATTACCTCCCTTGACCTGCTGGCTGTGATACTTTATGATGCAGCCCAAGATGCAATTGACTTTCTGGTCTGCAAGTGTGCATTGCTGACTCACGCAGAGCTTATTATCAACTAACACCCTCAAGTGCTTCTCCCCAGGTCAAAGTTCTTGACATACTAAGTCACCGCTGTTCAGAACAACTGAGAGGTGGAAAGTGAGTACCAGCTTCTCTACCCCAACTGTGGAGTAGAGAGAACAAGAGGAAAGTTGGGCACATGGGAGCATTCTTGAGATAAACTTCCCATGTGAAGAGTGCACAGTGTACATACCTCCTGTACTGTTATAGGCATGCATAGAGTTTTAAAGATCTGTAGTTATTAGTGACTGTGGTTTTTCTCTCCTTGAGATGGAGGGATTTGTTGTGTTTTGAGCACTACTGACCTGGCAGCAGTTTATTCTGTCCACTAGCAAAACCTGGATAGGTAGGCAAGGCTTTACAGTTTTCAAAGGACCTTTTTTAGAAATTTAGTTCTTGGTGTCTTTCAAGTATAGTCACCTCACAGAGGACTCAGATGAAGTTTCTTTTTCTTATTTATGTGACTTTGTACAAGTGAAAAAGGGGGAAGGTGGTAACTGCTGGGGCTTTTGTTTTTTGGGTTTGTTTTTTTAGGCAGCATTCTTTTTTAGTGCAGTTTCATTTCAACATAAACGTTTTATGGATATGAATGCCCCAGTCGAACAATGCTTATCCCTGAAGCTGACTTACGTTGAAATGCTTTGCAGGTCTGAGGCTCAACAGCGTATGTCACTATTGGAATGTCTAGAACTGAAAGCCATTATAAAGAAATTTTTGTCTTTTTTTTTCTTGTCTAAATGGAACTTAAGATTCAAACACACAGTGCTGCCACTAAATTTGTAACAAGTCCCAAGAATACTTTAGTTACTTCATATAGTTCTTCATCTTATTGCAGCATATCCACAGAATCATAAACATGATTGATGCACTAAACATCTGGGGGAAAAAAATAGCTTTGGTGCCAGTTATACTTGGGAGGAAGAGGCAAATATATTTTATTTTCTATCCAGATACTCAAGGCACTTTCTGCTCAAATGACTCAACTCTTCTAGTAAACAAAGTATTCAAAATGAAGTTCCTAAGACATGTTTTTTAGCAATGGTGACTGGAAGATTTCTTATGTCACTGTATCTACATGCCTATTATGACAGTGTTCCAGTCACTGAAATCCATGGATTTATCTAAAATCAAAATCAGTTCCAACACACTGCATTCCCCTTTGGCTTATCCTTAGCTGCTTGAATTGTCACAAAACTCATATTAATAAAGGCAGCTGCTTTTCATCAAAATAAACTTTCTGATGCTGTTTTTTGAGTACTAACAGGCCACAGCTTTGCACATCAATTGCAATCCAAAGTTTCAGCTTTCAGCTAAATTTTCTGGGGTTTGTTTGTTTTAATTTCCAGTTGATTTTATCCCCCATCTTTAGTATCTGTTTTATTCCATCTTTCAATGTTTTTCATATGAGAGCTCTTCTGAATGTTGTTAAACAGCTGGGGGGTTTTCTAGTGGATGTTTTGCAAATGACAAATTTGACCATTCCAGCAAGGAAATGATTTTGTCCCAGTGATTCCTTTCCCTAATTACATTTTTAAGCTAAATGACAATTCTTGCAGATTTTTTTTCTGCCAAAATTTCCAAGAGGGTGACTGTTATAAGGGAACATCATTTCTCTTCAGAAACAAGATGAGGTTACTACCTCATGGGCTGTCAAGCCAAATCTGCCTGAGGTATATGCTTTATGAACAATGGCATTAACACCTGCGCAAAGCAAAAGGTATCTTTAGACTCCATCTATATTGTAGTTATCCAGAATGAAAAAATGTCTCTCAGCAGTATTTTCTACAGTTTGGAAACTATATAGCCACAGTGATTACTGTCTGGTTTCTGCCTGGCAGATAGCAGTGGTTGAAAAATGATCTATGGCATTATAATGGCTCTTGAATACAGAATGGAATGCATAAGCATGACCTTAAAAAGATAATTTAAGGTGGTTGGGTACTTACATTATCTATATCAACACTTTTTTTTTGTAGTTGGGAATTTTGATCTGTTCCACTTTATCTTCCTTTAACTGCTTAATCTTTGGGGAACTCAGAATGAAACATTAGTAACTCTCAAAATACTGGATATGTGAAATTCTATAGGGATGAGAGCAAATAGCTGTTGTAAAAATTTCAAGGGGTCATTCAGTCTACCTCTTATCCTGTGTAGCACAGGATCAGCTCTACCAACATGATCCTGAAAAATTACCTCCTGGGACAATTCATTACTGGATTTCAGAATCTTTCTGCCTGTTTCTGTGCAGTAAGGTTATGGAGTAAAAACTGACTTTACATCTACAAATACAGTAACTACTCATTCTCTTCAGGAAGTGTTTCTCTTCCTGTTTCTAAAGACATGTGGAATTGATGAAGAGTGCACAAAAGTATCATCATCAATCTCTGAGAAGCCTATCTTTGTCACATGTCTGTCACATAAAAAAATTAAAAATACATAACCATTTTCTCAGTAGCATAATATGAGAAATAATCACTTGCCCTTTATCCTTCACCTGAGACTTTATGGAGAAAATTCTGCTATGTGTTTGACCAATTAGAAACCTACTTGGGTCCTGTGAATCATCTTATTGAGGTTTATGACAAAAAATTGCCTGTATATGTTGGAATGTTTACAGTTTTTAAAGGAAAAATCTTTCATTGCAAATTATATTTTTATGCTTCAAGACAGATTATCATTGTGCAAAAAAAAAAAAAAAGAGAATAATATTACTAAGCTTTGGTTTTTTTTCTGTAGTCTGACAGGAGCAAAATACAGCTTAACGTGGAGTGTTAACAGTGAAGTTTTCATACTTGTCCATTGAAAAAAGTCTTTGTTTTCTTGCTGAAATTTTGGTGTTTCTTTCCTCTGAGAGTTGTTTCCAGTACCCTACTAATGTTAACAATCCATTACTCTGTCAGAATTTTCAAAGCCTGATTTTGAAAGCTCAGTAAGTTTGATACCTTGCCAAATTCCCTTTCAGATTCTATTTCCTTTTTCCTGGTTTAAGTTTGTAGAATTTTTTGTAATCTTTGTAATGATGTCCAAGAAAAGCACCTTGGCCTGTTGATACTTGAGTAGTTATAAGAGGATCCAGCCTTGGATGATTACACAAGTCACTGTTTAGAATAGTTCCATGTGCTTTTTGCAGACATCTGAAAAAATAAGAGAAAAAAAGGGAAAGAAAAAATTTTTAGTGGTTTTTCATTCTGCTGGTGATAGGGTAAATTTTGTTTCTTCTGTTGCTGATTTCTGAGACATTTAATTAATCTGTTTTGTGCCTAAATTAATATCTCTAGAAGAAAAAACTTTTTTACCTAATAAGTTCTACATGTTTTTTACTGATTTTAGACTTGATAAAAGTCATCCAACCTTTTCACATATGTCTTGCTACCTTTCTTACTTAAAGTCTTCATTTCATCATCCATGATTTTAATGACAGTTCTTCTGTAAGAAAAACTGTTTAACAGTTCTTTGTTAGATATGTCTTACTATTATTTAATCTTGTTTCATCTTCTGAAGTCTGATTTCAGGTATTCTGTTTTGAAAAAGTTTTCCAACAAATTATGAAATAATAATTCTTTAAATCTAATTGAATCTGAATTTATTTCAAAGGCAGTATTAAGATGATAAAGTAAATGTTGGTTGACCCTTCGTATCTGGAAAAGAGGAGTGAATGGAATTATTAGAGCAATCATGAATTATGCAGCAAGCCAAGATATGATTGTAAAACTTCAGGTATTTGAATTGAACTAAAACATCAATCATTAGTAAAGGAACTGAACCCCTGCAGTTCAATCAAATTTTTATTTTTGATCCAGTTTTTGGGTGTGTTTTCCAGAAATCTTAACCTTAATCGGCTTCTGCTTTACAGTCAGTGGACAGCTCAGCCCATTATCTTTGCACCATTCAACCTGTCAGAATTCATTAACTTGCCATCTACAGAGAACTCCCTCTACACCAATGGCTTGTTAATTTGTCTACAGAAATATCTGAAGAATTTTGTTAAAGAGCATTTTTAGGCAAAGTATTTGATATATACTTCCTTTGGCACTATTTAGCCAAAGGTTCAAGAAATGTCAGATTTTTACAGCTCATCCAAGCTTGGTAAGATTATTTTCTTCTTGAGATTTTGCAAGTAAAGTAATTTGTTAGCAGTGACTTTGGCAGTGGGTAGAGACCATAATAAATATCTTGTGTGTTATTGCATCAAGCTGGTTAAAACTTTTTTGCCCTGTAGGGAGGTTATCTTCATTTAAATACACTAAAAGTAATAAGTTGCAGCATCTTTCAATTTGCAAGTTCCATAAGAAATATTAATTACTTGATGCACATAAAGTGTATTTTTATGAGATTGCTACGGGGCATTGAAACTTTCTTCTCTTGGAATACAATTTCTTCATTTTTGCTAAGCCTGATATACTTTTGTAAGAATGTCTCCATGAGGATTACCAGCATCTTCTTTAACTGAAATGAGCTATTTGATTTCATTCGTGTATTGGAATGTCAAATACTTTAAACAATAATGGACCTCAGTATTGTCTTTAAGTTTATGAATAAAATTTCCCTAATATTTGTTCACCTTTTCTTGTTGCCTTCATAGGAGTGTTGTTATAAAGCAATCTGTCATATGCAGGAGTCCTTTCTCCTGAGCATACCTACCTCCACAAATATTTTCTAGGCCAAAAAATACTTAGGCAATTGCCCGAATAGGAAAAATACAGTGTGGTATCAAAGGATTAGGCACCAAAAAGTCTACAGATTTGCATCAACTATAAACTTTTGAAATCTGACTAGTAAGTTTGGGAAGCTGAACAGCAGTGTAGAAATCTTATCTTAGACTCTGTTTACTGGTTTTCTTTGTTTTCTTGCTTACTATTAATTTAAAACTCTCATATCTCTGCTTCATAAAAAAGAATAGATAGTATTTGGCATTCTTGTATTTCTTGTATCTATGTTTTATATCATAGTTGCTCTCTTTTTTGGAGTGTCATTCAAGTCTGCTGTAAAGTACCAACCAAAGTACCTCAGTTAGGAGACATCTATAAAATGACTGGAAATCTGGTCAGTTGAGGCAGAATTCCCCATCATGTTTTTGCACAGTTTCAAGGTTCATGAGAGTGCCATACAGATAGTTGATAATAAGGAGCACTGCTATGACTTTTCTAAGAGCCATCATTTTCTCGTGAAACAAACATTTGCTCCATTCCCCTAGTAACTATTTCTGGTCTGCAGTGCTGTTGCTGCGATAACTACTCATTCTTTCAAACATAAAGCATGCCTAAATCACTGAGAGGAAGATGAAGGCTTATTAATTGCAACAGAGAAGGTGCAAGGTGAGAGGTTTAATTGAAAGGTAAGAGTTTCATTTTTCTCAATAAATATATGGCAATATGAGACATCATTATGAAGACATCAGAACCCAAAACAACAAATGTATGTCTAATAATGAATGTATGTCTGCAAGTTGGAGCAGTTGTACAGAGGGCCAAAGGAGAGAAAGATGCAACTTCTTGCTTCTCTTTACAACTGTTTTGTTGGTTGTTTTTTTGTTTTTTGGTTTTTTTTTTTTTAATTAGAAAATAAAATAATTGAAGCTGTTTTATTTTTCATCCCTGGAATCTTGGGAGGAAACTTTAGAGTCCAGGATAAAGATTTTCCAAAGCCTTTTCATTTATAAAGAAACAATTCTGGCTTCAGGATATATATTTTTACACAAAACATCGGTTTTGACAATGTTCCTCTCAAATAACTTGAAATAAATATTGCTACTTCTTAAATAGTATGATTTTTTTTTTTTTTTTATTCTTACTGGTGATCAGTTATACTTTATAGCAACTTCTTCCTCTGCTTAAAAGTAGAATAGTTAAATGAGAGAAGCAATCAGAGAAAATCATGTTTCTTGATTATCTAGCTAGAGAAGCAGGCTGACAAGAGCCTCATAAGTTCATCAAAGAGAAGTGCAAACTCCTGCACAGGATTTTAGCTTAGTGCTGCATGGACAAAAGAGATGCTCTTGGCAGCCTGAGAAAGGGAAGTAAGAAGAAATGTGGTGTGTGTACTTAGGTTTTATGAAAAACTTTAACAAACAAACATTAATGTTTCTTCTTTTGCCTTTCCTAAAAAAGGCCAGTTAGAGAGTAGTCTGGATATGCAAGAGTGAGCTTGCTCTCTTTAACAGTCAGTAGGTCTTTAGGAAAATAAACCAGAAACAGAAAAAAACCAAAACCAAACCAAACTCCAAAACACCCAGTAAGGGAAACAATGTTCAAAATCTGCCATCAACACAAATTTGAAAAGTTACAGAAATTTAGTTATCTGACTTAAGATTTGTGCAAAGAAATAATAAATTTCACTAAAATAATGTCTGTAGAAAACAGACTTCCAAATGTAGACTCCTCTAATGGGAGCTGACAAAAAGCAGCAAAATCCAGCCAAGTCCCATTTACACACAAAGGCTTTAATTTTAATATAATTATACAATAGACTGTAAACTCCAGGAATGTGTGATCCATGCATAAGATTAGAAATAGTATGATTTAGTAATATTTACCACTTACTGGGTGCATTCAGAAGATGGACTCTAAGATTTATGAGAAAATCTTGTCACTATAGTGACACTCAAAGCGGGAATTGATAGTTCTGACACTGTTCTCCAAAGCACCCCACACAGGCAAGAAAAGGCCATATGCAAAACATCTACTATAAATTCCTTGACTACATGCCTGTTTTTATTAAGTCTGTAGGACTTGCATATGATAGTATAGATAGCAGTCACCTTGATTTGCTCTTCTAATCTCTTGAATTTAGCTGCTCTAGTAAGTGCCAGTATCATTCCTTGGCCCCAGTGTATTAAATATATAACACCTATGGAGGCAAGCTTGCGGTGGATAGATCAGGCTCTCATTGCAAGATAGCAGATGCTGGCTATTCCTAGAAACCTTTGCTTGGTAGTGAAGATTATATTGATACATCTGAAGATGTAGAGTTTTTTCAAAAGTTAAAGATCCACATTATCAATATGAGTTCAATCTATATTTGCTATAGTTGCTTTTAACTCAGTACTGTGATGTGACTTTAACTGATCTGAAATTTCTGAAGATACTTTTCCCCCCTTTCCCATTTTAATAAGGAATTTAAAGCCCATTGACATCAACAGTAAAACTTGTGTGTCAGTGTGAGTTGAGTCTGATATTAATTCTTCATTAGAAAATAATTTAAAAAGTAACCCATTAGGACTAACTTAGACTCTATCATGTTTAATTAATCATGCATAATTAAAAACAATTTAATAAAATATCATTATTTAAAAATGCCTTCAACTTATTGTCATTTCAACTACTAGACACTAGAGGGGAAAAATGTTTCATGTCTTTAGACTATTAAGATGCAAAGCAAACTGTACTATATTCTATTTTATGCATCACTTCTTAGAATATGAATGCACTATCTTGTCATGCATGTTAGAGATTTTCTAGTAGCAGGAAGTGATTGATTATACTGTATTCACATGGGTATTGATTCATTGAATTAGCACTCAGATCTGAGAGACCATAAGATTGATAATGGTACTCTTTACTAAACAGCTAGCTGGTATCAAGATGTGATACTGTCTGATTATTTAATACTTACAGAATCTGAAAATCCATTAAAAAACAGTAACAACTTTGTCCAGGTGATGGTAGCTGTTTCATTTAATTCTTATCTACAGATAAGTTCTTGTGGACATTTTATAGGTGCATGGTCATTCACAGAAACTGCAGGTTTTTCCTTTGTTATGAAATGTATCCTAATTTTCACAAGCACAAAGAATTCTGTTATGTTTGTGCTTGTCTTTCTAAAAGCAAGTCTAGTACCTTTTTTCTTGAACTCTGTGCTCTCTATGGTCTACTTTTCCACACATAAAAAAAAAAAAAAAAAAAGAAAAAATCCTAATACTTTGATTGTATATATATACATATAAATATATATTAAAATTCATTTTATTTGAAATAATCAGCAGATTTTAGAAAATTTAATGGTGTTTTGTCCCAGAGGGGCACAAAAAACCAGTAGTATGTAAAAATGATGAGTAATAGGGAGCATAGTGGCTGTGTGCAAGTGCACTCCTCAAACTAAGCCAAAATCATACTAATCCAGATGTTGGAATGTCTGTAATCCTACAAGGCATATGGCATTATAGGACAGTGTTAAAAGCAGAGGATTGTTATCTGCTTTCTTTCTCTATAGTTGGTTCTCTTACAACTCTTTAATACAACCTGCTATTTATACTGCTGACAAATGGTTGAGATTCTCAAAGAAGCCCAAAGAAACTAGATTGCTGGTTCCCACTGAACTTGAGTGAGGTCTGGGCATCCAAGTCCGTAAGACCTATTTTAGAATTCAGATGAAGGTTCTCCAATGAAATCATCTCTGACCTTATTTTTTTTCTTAGTTTGCTGAATCCCAGTGGGTTAGTTTCAGGAGAAGGTATAGGATATTCTAGGACAGAGATGTATATTAATCTCTTTTCATATTGATAGATGCAGGAAACGGAGTAAAAGGGAGGGAAGATAAATAGAAATGTCAGCCAGGAGAATTACTCAACATAATTGCTTACCCCTTGTCTGAGTGCTGCAATACAGTGAGAAATGATGCTGTGCTAGTTCTACTAGGTGATAAAAGATGAATTGACAAGTAAAAACTAATATGAACTTCTATTTGGATACTCATTTGGTAGGTGAGAAGACAAGACTGCAAGCACATTTGGGGGCCAAGGAGGTAGAAGACGATCATAACCAGTGAAAGACTTACACCTTTCTCCAAAATTATTTGGTTTGTTTATTGTTTTTCAGAAGACCCCAAATTTTTTATCATATTATATTCTAAAGTGCAAATATATCTGAACACGAAGGAAAAGAGCTTTACAAACAGATTGGTTGGTTTAGTCATCTGGAAGTAGATCATTCTATATAGAGTTTAGACAGGATTCTCTAAGCTAATTTAAATAATTGCGAAGATTTAATACTTTTATTTATCCTTTTACAAAGGTAACTTCACAGAGATTTTTCTGAAAGTTCTCTTAGCAACAGAATTCCAGTGCCTCTTACAAAGGGCTTGATTATTAATGAAAATGTAAAATTAATTTGACAAACCAAAGCAATACATATGTAAAAGGAATGCATCTTTAATGGAATGATATATAGAAGGGAGCACTTAATGTATTTTGGAGAGCTTCATACGTAGTGTGTAGCAAAAGTGACTACTTTGCAAGGCTGAAGCAATATCCAGACAATGATTTCCAAAAATTAGCATCTGCATTATCTGAATGTGTATCCATGCAATTGCTGTTGCAGTTATTAAATGTCATCTTCAGTTTTAAACAAGTTTAAATCACTCTTTCTAAAAGTAATGAGACTGATGTATGTTCAACAAAGGGAAAATATATCCCTAATGAATGAGACTTGTCACTGAAATTTCCGATTATGTTAAATAGTGTAATTTTGTACTATTCTACTATTCTATCAAATCGTTTCCTAACATTATTACTCAGCAACTTTGGCTATACTGAGTTATCAAATAAATGCACCTAAAAATTAACAGAGTCCAACTTGGTTTGTACTAAGAGTCAGGCTTCTGCCATAAGCTTCATAAAAACTTAAATTTCTCTAGTACTCCTAGACATATCTTTCACAGCTACCTGCATTTTATTTCTTGTTCTGTATTTATTAGAGACAATTTGGTGTCATGTACCTGTATATAATACAATGTATGTGTATGTAAACATCATTTTGTATATGTACATAATTAAAGATTAGATTTTTCTCCTGCAGTTGCACAACTATACATAGAAGTTGTAAAGTCATTAGCCTAGAAGGGAACAAAGATAGGTCTCTGTGAAAAAGACTGTATATATTCAGAAAAAACTTCATTTGTTTTGTGACTTTTAATTTGTGTCTCCACCTATTTCCTAGAGTGTTTGGTAATTGCAAATAGAGTATTTTTCCAGCATTGAAATCATAACCAATAAAGATTTTGGTATTGAGCTCTAAGCTATGTCAGTTGGCAATCTCTACAAAAATTTGTGTGTAATCTAGAAGAAACAGAAAAATATATTTTATTAATCTACTAATAAAGATTAAATGCAATTCAAACTGGATTAGCCTGCTGTACTCAGTGTTAGGCCTCCTGTTTCATAGTACTACACATAATCCTTAATGGCAGAAAATGTTACTGAGAAAATTAGCAGTACAGTAGATGAGAATTAGTGCAAAAGCAGAAATTAAAGACCTGGTATAGCCCTAGTTTCTTCACATTGCCTTGACAGTGTTCTTTTCTTTTCTGATGCAACAATGTGACATATAGAAATGTGAATCGCTCTTTGTCTATTTTAAATACCTCTTGCAAAGAAGTACTTCTAAAACAAGGCTGTTTCTTGATATTTTGGGAAAGTTTATTTTGAGTCTAGTCCATCTCATTTTTCCAAGTCTCACCTCTGAGTAGACATGGCACTTTGTTGCCAAGATCCCAGAAGTTTTTGCTTATCTTTCCAGTCTTTTTTGGCATAATTCTTTAAGCCATCTCAGGCAAGGAATAACATTAATTTTTTGACAATTAAGAACATAACAAAGAAAGATTTAACTCCCTTCTATAATTTATTCATTTTTCCTCTCCTTTCTTCTTCGATTTTTTTTTTTTTTGGATGTTAATTTTACCTTTCTTAAGATGCTTATAATTGAGATTCCTAAACCTAGGTGCCATCTGAAGTACAAAGGCAGGCCCATGTTTTTTCTGGCCTTCCTTTTACTGTTTATAAACTTCTAGGGTGCTTCCTAGTTGCCTTTCACATTCCTAGTAGCCATTCACAACCACATTCAACTGCAGTTGGCTTTCCTAATGCTATCCCTGTATGACCAGACAGCAACTTTATAGTCCTCCTAGATGGCCTGCCTCTGCTTTCACTTCTTGTATACTTCTTTTTTATTTCTGAGTTGAGTGAGCTGTTCCTTGCTTATCTGTGCAGGTCTCTGCCACCATTGCTTGATTTCCTAATTCTCAGGACAGCTTCCTTGAGCTTGGAAGACATGGTCCTCAAGTGTCAGCCAACTCTCCTGGGGCCACTCTGTTCTCAAGGGCCATATCCTCTGAAATGGTTAAATGGAGGTCTGTGATCCTGCTTTTTGCTTAACTACTTCTCTTAGGATCCTGAACTCCACCATGTCAAGTTCACTGCAGCCAAGGCTACCTCCAACTTGCAAGTTCCTGACAAGTTCTTCCTTGTTCCTAAGTGCCAGGTCTACAGTAGTATCCTTCTTGTCTCCACAATTGCCTGTGCCAGGAAGTTGTCTTCAGTGCTCTCAAGAAACCTGGGTTTCTTGAGCTCTTCCATATTGTCCTTCCGGCAGATAACAGGGTGGTTAAAGATTTCCATAAGAACTAGCTCCTGTGAATGTAAGGCTTCTTCCAATTGTTTGAAGACCTCACCTAATTTGAACAAAACTTGATCTACTCCTTCCTGACCAGTAGGTCTATGGCAGATACTGACTACAATAGCAGACCATGTTGATAAGCCCACTTGTCTTCACCATAAGCTCTCAACTGGCACATGACCCATCTCAAGGCAGAGCTCTGTGCATGCCAGTGCTATCTGTCACATTGGGGTCAACTTCAGCACCTTGCCTTCCAAGCCTGCCCTTCCAAGCTAGTCTCTGTACCTCCACTGTAGCACTCCAGCCAGTTAATCCCATCATGTCTCCATTATCTCAAGGAGGTTGCTTCCCATGTTCTCCATTCCGTGTCCATCAGCACAGAGGCATTTCAGAGAGGAACCCAGTGTGCTAATTCCCCAATACATGCTTGAGACCTTTCCCCACCAAGCTGTTCTGCAGACACTTCCTTCTTTACAAGCCTATATTGACAAAGCTTTACTTTTCAACTGTTGCTTTGTTGATTGCTGGGTCCTTTCTGTTCCCATCATCTTGGGCCCTTGGCTTGCCTACGCTATTTCTTTAGTCAGCTACAATTTTTCAACTTGTAGAAACTTTGCAGCAGTATCCTAGAGCCCCTCTTTCAAATTTGATTTGGAAGTTTCAAACACTGGAAAAGGGAATATCCAGACAGGAGTGACTTGAAAGCATTTTTTTTCCTGAACCCAAGACTGATCCTTGTGATGGGAAATGTATTTGTCAATTAATTTTACCTCATCTTGTTTTTTCATAATATATATGTGGCAAAAGGTATAAAATAGGAAAAGAACATCCAGAAATGTTCTATTTTGCATTCTTCATGTAGATGGAAAATTATTTTGTCCTCTATTCTTTCTTGTACTTACATTTTAGTTCTAACCCAGCAAATACAGGATATTGTCTAATATAACAGCTGGGACATTTTGACACAAGCTGCTGGTAGAGTAAAATAGTAATTGGTGGGTAATATTTGTAAAGCCACTTCAAGCTGCTGCATGGCCAATTCCAGTTAAAACTGACAAACAGCGTGAGTCAAAACATTAAATGCAGCTTTCATCTGAACTAAAGTTATCAAAAAAAAACTATGATTGAATCTACTGCTACTTCTTATCCCAGTTGTCCCTGCTATGAAATCATTATTAAACCCACTCTGCAAATGGTATGCATTGGCTGTGTAGCCAACTTACACAACTGATTCTTTATGAACAAAATTAAAGCCTACATTATGCATATTCCTGGCACAGCTGGATGGTCCTTTCTGAGATCTGTGCTGTATGTTAGGGCCATTTCAAATGCAACTAAATTGACTACAGACTCTCTTCTAGCCAGTTTCCCACAGAGAAGTAAGAATCACAGTGATGTCTCTGTCCTCAGTAGAAAATAGGTTGGAAAGTACTTTTTTATATGTACAGCCTTTTTTCCACTGCAGCTCACAGTGCAGGAAGCATGTTTGCTTACTTCTTAGAACAGACCTCTGTCAAATATTACAGACAGCTTTCATAATATCCTAGTCTAAAAAATGACAGTAAAGATTCAGTGCTACCATACACTCGGGTGCTGGCTTGTACGCCTATTTGGTCAGTTTTGGACTATTACTAAAGAGTTTTCCATAGTGACTGGTTTTTGTTTTTTTTTTTTTAAAGAACTTCGTACATACATTTTTGGGGTTTTTTTGTTTGTAGTTTTTTTTTTAAAGGGAAGACTAGTGACTACTTGATTAACTGGTATCCAGGATATACTTCCTCTTATAAGAAATCAAAATCATCCATTTACTTACCTCTGCATATTCACAAGACACTTCTCCTCACTACCATCTTTTCATAAAATCATAGAATACCAGGTTGGAAGGGACCTCAAGGATCATCTGAACTAACCTTTATTGGCAAGAGCATAGTAAAACTATGAGAGGTAGGCTAAGTGCCTCAGCACCCCGACCAGCTGAATCTTAAAGTGTCCGTTTTTTTGGTGAATCCCACACTTCCCTGAAGAGATTATTCCAGTGGCAGACTGTTTTCATCATCAAAATTTTTCCTCTTATGTCCATTTAAATGCCCTCAGGAGTAGCTTGTACCCATCACCTTTCTCTTTTCCATGTGATTTCCTGGAAAAAGGGAGTTTCTGTCTTTGTCTTAGCCACCATTTAAATACTGGAATATGGTGATAAGGTCTCTCCTAAACTGTCTTCTCTGAAGGCTGAACAAACCCAATCCTCTCAACCTTTCCTCACATGGCAGACTTTCCACTGCTTTGGTTATCTTTGTGGCGCTTCTGTGGACCCTCTCCAGCCTGTCCACATCTGTGTTTTGTGCAGCAGGGACAAGACTGAACCCAGTAACCCAGGTGTGTGCTGACAAGCACTGTAGAGTGGGATAATGACTTTGTATCCCTCACTGATGAGACCCAGCATCCTGTTGGCTTTGCTGCAGCAGCAAACTGTTCACTCATATTAAGCTGCTTGTCCACCAGATTTCAAACTTTCAAACTAACAGAAGCTAAGCAACAATTGTAATCATCCATCTAATACTTACTGACTTTTGAAGATGGAATGCATTTAAACTAAAGATGCAAGAATTATGAGAGAGCTTCACTGTGTTTAAGTCATTAAGTTATATGTTACTAAAACATTCTTTGTGGACTAATTCATGGATGCAGATATGAAATGCAAAATTTACAGATTATTGGCTCAGAAAAGATTTTTAACTTCAACTAGGACACCCATCCGTTTTTTCCGACTTTTTTTTTAGAGAGCCATCACTACTTTATAATTGACTTTCCTTTGAGCATTGAATTTTGAGAGCATGATGGTGAATAGTCTCATTTGAAATCAGTGGAGTTTGACAGACATGTAAATATTATGTGCATGAGAAAAGAAGTAGAGGTGCCTAGAATAATGTTTTCCCATTATATTTTAATCCACACTTGAAAATTATCTAAAATACTTTTTAAAACATATTTCAAATGTAAATTAAAACTTCATGAAGTAAGAGAAGTCTTCGCTATGCTAACATTATTCACTGGATTAATGGCATCCTTTAATTAAACAAACATGTTTCTAATGGTGTCTCTCCCTGGCTCTTTCCAGAGTTTCTCACAAGTAGTATCATTGTAGCTCTCAAAAAATCAGTGGGCTGAATTCTGCTGTCAAATATGCAAATTCAGACTGATTTGACTGCTTTGTCTCAAAAACTACCTGAGGATCCTGAAGAGTTAGTTTCCCTTGGATGTGACTAATTCCAGAGCCATATTTTGCATATAGTTATAATCTGGACCTGAAATAAAATTTTTACTTGTACACTTTCTAGCTTAATGGAGAAGGAAAGTGTTTAGAAGCTTAAGTAAATTTTCTCCAAACTTGATCACTGTCTATATCAAATATTGGACATACTTTGGGACTCTGAACAACTTACCTCTTCCTTCCATGCAGAACTTCTTACACTGATTCTTATTTAGCTGACTACAAGGACTTATTTTCAGTGTATAACTCTGTTCAAGTTCACAGTCATTACCAAGAAAAGGATTGAACATAAGCAATAATAGCTAAGAAAATAAAGCTTTTTCCTAAATTATAAGTTATCTCTATATCTTGCGAAATTATTTTAATTTAAATATATAGAGTAAGATCTGAGCCAAAATAAAATGTTACTAATGAACCAGTTACTGATGATAATTACAATATCCTCTGAAATACCGTAGTATTTTTATATGTGTTGGAAATAATAAAAAATTATTTCACAGACCTGTAGCTTAAAAAAACTGGCCAGAAATTTCATGTATGTTGAACTGTTGTGGCTCTTAATAGCATGGGATTTGTGAGTACCAGAAATAAATAGAACTCTAAAAGCTCAATGTTTCATAAAAGGAACATCTGTTCAGGTTATAGAACAGAAAGTTTCTGTGGTGAAACACGGTAATTTCTGAGCTTATACTTATTACAGTAGGTAGCCTATGTCATTATGAATTGAGAATTACACATACTTAATTTTTTAGTTCTTTTTTGTTTGTGCATATTGTTCCTAAATGGCCAAGAAACCAGAAATGTGGGCATCTTGTGTCATGACGCGTGAGGTGATTTAAAGAACATTCTCACCCAGTGTATGCACAAAGAACAATAGAGATGAGAAACAGGACATAAACCAGTGGATTATTTATATTCTCTTGGCTTTCTGAAAATGTGACATGCACAGATCTAAAAATGATCCTGCTCTTTGATATTAAAACTCATTTTGTTCATTTAATAAAAGTTAAAACATAAATTTGTCAAGAATATGAACATAATTTTTACTAAGAGTCTCTATTTTTACCAAGGCGTTATTCTCAAATAATTGGGTAGGTTTCAATTTAATAAAATTGTAGCACATCCATCTATTTTTTTGAAAGCCTATAGGAAAACAATGACAATTGATTTTAGGCCTTGATAAGGACACATTGTCAAATTTGTATGACTTTAAATTTGAGAAACCACTAAATAACTTTATTCTCAGGGCCTGTAACCCTGTATGGCTTCCTCAAAGTTATGTTGATTAACTAAAGCAAACATATTTGGACCTGAAAGTTTTTGTCCAATACAGTTGCAAGAAAATACGCAGAAGTGGCATGTAACAGAGTCATTTCTCTTTGTCTTCCATGTACCAGAAGGGGAACATATATCCAATAGCAGGACTTTTCCTGCAGTGATTATCACTGTTACAAACCCTCTCTAACATCCCTTTCTAGAGATAGTAAGGTGAATGCATGTTAGCACAAGCACTGGCTATTTCACTTTTTGTGTTCTTTTGTAGCTGCCAAAGAATACAGGGCTATAACTGGAAGATTCACTGAGGCTAGTAAATCTACTGTGTAACTTGTATTCATTCTTAAACACAACTGAAAGCAAATAAGACAATATATTCCCAGAACAGTTAACTTTGCAAGAGAAAATGTCAGACTTGACAGATTTGTTAACTGCACCAACATTTAATGACATAAAAAGTATTTGCCAGTTAGAATAATAAAATACCTGAAAGATTGCAAGTAGGTTTAATGGTAAAGTTTTGCTAAAGGACATATGGATTATTTTTCACTCTTTCAAATATTTAATGATTATAATAAGTATAAAGAATTTTTATAGAAATTCTAGTATAACCTTGAGATATTGCCATGTGTTTATAATGTCAAGATGACCAATATAGGGTACTTATTGTTTCAGAAGATTTTTAGCATGTATTTAAGAAGTACATTCAAATGCACTTTAATTTGACACATGCCATTGGCAAACACACCAATTTTTTATTAACTTCATGGCATAGAAACTTCAGGACAAAAAACTGTCCATCACTAAGTGATGGACAATGTGATATCCTTTCATGCATTTACTGTATTTCTTCAGATGCTGTATTTCCCCATATGCTATCCAACATCAGTTTATGAATAAGAAAATAAGCAAAAGGTCCTACTGTGATTAAAGTATCTCCAAATGCCTTATTTCCTTCGGGTTTGGAGCATCCATGCTCTGGAAGAAGAGCTCATTATTTAGTGCTGTCATGTCCTCCACTACTTGGGCCATAAACTGTGGGAAGAGGAGAAAAAAAATCAAAGAAGAGGGAAAGAAGCAGAATAATAATAAAAAAGGCAGTATGATTTTGGAACTGATCCATCAATTTACTGTCTGCAGCAGTGATGTATCTTCAATATCTTCTGCTGGCTCAGGTCAGGCTGGACATGACCACACTGAAGCTCTCTTAAGATCACTGTAAGCCCAGAATTTGTTATAGCCCTCTCCTAATGAATGCAGCCATTCTTTTGAAAATAGAAGTTTTGCTTTTCTGACCTTTTAGCAAAATCTGTAACACACAAAGTTGGCTGTACTAAATGTTAAGGTTTTTTTTTAAAATTAAATTCTTGATCCAGCCTCATAATAATGAGATTGTTTTAAAATAATCTCTTTGCTTAGAAAATGAACTGTGACAGCTAGGTGAAGTTCTACAGCAAGGTCTGATCCTGCAGTATAGCAAGGCAAAGCATCGACTATCAGCAAACAGTATATAGTGTCTAAAGAACATTTAAAATAAGCACTTAATTAACAAATTTTTTATGAAACATCTTCCAGACTGAGAGAATGATCTCCATCATTAATGTCTCTGGTATTCTTTATGAGTGTTTTCTACACAGAATGTCAATGCATTTCTGCACACAAAGCTTGGCTCAGAAAGAGAAATATTTCTGCTTTCTGTAAAAAGCATTATTTTCTTTTATCTTTGTCAGGAAAACCAAAACTTTCAGGTATCTAGTTTTTTACCCGTGAATTTACTTTAAAAGTTTATTCAGAACCCTATGCGGGAGAATCAGTTGGGGCACTTCTATTCATTCTTAAACACACTTGAATGCAAATAATATAGTTCAATTTTCAGAATGATTAACTTTACAAGTAAATATGATTATGCCTGATCTTTTTGTTTTGGAAACTGCATAATAATGAATTAGTATGTTGAAACATAAAAAGATACTATGTTGAAATAAAAGGAGGTATTCAATTCTCATTAAAGATTTTTATAATGATGCTACTTTTTCTGAATTTGATTTAAAAAAATTCTGAAGCTGTTGACTGTAGCAACAATTTAAATATCCAACAGCAGGTATTTTAATTCTATTGCTTCTCAGAATTTCCATCTAGAAAAGCACTGCTTTGAAATCACTACATGCTAGTTATCTTTTCTTGGGGGGAAGTGACTAAAATAATAAAATCATAAAATTACAGAATATGCTGAGTTGGAAGGCATCCACCAGAATCATCTAGTCCAACTCCTGGCCCTGCACAAGACCATCCCCAAGACTCACATCATGTGCCTCAGAGTATCATCCAAACACTTCTTGAACTCTGTCAGGCTTGATGCTGTGACCACTTCCCTGGGGAGCCTGTTCCAGTACCCAACCACCCTGTGGATGAAGAACCTTTTTCTAATATCCAACCTAAACCTCCCCTGACACAACTTCAGGCCATTTCCTTGAGTTCTGTCACTGATCACCACAGAGAAAAGATCAATGCCTGCCCCTCCTCTTCCCCTCACAAGGAAGTTGCAGTGAGGTCTCCTCCCCTCAGTCTCCTCTTCTTCAGGCTTAACAGACCCAAGTGCCCTCAGACAACTCATCACCAGAGAAAAGGTTTATGACCAAGCTGAGGTAAATACTTTCACAGAATCACAGATTGGGTAAGGTTAGAGGGGACCACAGTGTCATCTGGTCCAACCTCCCTGCTCAATAAGAGCACATTGCACAGGCTGCATCCAAACAGTTCTTCAATATGTCTGGTGAGGGACACTCCACAACCTCTCTGGGCAATCTGTTCCAGTGCTCAGTCAACTGCACAGTAAAGAGGTTTATTCCTCGAATGCAGGTGGAACTTCCTGTGCCTCAGTTTCTGTCTCTTGCCTCTTGTCCTGTTGCTTGGCACAACCAGGAAGAGCCTGGCTCCATCCTCCTGACATCCTTCCTTCAAATACTTAGAGACATTGATAAGGTCCCCTTTGAGTTGTCTCTTCTCAAGGCTGAACAGGCCCAGATCCCTCAGCCTGTCATCGTAAGTGAGATACTCTGGTCCCTTAATCAACTCTATTGATCCTGTACCTGCTCCAGGAGCTCCATGTCTCTCATACTGAGAAGCCCAGAACTGGACACAGCACTCCAGATGCACCTCACTCAGGCTGAGCTGGGAGGGACAGGATCACCTCCTTTGACATGCTGGCAATTCACTTCCCAGTGCACCTCAGGATACCATTGGCCTTCTTGATCCATGGGACACATTCCTGGCTCATGGATAGATAGATACTCATGGATAGATTGCTGTACACCAGGACCCTCAGGTCCTTCTCTGCAGAGCTGCATTACAGCAGATCAGCCCCTAGCCTGTGCTGGTGCATGGGGTTATTCTTCCCCAGATTCAGGACCCTGCATTTGCCTTTGTTAAACTTCAGACAGTTCTCTACCCATTTCTCCAACCTATCGAGGTCCTTCTGAAGGGCTGCACAGCACTCTGGGATATGGGCCACTCCTCCCAGGTTAGTGTTCTGTGAACTTGCTGAGGAGATGCCGTTCATCCAAATCATTAATGAAAAAGCTAAACAGTACTTGGTTTGATCTGTTAATATTTCTCCTGCTTTGTACATCTACTGACATTTAGTGAAAATCTTTAAGTACTTTCCACGTAACTATAACTAAGTGCTTTCTTATCCTGGAGGAAAAGGTTTGGATGTGTTTGTTCATTTGCTGGACTTAGTAGTTTGGCATAGGTTTTCAATTCCTTGCAGATTTAAAAGAGACATTTTCAGGAACTGTCTTGAAGATGAAAAGTTGAACTACTGTTCTTTCCCTTAAGTCTGATTTAAAGGTATTTTTTACCTTTTTCCTCAGTCTGTGTGTCACATTTTGTTAGTAAAGGTGTATGTGAGTGAGGTTTATCTCCCAGAAGAAAGGTGCAGTGACCCTTTCCCTCAGAAGCAGCTGACCGGGGTCAATAAAAGCTAGTACCAGCCAACTGGAAGATAAGGCACAGGAAGGCAAGAAGAAGAAAGCTTGCAGCTACAGCAGGAACTGAGATGGTCAAGAAGAGCAGAACACAGATTAGGCCTAAGAAATGAGAAGAGGATCACAAGAGACCATCCTAGTCCTTGAACTGACTGAAATCAATCCTGGAAGAAAGAATGTGCCTTGGAAGTACAAAAACAGGCAGGGATAAACTGGTTTATTTTTATTGTTCCCTGTCTTACATGATTTTCTTCATTGATCTCAATCTAAGAAGATTGATCTGTTTTAAAGCTCAGACCAGGTCAACATCATTCCACTCCAAATTTACAGGAAGCAAGCTTGTAGAACATTTCACAAGGGTACTGTTTAAAAAATGAGAGGATTATTCCTGAATAGAACAAAGTAAAGAAATGCAAAGTTACTCTTCAGTGCAGCCTGAAGCTAAGACTTTCTTACCACTCATTCCTCTTCACAATAAACTTCATGTCAGGTTTTGTAACACAATATAAATACACAGCATCTTTGACACACACTGATTATACAGAACCTCATCTCTTTGGCATTCTTCCAGCAGAGAAATAGATTTTTTTTTTAATACTCATTGAGATAATGGTACCACCTTTCTTTGGGTGCCTTATTTATTTTTAGTTTCCTAAGTAGTAGTGTTGACTTCTGGTTTGCTAAATTTTGTTAAATAATGAAGTATGTTGGCACACTAAAAACCTGTTCCTAAAAAAAGATGAAGAACTGAGCAGTAAGGTTCAGAGGGAGAATGGGAAAAGTTTTTACTGAATATTTAAAAGGATACTATCTTTAGCTATCTATATATAGCTTTTCAGCTTGCTTAAAAGCTTTTTTCATTTTTTTTTGGTGAGATTTTTGCCAACATTTAAACAAAGATAGAAAGCAGTATAAGAGAAAAAAAAAACACATTAAAAAAGCAAAGGAGCTTCAACAGCCAAGATATTATATATATAACATTATGAGATTCAACTATAATGGTGGTATAGTTTTCCAAATCTCTTTTGTTTTCACAGAGTAAAAGGGTTCACATTTTTTACACTGGAGGTATTGAACTTAATTTTACAAATTATATTTGGTTTCTCAAACTGAGCAGTTAGGATATTTCTGAGTCATAACAAAAATCAATGGGTACAAATACTTCAAATGAGATATCATAACAGAGCTTTTAGATGCTACCACACTGAAATTACTATAATAAAAAATGCAATACTTTTGGTAACAAGTACAGGTTTCAGCAATTTCTTTCATTGTACTGGACAGTCTAGTGCAATAGGTTAAGTAAGGACACTGAGTGAAAAGTTCTGAAGACCTATGTAGGTACTGAAAGTCAACATAATTTATGTATTTCATTCCTTTTAGTTAGTGCCATAGTCTCGTGTCATTTGAATAAATTCAGTGATAAACAAACAGTTCAGTCTTAAGCAATAGAAAATAAATGCTTTCTGAAAAATTCCACACCACTCTATGAAAGTTAAACCCAGAGAACTGGCAAGTAACTAAAACAAGATGGAGATGAATAACATATCTATAAAATGAGTTATAGTCAATACACAGAACCACTTATTTGCTTACTTACTCTTAGTAAAGAGTTACATTTAATACTGTTAAGATAAAAGGCACAAGTCCAAATCTCATTTTATTTCTAATAAGCATTAAATGTAGAAGTGATGAATTTTCTAATTAACTAATCAAGAGGATAGTGAAAAATTTTTGAGTTCTTTGTCAGTAGTGGCTAAAGAGAAGAAAAATCTTTCAGGAGGCTGATCTCTCTTATTTGAGGTGTGGCATGGAAATACCTGAAATCTTCTATGATGTCAAAGGGCAATCATACCTGACTATTGCTTTTACTACTTTCTCTGAAATAATTACTACTGGATAATTTTATTCTGTGCTATATGAAAAATCCCATCATGCAGGGAAAAAAAAAAAAGAAAAAAAAAAAGAAAGGCAACAAGCAATAAATGAATTCTCCTTATTATAATGTCTAGAGCCTGGTCAACCCAGAACCAACATCTGTGAAAGGTTTATCATTCAGAAAGCAAAACATAGAGCATTCAGTTAAAATTTAAGTGGAGGTATATTAATGAATTACAAGTATAATAGTATATCCTGTTGTGGAATAAGTACATGATGTACATGTGCATCAGTGTTTCTGATATCATTGTATACTGTAATGGTGTCGGCATGAATTTAGGGCAGCTTAATTTTTTGCCTGCAGTGAAGTCACAGTGTATATTTTAGGCTGTTCAGAAGAAATATCAGGGGAAAAAAAAGGTATGATGTCTTTGAAGAATTAAAGGAATAATGACTTAATATTTTTTAAAGTTCTGTAAAGTCTTTACAGTCAGTTTGTCCTTGTCTTTTTATCTATACCGACAATGGATTTTGTAATGAAGAAACTAAATTGTACAAAGATAAGAATCCTGGAAAGCCTTAAAATAAATGAAAATATTTTTATGGTCATTCAAGTGTCACAAATGTTAAATTTTGTCTTAAGTTCTCTGTAGAGTATTGATACTAGCAATGAGGACAACATTAGAAAACAGAATTTTAATTGTCAATATCCATTCCAGTTCTATTAGAGGACTAAAAATAAGACCTTCAGGGGAAAAAAAAGTTTAGGTGCAGATAAAGTACATATTTCCTGCAATTTTTTTGGTACAAATTAAAATACAGATTTAATTTAAGGTAGAGCAATGTCTTTATTCTTTCTTCTCTAATATAAAATTTCAGTTGTATGTTTAATCAGCAAGCTATTTTAAAATACACATCTAATATAAGCAAACAAATACTGTTTCTGAGTCAATTATACTATAGAGGTGCTAAAAATTATAATTAATTATCTGTATGAATCAAGGAATTAGTGAACAAACTACCTACTGCCTTAATTTCCTATAAATCTATTCTATATATTAATCAATTTTATTTTGAATAATACAAGGGGAGAAAACATACTAACGCCTCTAACCTTTTGACACACTTAAACTGTCAGGGCTATCGTTTTAATTACTTGCTGCAACAACCTAGAATATCTGCTCTAAGAAAGTTGTCTGAAACCTCAGTTATTGTTTTGTCATATTTTGAATCTGCTTGACATTCACTATAACCAGTTTAGGTGTAATTTGTTATTTCTTACCATATTTTTACCCCAGTGTGGAAGGTGTAGAACTCTACAGGTGGTGTGGATGCCCATTAAATTACAAAAATCCATGCTAAGAAAGGGATTCTCCTGGCAGGCTGTGGATATACACAGACACTGGAAGATAGTGTAGGTGTTCTAGTGTTGAACTGGAACAGTCTATTTTGGTCCAATAGGTGGAACAAATTTCACAAGGTTTTTAAACTGTTTTACAGAGGAAAGGAATTACTTATCATGGGATCTTCACTCTCTTTTAATCCAGAGGTTTTTCCCATATCCTGTTTCCTGGATTCAGTAATCTATTTCTCATAAAGAGGAAAAGACAGACAGTAGAGAATATGGTTATTAAGATCCTTCAGCTTGCTTCCATGCATATAGAATTTCCATTTATTTGCCCTGCGTTTAGTTTCCAGTGCAAAATACATTTCTCATGCTATAGAACAGCAAGAATTTTTTATATCATCAGTTATTTCAAAAACAAACCCCACCAATATTGCAATTAAGATAGTATGTATTCTAGTGAATTCTTCATGATACTTGATGCCATTTCACCCACTGCCCTCTGGCCTGGGACCATTCAACTTGATTTTTGCTGTAGCACAATAAGGAAAATGAAGAACTGAAAGGGAGGGAGGAAGAACTGTAGGCACCTGAGGCTTTGATAATGGCAATATAGAACACACTCTAAAAATCATCAAACTGATAAGGTGGGAATGTAGTATGATAATCATCTGTGTCTTCCTGTCTTCCCACCTTTTTTAAGGTTCTTGGGGCAAGAAAGAAGAGAGGAAAGGAGGGGAAAGCAGGGAGGAAAAAGTCTTATGTCAGAAACATAAAAGATATTGTGTTGTAAGGCAGTAGGAAGAGAAAAAACACGGTGATGGAATAAATAAAAAAGGAAGAAAAGGAACAGTGAAATGGAGAATGGATAGAGGAAAAGAGAGTAAACACATGTTTGAATATAAGTGATATTTTCTATAATGCTATTTTTCAATTTTTTTGGCAGATATCCTACCATTGTTGATTTTAGGAGAAAGAACTGGGAAGACTGTTTCATGAACTCACTTCATTAGCTTTGCTGTTTATTGTGGACTCTGTAGTTAAATACATTGGCTGAATGACTACCTATACTTTTATTACTCATAATAGAAAGAAAATGGATTATTTTGTTCTCTCAAGAGTTTTCTTAACTTCTTTTTCATCCCATGAATAATTCTATGGACAAATTCAGCCGCAAAATCCTGTTCCATAAAGGTGTGACTTTCAAAGAGATCCAGGAAAGCAATTATGTGTTTGCAATGTTTTATACTGTATAGAAGTCTCCTGTCAGTTATGTGGTTGTACCTTCACTCTCCTGTTTTCTCCTACTTATTTTCTCAAAATATATATTAGAACTTGGAAGGGAACAGATTCTATCCTCATCTTTTCTAGCACCAATCTTGACAGATCTGTGAGATTTTGTACGGATATAAAATATATTTCACAAACATCCCTCTCTGCCTTTTGCTGGTTTTTCTCTTTCATTTGTTTTAGTCTCTTAACTGTATTATTAGTTTTATTTATCTGAGCTCTAATATTACTGTGATAGTATCATTTTTTGTCTTTCCATTTATTTCCAGTGTCTAATTCAAATACAGGTGAAGGGGGTAAAACATACTCTTGCACTGATTCTGCTGTGATGCAGTTCAGTAGCATGATCCTCTGATCCTCTGACATCAGCAGTATTGTTATTCTAATCGGTTTCATACAGCTTGCTGAACCTCAGTGTTCTGTAACAACTAGGCAATACCTTGTTAGAGAACAGGCTGTCCACAGAATTTTTTTCTTCCCAAATGAATCATAGAAATTAGAGATAGAAAAGATCAAATCAGAAGTGGTAATATAATTCCCTTCTGTAGAAGTGGATAAGTTATTCAGGCAAATCTATTTGATCTCTGAAATATTGTCATTATGGTAGAAGAGGCTGATGTTCAAAGAGGATAGATGTCCTGACCTTGAAAACACACCTGCCCAGTGAAGTGTAGAAAGAACAGTCCAGGCAGATACCAGAGCCAAAAGCAGGGTCGTAGAACTTGAGACATCCACCACTATGTCTGCCTGCCCTGGTTTCTAACTTTCACCTGCAAGACAGCAGGGTTTGTTAATTCACTTCAATGTCATTACAAGCCTTCTTGATATTTTATGTTATGTCTTTTTTCACTCTTGGCTGGGTGACAAGAGTCCCTTTCATCTTTTATTTCTATGTTTTAAGACTATAAAACTCTATGACAGAGCCAAGGTAAATATGTATTAGCTGGGTATTACTGTGATAGAATTTTAGACATTTCTGTTAAAGAACAGAAGTTTTGTTCAATTTTCTGCTGCTTCCAAAGCAAAATATCTGGAACATGAACCTACTATGTAGAATCTCCAAGCAAAATATTTCCTGCCACTGCATAATGTAATAGAAAGATGAGTATATTGTGAGGTGCACTGTAGCTCTGAGAGCTATTTGAAGTACTTTTTTAAGTGGCATTTTTTAAAAGTCCTTAAAAAAGACCCAGATCCTGACCACCTCTTGATTTTTAAAGTTCAAGTTCACAAAAGATCTTCAGTCAACGCCTGCCTACTCCTACATTAGGTACCTAAATGAGCAATGGTAGTCCAGGCCTTTTCTTTAGTGCTACTTTCCTCAGGTGCTTTATATTTCATGTCACATGAATTCATCCAGCAGACAGTGCTATCCTTATTGGAATACCCAGGAAAACCTCAGTCTTGCCAGTATTGAGATATTCAATATCCCATGTACCTACTGAATCTACTGCCTAGTACAAACTAAGTACTCCTATCAAGTGAGAGGTCCAATATAAGAGACATTTTCAAAGCAACCTTGGCATGTCATACAAAACTGCCAGAGGCAAGGTACATCCCCAAGTCTGTAGCACTCATCCAGCATATGGACTCAATTCCCTTCTCTGCCTGACAGTAAACTCAAATCACTTTCCTCTCATGACTGAACGACCAAGAATAGCACCAACAAATATTTTTAGACTGTAAGAAGGAGAGCAATAGCTGTCTCACTGGCATGTGTGTCATGGGGCTGCAGAAAAGGATGGTAGGTGATAAAGTCACTGAAAAGTGTATGCTGTTTGGCATACCTGCAAAACTACTTAATCATATCTGCATACTGTTTGGTTACAGTCAACTGGGACCTGATACTCAACCATTCCTTCATTCTGAAGACTATATAATTTGTAACTGCCATTTTCTGCCAATTACTCGTTCATGCATCTGATTTTCTTGGCCAGAAGATGGCATAGGCATTTCAAGTTTAATTGTTGCTGCAGCTTCACTGGAAGATTCTGTGTGATAATTAATCTAAATACAGTATAACATTTTCTTTTCTGAGTGTATCAGTAATCTTTCATCTATGCTGTGCTGATTATGTAAAATTTTCTTCAACCTGCAGTACAGTGAAATAAAGCAGTACAATATGGATTATTCTGATAGCATGCTCTTTAACAAATCTATTCTTCAATATCTCTCAAATATACTGTTATGTAGTTCTCCAGCTGTCCAGCCCTATAAAATTCATCACCTTGAATTTCTATTAACTGCAGTTAAAGGTTGAGATTACTTAGGTCATTTCAGTATCTGAACTTGTCTATGACACTAGGAATCTCTACCATAGTAAGACTGTAAATGAGTTTAAATTGCAAATGTTTAGTACTCTCCTCAGTTCTAACAAGTTATCTGTTTGACATCATTACAGCTGTAGGCAGTTGCCATGTCTGTAATTACACTGTTGGTTTCATTAGTGTCCCAGCTAGGTGCTGGAAGGTCTGAAAAATCCTTCTATAATGTGACAGAAGTAGTATACTCTTGAATGAGGTTTCATAGAAATAATGAGGTAATAAAAGGTCTTTTTTCAGCATAAAAGGAAAGAGAAAGGTTTTCCTACATATGCTTAAAGCTAAAAGGTTAAATGTGGCCTTTAAACCCTTCCCATTTCCTTTCATCACCACCTGCAATACCAGGGTTAATTTGCTAATGAGAAGCAAACCCCACAGGCCCATCACACTATTCAAATTTAATGTTCACATGGACTTCTTGATTCAGGACAGGTTTATGAATAGTGTCTTTAGTTTAAAAATAGACTTTTTCCGATCTAGGGGAGTTGATATTATGATCTGTAAAGTGAAAAAATGTCCCAGGATTAACTGGAGCTTATGCAATATTTAGTCCCAAATTTTTGCTCAGCTGTTTAGTGCCATTTTGATGCTGAGCTGCAAGGACCGTTAGCTTCTTAGACATTTCAAATCTTTCTCCAGTGAAGCTGGGACTGTCTGCACACTTCTTTGTCTGAGTAACCTTACATGACTTTGGGATTTTGCCTAAGAAACAGTGGTCATTTACCCATTTACAGGTGTTTTAATTTAACAACTTTTATTGAACATGCTCTCTGTGGAATCCTAAACTGTGCTGCCAGGTGCAGCAAACTCACAATATTAATTTAATGCTAAAAAATTATAAGCTGGTCTTTTTCTTGAAAAAATATGATTGGTAATGTCCCAAGGAGGAGGAACACTGAGTAGAGCTAAGCTCTGTCTCTGGATATATGAACAAGGAGATTTTATTAAATTTGTGTTAGGTGCTCACAAAAAAAGCTTTCACTCCTTGATTTTGTAGTCGTTTATGATGTTTTACAAATGAAATATCAGTGCTAATGGAACAACATTCAGGACAAAAATGTTCATGGAACATGAAACAAATCTAGCTTTACTATTTGTAATTAACATACCACTTTGTGCATGAAAACAATTATGAGATGAGCAGAGGCCTGACAAAATGCCTTTCTAAGACAGAAAGTGGCAAAATGAAACCTATTGTATTGAATAATAAGCTTAGTCTTCTCATTTTGCTGTCTTCATTAACTATCCCATTGCCTTATTTCATGTGATGTCTTATATTCTAGAATCAAAGACTCATTGCACTCCTACCCTTCAGTTGTGAAGGGAAGGTACTAGTTTTGTAAACCAGGGGTTTTGCCTGCTATCTATCAATGCTGCCACTTTTGCTAGATGGAAATGTGTCAGTATGATGCTGTACTCAGTTATAACTACGAGGTATCATATTTAAAGTTTCTAATGCTGCAGGTGTTCAGGTGACCATCTAATTGTAGTCTTGTTTTCAGCTAGCGGCATAAACTCTCAAATGAACATTCTGAGCAAGGGCTGGATTAATGAGTAAGATTTCATAATGCCAAAAAATCTGTAAGCTATCCTTTAAGAAAATCAATAGAAGTGTTAGAGTGATCAGAAACCAGTACTTTAAAATGTAAGTAAACATTTTTGTGCCATTAAATATATAAAAAGTGTGGATATGACAGTCTGTAAAACCCCTCTTACCTAAAGTTGCTGCAACTTAAAGCACTAATGCATAAACAGGAAATGTGATGGTATGTTCTTCAAAATGTAGCAACATGATGAAAACATGATGGTTTGTTGAAAGCATTTGTTGTAAGAAGACAATGCATTATTTATACAGGAAATAATTTGAAACAGGTGAACAGAAGTAGTGACCTATCAACCAATATTAAAAGGTATAGAAATACCTGGTGAAAAAAGGAGGAGAAATAGTAGCCTTACCGATGTTGCCAGCAATATGAGTTCTTCTCTAAAAATCGCTCAGATTTACTGAGTACTAAAAAATTCTAGCTGGAGTCCCCAGTGCTTCAAAACATTGTTATTTTATTCCATTGATAAGTCATTTCCCTTTTTTACAGTATTTTTTTTTTTCCCCAGGCTAAAAGTTTTGAAAACGTTAAAATACTTCATAATCATTTGAGGAAAAATGCTCCATAGACCATGTATCCCTCAATTCTCCTCAAATTTACAAAAGAATCAGTAATTTTTAATCTGCTGGGAAGGTGTTCAGCACTTCAGTTTAAGTCTATGGGAGGCAGTACCACCTAGACTGGAACTGTAATTTTTTTCCAATAATATTCTGCTCTTATGTAAGTTGCTAGAAATTTCTGGAAACTTTCTAATTCACATTCAGGACATAGCACTAAATCTAGGGAATAATAACTCACATATTAATGTGTATATGTCATGCAAGTACAAGTTGCTACTGATAAAACTACATCATGTAGGGTTTTTTTGAGGCTCTTCTATTCATTTTGACATCTTGAGAATACTGTAAGCATTTTTGTTTATAATCTGTTGGGGTCACAGTTTTTGCACTCAGTTGAAGTTGTATTGTTCTCTTGGAAAAGTCAAATTGTCTGGGAAAACACTTGTTTTTCTTCCCACATACATCCATAGCACAACATTTGATTAAATTTATTAAAGCTTATTTGGCCTATATGAGAGTCAAGTGATTCAACCTCTGCTTTCTCAGTTCAGCTAACTGGCATTAATGCATAATAATATATTCTTTATTTACACAAATAATTTTTTCACAGTAGTGTGATCTCACTCTCTAAAGAGAATGAATACTTTTTCTTCAAGGAAGAGTTATTCAAGATTTTGATTATGTGGCATTTTAAAAGGGTTCAGTATAGAGCTTCAGGCTTCATTTACAGCATTCTGTACAAACCTAATTCTGAAGATTAAAATTAATTTTTTGCTATGTACATGTTTTTGTTGTACTCACATCTACAATACCAAGTGTTCTATAAACATAAGGGTTTAATTTCACAATATGCTATTAAAATATATGAATTTCATAAATTACCACTATTTTCCACTGATTTTGGGTACCTAAGGCTAGGATCATATTTTTAAATAGTATATTATATACCATATGAAAGCTCAACATCATTTCAGATCCAACTTCAGAGTCTGAAACAATGAACCTCAAAATATACAACAAACATACTAATCCCATTTTTTTTTTACATGAATTTTGTATTCTGTCCTTACAATAAAGTTTTTGTGCTCACAAGGAAAATGTATCTGAACACCAGTTTGAAGATAGCCCTTCCTGAAAGACAAAAGTCCTCTCTGCAAGCAAGTATCTAGTTTCCAAGGAGTTTCCAGCCTCATTCTTTGTTCATTCAGCTGACATGGTAACCATGAACTCGCACCCTAGGACTTGATTTCCAAACTCATGTTTTTGTTTTTGTTTTTGTTTTTGTTTTTGTTTTTGTTTTTAATAGACAGGTGCCCAGGATATCCTGCTAGCTTACAATTTTCATATGAAACAGCATGTGATTCCAGTACTTTCAGTTTGTCACTCTGCAGCAGCTAACTGAGAAAAGCTGGAACAACCATGGTGCGCGACTTTACGAAAGCCTGAAATTTGACTGATTCAGAGTGCCTACTCTTCCTAGACTCAATTGTTTCCAAAGCTAAAACTGTTCAGAGAAAACTATGCCACATATCACCTTTCAACAAAGAAACCCCTTCCACTTTTGTCATTGCAATTTGGCTCAAGTGGGTAAATAATGACAATAATAGCAATATTAATGGTAAGCGCCAGCAGAAGTTTCAGTGCATGGCAGAGAAAGAAGCTTGGGATGAGCAGTCTCCAGTTAAACAGAAAATTATATGTTTTTATATATATATGTGTGTGTG
>JAWWEV010000134.1:41468803-41488783 GCA_035583235.1 Hafferia zeledoni | reverse complement strand
TATATAATTCTTTTAAACAAAACCTCAGCTTTGGACATGAGGAGAGCAGACTTCAGGCTGCTCAGAGAATTGGTAAGTAAGGTCCCGTGGGAAAGTGTTTTTGTAGGTGCTGGGGTCCATCAGTGCTGGCCAGTTTTCAAAAATCACCTCCTAAGGGCACAGGAGCAAGCAGCTCACAAATGTAGGAAATCAAGCAGGTGAGGCAGAAGGCCGACTTGGCTGAGCAAGGCTTTTGTCTTGGATATAGAGCAAAAAAGATGGGTGTATGCCCAGTGGAAGCAAGGTCAAGTGACATGGGAAGAATAAAGAAATGCTGCTTGCCACTGCAGGGAGAGAATTTGTGCAGCTAAAACTCAGCCGGAGTTGAAGCTGCCAGAAATGTGGGGGACAATAACAAGAGTTTCTTCAAATACATTAGTGTCAATAGGCAGTCCAGAAATATCCTTGGCTTGTTACAGGATGAGGATGGTCACCTCACAATCAGGGACAGAGACAAGGCAGAGGTGTTTTATGCTTTCTTTGCCTCTGTCTTCAACATGGATGATGGACCAAGGGGGACTCAGTGACCTGAGCACGAGGACCATGACTGCAAGAATGATCAACTCTCAGTCAACTCTGAAATTGTGTGGGATCTGCTGCTGCAGCTGAATCTTTTCAAATCTATGGCACCTGATGGGATTCATCCCATCATCCTCAAAGAGATAGCTGATGTCATCGCAACACCTCTATCAATGATTTTTGAGCAGTTTTGGGAATCCAGAGAGGTCCCAACTAACTGGAAGCTGGTGAACATCATCCCAACTTCCAGGAAGGGCAAAAAGGAGAACCCCAGAAACTACAGGCCTGCCAGTCTCACTTCAGGGACTAAAGTTATGAAGAACATTACTCCAAAAAGTATTGAAAAACAGCTGAAAGACAACACAGTCATTGGTCACAGCCAGCAAGGCTTCATGAGAGCAAACTCCTGCTTATCCAACCTGATTTCCTTTTATGACAAGGCAACCTACCTAGCTGATCAAGGGAATCCAGTTGATGTAATCTTTTTGGGTTTTAGTAAAGCTTTAGATACTGCCTGTCACAGGATCCTTGTGGACAAAATATCCAGCAGACAACTGGATAAACACATGCAGTGGATTAGCAATTGGCTCATGGGTTGGGCACTGGAACAGGTTCCCCAGGGAAGTGGGCACAGCACCAAGCCTGCCAGAGTTCAAGAAGTGTTTAGATGATACTCTCAGGCACATGGTGTGACTCCTGGGCATAGTCCTGTGCAGGACTAAGAGCTGCACTCAATGATCCTACTGGGTCCTTTCCAACTCAGCATATTCTGTGATTTAAATAAGTGTCTGGAATATATGTGGAACCATTTCATCAATCTCGCAATATTCTGAACAGGGGAAAAAAGTCTACTAACAGCAAATTTTCATTTATTTCTCACATCTTGATTCATAAGAAAAACCAGAGCCCTAAGTTTCATATGTAGTCTTGTATCACTTGCCAATACATCAAGGGTAAATTCTTAAAGCAATATTTTTTTTCCCATGTCGTCTTCTGCTGAAAGAAGCTCTGATGCCTTTGCTGAAATGATCTGGAATTCTGTCAAAGGCTTCAGGATAAGCACATTTCAGTCTGACAGTGAATTCCCAGTCAAAAAAGAATCAACTACAGATGCTATCACAAGAAAGTTATTTATAAATCCAGATACAAAATCTGTGACAACTAGTGTAGCAGTCTTTAAACTGAGGCCATTAGTTTAAATATCAAATGTGGTACTTTGTGCATGTGTCAAAATTTAAACAGAATAATGTAAGTAGCATCCCGAGACAGATATTTTCTGTGTTTTTCCCTGTCAGTGTTTGCAGATTTAATATTTCTAGCTGGCCATTTAAAGCCTGAGATTAGTGAGAGAAGATGCATTTTAAGACGTTTGAGATAGAATGCCGTGTTTTTCCATAGATACTTTTAATTTTTCTTATAAATTGTTTTTATCTGTTTGTATTTTGCCTGCTCAAGCACAAAACAGTTCACCAACCCCACTTGGGACTATTAATGAAATTCTACATCATCTAAAGCTAACAATGGGTTTTATTACAGGTTGCAACAGAAGCTCGTATTTCATTTTCCTTGAATAATCTCAGAATTACAAAATAGAATCTCAAACACACAAATGCCATTTAAAATATGCATTTATAGACCTACATACATGCATGTATGTATACAAATTTATAACTTTCTGTAGAAATGGACATGAACAACTAGATCAATACATGTAATAGTTATTTTTTAAAAAGGAATAGAAGAGACATCCATGTATCTTGCAAGCTTCTTCTTAGAAACAAGAATGGTTGGGAGACTCATTCAGATGAGTTATCATTTAAGTAACTAAAAAAAGAAAATACAATCTGTGCTCAAAAGATTAATTCAAAACATGATAGATTCTATTGTTTGTGAAGAACAGTAATGGGTTCTATCATCTACCAAGAGAATATTTCATTGCTTAAATTCTCTTTGGAGTCAGAGAAAAATGGGGCATCAGTAGTGTCTGGGAATTGCTCAGGTCACTGCCCAGCGTCACATTTTTACTGAAGAGCATTTCTCTCAGTTTAGAAGAAACAACTAAGTCTGTGTTCAGCCACACTCTTAGAAGTTAAGTCTGGATAAGTTCTAACCCTCAAATTCAAAGACAGTTACTGTAAAAGTCACATTAAAGTCAAGGAACCTTGAAATATAAATGGGAGAAAAGAGATTTTCATTTCAGGACTGGAAAACTTAAGGGTTATTATACTGAAAGGGAATTAAATAAGGAAGGTGAATGTGAGTTTTGAAATTTATTAGTAATATTATTTTGCTGATTTTTCAAGAGAGGCTATTTTAAACCAAAGCAAGGCTTAAAGTTATGAATATTTTAATTTGATAAGTCAGTGTGATTGGAAGAATCCAAATAAAATGACAAGATAACTATAGTAGGTAATGGTAATTAAGCTTAAAGACAGTTTTCTTTTAAAAGGCGCATCTTTAATTTTAGACTCAAAATGAATGTCTTTTTTTCTGATATATTGTAATGATTTTTGATCTAGAAAGTAGAAACTCATTGCATTTAGAGTCCCACTTAAGGCTGCTTATTAATATATTGAGAGTAGAAGTGACAGAAAAAGAACAAAAGAAAAACTAATATTTTCCTTTTTATATTTATTTTACAGGAAATGTGTTTGTTGTAAGCCTGGCAATTGCAGACTTGATTGTAGCTATCTACCCATATCCACTGGTCCTTACATCTGTGTTTCACAACGGATGGAAACTGGGATACCTACACTGCCAGATTAGTGGCTTCTTGATGGGCCTAAGTGTCATTGGATCAATCTTCAATATTACAGGCATCGCTATCAATCGGTACTGCTATATCTGCCACAGTCTCAAATACGACAAGCTGTACAGTGACAAGAATTCATTGTGCTATGTTGTTCTTATATGGGTCCTAACATTTGTTGCTATCGTGCCCAATCTATTTGTGGGATCGCTACAGTATGACCCCAGGATTTACTCATGTACATTTGCACAGTCTGTGAGCTCAGCATATACAATAGCAGTTGTGTTTTTCCATTTCCTGCTTCCCATAGCTGTAGTTACTTTCTGTTACTTGAGAATATGGATCCTCGTTATTCAGGTAAGGCGAAGGGTTAAACCAGATAACAACCCTAGGCTGAAACCACATGACTTCAGAAACTTCGTAACCATGTTTGTGGTATTCGTACTGTTTGCAGTCTGCTGGGCTCCTTTGAACTTCATAGGCCTTGCTGTGGCTGTCAACCCAAAAACTGTAATCCCTAGGATTCCAGAATGGTTATTTGTATCTAGTTATTACATGGCATATTTCAACAGCTGCCTTAATGCTATAGTATATGGACTCCTGAACCAGAACTTCAGAAGAGAATACAAGAGAATTATTGTCACTTTTTGTACAGCAAATGTTTTTTTCCAGGATAGTTCTAATGATGCAGGAGACAGAATGAGAAGTAAACCTTCTCCATTGATTACAAACAACAATCAAGTGAAGGTGGACTCTGTCTGAAAATGGGAATCTAAAGTCTCTGTTTTATTAGTCCTACTGTTAAATATTATAGTGAAATACATCTTCTACACTGAAAGCACTTTGATAAAATTCCTGTCATAGTCTTTGGGAGTTCATTACTGAGCCTTGACATACAGGTCCTATTATACAATGGTATATCTCTTGTATTATGACATAATTATATCCTTGAGGGAATAACAAGTTATGCATGGATACATTTTTTTCCCTAGATGAAGATAAACACCTAGAAAGAGATTGAAACAGAGGTATCCACACTGCCTAGTGCAGTAAAACAGATCATAAAACTGTTCCTGCTGCTTTCCACATGGTTTTTTCGGCCAGGTTATGGTCCTAATTCTAAAACCTCTGAAAACTTATTTTAAAAGATGAAAAAAAGGCTTTTATAAAATATATTAGGAGATGTAAAGTGAAAAATCAAGGTAATTGAAAATTCATTAGGATTTTTGATAAGTACCTCTATCTATATTGCTTTGCTACTAACATGGACACGATTATCATTTTCTTTGGATATTAAACCTCACCAACCCTTCTAAGAATGACATTCTCAACTGACTTCTCAATTTTAAAATAGCTTTTGGGGGGAGAAACATGCCTGACTGATTATCTTCAAAGCTCCAAGGGCAGGAGGATAAACAGCTAGGAAAGAAAAGAGCTATGATTCATCAGCTCAAGCCATTCCAGCATGAAAACAATGTGTAGGAGGCTTGGTAAGAGAAATTTAAATTACCATTATTTCTGAAGAGATGGTAACTCATGAAATTGGGAAGTGCCTCAGAGGAGTTTCTGAGGAAATACCCTGGCAACATAAGAGAGGAAGACTTGTTACTTTTGTACAGGACAGAAGTTCTAAACCTTGTGAGAAGAAGATAAATGCATTTAATAGCAGTGGTGGGTGAGGATGACAGTTTTGTCTGGTTAGTGGAATCTTAAGCCCAAGAAACCCTGGGAAATGAGACATAGATAGGAGGTGAACATTTAACATCTTTCTGAAATTGATCTCCTGAGAACAGTCTGAGACTAGAGGTTATTTGTAAACTGCCACAGATGAGCTTTTCAAATTAATTATTAGATGTTTGCCACAATTATGGACATAATGGAATAACCTACAATGATTAGACACCTTTAAATAGCAGAAAAGAGAAGATACTATTTATGACAGTGGCACAAGGAGGAACATTTGACTCTCAGGACAGGACTTGTTATGTGGACTTTCCACAGACAGCAGGTACCTCTTCAGTGATGGGAAGCACACGGTGACCTGAAGAAGAAATAGCTAGGTCGACTCCTGCAACAATGAATCTCTGTTTATAATGAAGTCCTCTAGTGGAGCAATTCACAATAGGATTCACCCTTAAATTGACCTTAAAAAGAAGGAGCATTTAGTTCTGGAAAGAAGCTCCAACTGTCATTGCTTTTAATGCTCAAACGTTTATACCTACAGTGATATTCAAGTACACTTGAGCTTTTCCAAACCAATTCCAACAGTGCCAATGGGACTAAGAGTTTCTGAATAGCCATCAGACTTCTGTTAATCTACATTAAAATGTCAATTTTATTTAAAAAGCTATTTTAAAATATTATTTACTGTACTGGAGATTTTCTTGAGCTTATATATCTTAGAAAACAACAGTCACTTTATGTCATGGTACTCCTCAAACTGCATACAAATCTAATGGCATTTCACCTTTGTTGGATCATACATTAGCATACCCTTGACTTGATAATGAACTAAAGGGAAACAGATTAATATTTACTTTAAAGCCCCACTGACACTTCATCATCTGACCAGTTTCTTACGTTAAAAACAGGTGCCTCATGTCAAGTTAACTATGGAACTAATGAACAACATTGAAACCCCTGGATATGAACTAGCAAGTCAATGCATTGCCAAGGTGCTTGACTCAACTTTGTTTACATTTTTCAGTCAGAACCACTGTGTAAATAACCAGCTCTCTTCTATTGTGGTATTATCATATGATGGGATATGATACAACATGGTTAACAGCATAAAGTATATCACAGCTTTCTTCACTGTGATTTCATCCTTGGAGGATGCTTAGCTCTGTAGTTTTATTGCTTTGTGTGTAGTGATTTTAGAATATCAAGGGAGGCATGACCACCTTATAAGAAAATGAGTTTTTCATACAAGAAAAAAACATTAAATTCTTACAAAAATTGCCTTATTTAAAGCATATTTTCAATGAAAATGATGTCTTATGGTACATCTATGAAAGTAGCTTAAAGACAGCCTAAGTAGCTTAATTATTAGTAAGTGTAGGATTCTCAAAGATCTCTCACTTGCCATTTCCAATAGAAAATGTACATCTATATCATGTCTACATATTTACAAGCCAGTTCAAGATACTGTATCCAATATTGTGGGTTATCTGAGGAATTAGTCCCCTGTAATTCGCAAGTGCTGAAATATATTTTTGATGATAATGAAAATGCTTTGCTATATACAACAGAACATATTATACCAAAGGTATATATTTTATTGGATAGGCCTGTAATAAAAATGGAGAACATTTTTCAGATCTGTATTTTGAAATATTTGTATTAAATATAAATCACAGAATTTGCATGTTGATGATGTTATGAGCTGCTAAATATAGCAATAATTTTAAAAAATTAATCTCTTACTCTTCTTGGGGGGGGGCAAGTTTTTAGAATTTATTTTAAATTACTATGGATGAAAAATTTGAGCAATGTCTGCTGCCCTCAAGAGATTATTTTTGCATTTACTGCCATTCTGAAGTATGTTTTAGATAAAGATTCCAAACCCACTCATTACATAATTGAAAGAATAATGATGTGTAATTCTGCAGTAATGGTAACTTTTAATCCAAGCCTGTTGCTTCAAAGGAATAGAAGTGATTCATCTAAGACAATCAGCAGTCTTATCAGCTGCTCTTTGACAATGGGAATGACAATGTAAGTCAGCACCTCACAACATCTGACTCTTTATGGTCAACATAAAGATGACTGATGAAAATAATAATGGTTTCTGTCCATTCTAAGGAGACAGAGTTAGAAACTTACCCAAAACTAGTTGCTTCATTGAAAGTGGATAAGCCTTGACACGTATTTTTACATTCCAAGTCATTAAATTTTCCCTTATATTAAAGGCTAGCGTAGAACAACTGCCTTATTTAAAGTTCTGTATGGATGCTTTAGATAATAACTTGTATAGCAGTCATCAGCCTTGGATAGATTAATTTCTAATACGTGAGTCTTAGGAGTCTGCCACATCTGCAGGGGCCCATCCCTTTCCTGTTTCCTATCCCTTTCTGGTCTGGGCCCCAGTGACACCAAAGGACCTCTGTGAAAGAGCAGTGAACCCCCCTGTAGGCAACGCACTGAAGACTTACAGCCTAATTGATGCCTACCTTCTCCCACAAGAATTTCTTTCTTATATCACAATCTTGATTAAGTTGACAATCTGAATGAGATCTTATATCAGCACATATTAAACCCTTACAGATAGGTAGTTTTATCTGCGTTGCAAACTTCACATTAACAAAGAAGCTTGGCAGTATTACATATTTACCAGCAAAGATAATCAATGACTATATTAATATCAAACAGGGTATTTATTGTAGTTGAACTGTAAATGTATGCAACAATGTAGTTTCATTTGGAATAGCTTGCTTAAGAGTGTTTTGCACATTTTCTTCTACCACTGGGCTAGTGCAAGCGCATAGATATAAAACAAACATGTTATTTCAATAGGCATAATATATAACAATGATTTTACTATTTTTCTTTTAATTCTTATTTGTTTTAGAAGGCAGGTATAGGAATCATCCTTAATAAACATACTATCAATCTGTATTAGTGTATAGTGCATCCTTCTATAATTGTCACATCTTTTTCTTCATTTTGACCACTTTTGAAGTGGTATCACATTAGAGCTGATTAATTATGACATACTGAAGGGAACTGTTATTTCCCTTGAACTGCACTGAAAAAACCAGTCATAAATAAACCTCCTTAAAATATAATACATAAGTACATAAGTGTATGTGGTCATCACATTTAAAATACAATTTCCAAATCTCCTTCTATTTGAAAAACTTGTTCACAAACTGTAGTAATATAGATGGACTGTTATTCTTTAATTCTTTTCTAATAACTGCACCTTCTAGGTATCACTAATATGGTTTATGAATAATTAAGAACTACAAATGTCTGTCATCTTGTCATTGAGGCTTGGGAAATCATACATGCTAAAGCTGAATTTTTTAGAAGAAAAATATTCAAGTAGTGGCCTGGCTTATAGCCCCTGTACTGTGTCTCAAATTTTTGCCTGTGTTAAGAATTTCATTATGTAGTTTTATGAATTTACTTATTAAAAATATTATTCCTACCTCAAATATGTGTCTGAGAGATTGCGATATGAATAGGGTGGAAAAGACTTATAGTACAAGTCAATAGCCTTTATCATTTTTCATAGAAGCAACAGTAAATTCAGAAAAGAAATACATGTATTAATAATGATCACAGAAAATATTTTCCCAATTCAATAAAGTTCTCATCGCTCAAACCATCCTTACTACCAAACACTGAACAAAATATGCACATTTTGAGAACTATGTTATTCATAAATGTATATACAGATTACTCCAAAAGCTATAATCAAACAGCTTTTGAGATACAGTGTCTCATTTTCATGTCACATGAACCAGGACAGCTTCACTGTGTCATGTCAGCTATTTTGGCATATTAGATTTCATGAATCCAAAAATTAGCTCTTTTACGCTTATGCACAAGCAATATATATTTTATTTCTAAGGAAGTCCACAACTGTTGGCTGTCCAGGTTGTGGAACAGTGTGAATTTGCCTGCTATCTGCAAAGTTAATCTCATCTCATGGAACTTTCTCTGTGATTTGTCAGTTTTATAAGTAAATATAAAAAGTCAACAGTCTTCTATGTGGCCTCATTCTTAACTGTATAAGCAGTATCTATTTAGAAGCAAATTTTACCAACATAAGAGATTTAGAGATAGGAAATACTTCGTATTATTCTTTCTGCTTATATTGCATGTGTGCATAGAAATTTCATTTAACTGCAACAAGAATTTCACTTTGTATATTTGTTTCCAGATTCTAAAAGTGTTTCTACTCATATAAGTACCACTCTTTTTCAATATTTACAAATATTCAGCTTTTTGTAATGTTCATAAAAGTTGGGGCAATACAATGACATTATCGAGTGTATGTCTCAGACCAAAATATATTTTCTTACACCTAAGCTGTGAAATTTTCTGCCACAGAACACTGTCTATACAAACCCTAAACAGGTATGCACACACACACAAAAATTGCACTGATTTACAGAAAGAAGATTGTTTCCTTTTTAATGGTACAATACCAGACACCTAAAAATAACATGGAAAAACTTCATTAAGCCCTTTGTGATAATTTTTAAAGTTACATGAAACTATTATGTAGATCTATGGATTATATATGCATGTTTTACAAACTTCAAGTAATGTAAAAAGATGTGTCCACTGAATGCTATATTAAAAAAGATGTTTACATCCAACATAAAGAAACATAGCTACTACAGGCACATTAAACCAACTATAAAACCCTTAGACCCCCAAACTTCTGTTTCAGACTAGCTAAGAGGCTAATATGCCAATAATTTTTTCTGGTCTTTTCTGATAGTTTCTTAATGTTCAATCTCTCCCATCATAAATTTTGCACAGCTTGAAAGCAGAAATATCAACTGTTTCATTAATATTTATATTCATACTGGTCATCTCTGCAAAAACAATTTTGATGTTAATGCAATTTTCCAGGACAACTCCAAGAAATACATCTCCTTCAAAAAATAATTCTTTCTCCTTCCCAGTCCCAGATGACGTGTTTTCCTTCCTCAGTTCTGACCGTGCTATCAGCTTGGCTATCACTTTTCCATCTGTTCATACCAGTTAATGTAAGCCATAATGTTCTTGACTCTGAAATGTCCCTGTCCTATTGTGATCTATTATGACCCCTTGTGTTTTTTATGAGTAGTCTGATATCAATTAAGTACTATCTTACAGATAAATTAAATACAATACTTTCAGCACAAGTCCCCCTCAAGAATCTCTGATTTAATATAAGCATAAAAATTTATAACATGAACAAAACCACAAGGGGTTATATTCTTTAAACATAAATTTTGATTTATAATTTTTAAAGTAATAATTTTTCTTTTAAATTGTCATTAATCCCAACTAGCCCTTTTTTTTCTGCATGACAAGAAGTCAGCTAATATACTGAGAGAGGAATTAAATAGTCACTAGAAGAAGGGTTGCACTTGAAGTCTCCTATATGAGGATGGGAAATCAAATTCAGTATAGGTATCACTAAGTATTGAAACCTTTGATAAGAAATAAGTATCTGTTAACCAAGGTTTTAAAGAAAAAAACAAACAGACCTTGTTTTAGGAAGAGCTCAGCAGTATGGAATAGTTAGTAAGAAATCATCCCATATGCTACCGTCAAAAGGTTGTTAGATGAAAAAGGGAGACCATCTTAGAGATGAATCAAGATTTTACTGCTAGTCTAACTAATGTTTTAATAGTCTATTAAGTATATGCTAGTTATTCTTGGCTTAGTTACAATTAAATTAACACTTGAAGTCCTAACTGTCTAATTATTATAGAAAATGTTTCTTGATTACATGACCCCTGGAAACTACAGGCCTGCTAGTTTCACTTCAGGGACTGGTAAAGTTATGGAGAACATTCTGAAAAGTATTGAAAAACACCTGAAAGACAACACTGTCATCAGTCATAGCCAGCACAGCTTCATAAGAGGAAAGTCCTGCTTATCCAACCTAATTTCCTTTTATGACAAGGCAACCTACCTAACTGACCAAGGGAATCAAGTTGATGTAATCTTTTTGGGTTTCAGTAAAGCTTTAGATACTGCCTGTCACAGGATCCTTGTGGACAAAATATCCAGAAGACAACTGGATAAACACATCGTGCAGTGGGTGAGCAATTGGCTCACGGGTCGAGCAGAGGGCTAGAGTAAATAAGGTGGCATCAGACTGGAGACCTGTCACTAGTGGGGTTCCATCCTAGGCCCTGTGATCTTCAGCATCTTCATAAATGACTTGGACACAGGACTGGAAGGGATACTAGGCAAGGTTGCAGACGACACAAAACTCAGAGGAGCTGTTGACTCCCTAGAAGGCAGGGAGGCCCTGCAGAGAGACCTTGACAAATTAAGAGGACTGAGCAATCACCAACCATATGACATTCAACAAAGGCAAATACTGGATTCTGCACCTGGGATGGGACAATCACGAATGTACATACAGACTGGGGAATGAGATGGTGGAGAGCAGTGCCATGGAACAGGACCTGGGGGTCCTGGTCGATGGCAAGTTGAATCTGAGTCAGCACCTGGCAGCCAGGAGGGCCAACTGTGTCCTGGGGGCATCAGGCAAAGCATCCCCAGCCCGCTGAGGGAGGGGATTGTGCTGCTCTGCTCTGCACTGGGTCAGCCTCACCTTGAATATTGTGTACAGTTTGGGGCAATGCAATATAAGAAATATATTAAGCTGTTAGAGTGTCCAAAGGAGGGCAACAAGAGATGGAGAAGGGCCTTGAGGGGAAGCTGTGTGAGGAGTGGCTGAGGGCACTTGGTCTGTTAAGCGTGGAGAACAGGAAACTGAGGGGAGACCTCATTGCAGTTACAAACTTCCTTGTGAGGGGAAGAGGAGTGGCAGGCACTGATCTCTTCTCTGTGGTGACCAGTGACAGGCTCCGAGGGAATGGCCTGAAGTCGTGTCAGGGGAGGTTTAAGCTGGAGATTAGAAAAAGATTCTTCACCCAGAGGGAGGTTGGGCACTGGAGAAGGCTCCCCAGGGAGGCGTTCACAGCACCAAGCCTGCAAGCAGAAGAATTCAAAATAACAATCCAATCCATCTGGTTGTTAAAGAAGCAATTGAATAATATTTTTATTGAAATTTGAAAAACAATATGATCAAATCTCCAGTATAACTTTCAAAAAATTTTTTCTTACTCTTTTTTACGACATGACTTGTTTATAAACACCAATATCATGATTAAAAAAACGATCCAACAAACAAAAAACTTTCACTGTTTTTCACAGATATATTCAGGAAGGCAAGCCAAAAGACTATTGAACATTCTCATATATAACTTGGCAGTGTATTATTGGATCACATGTAAAGATGAATATTAGGTATTAAAAACTAATCATAGCTAAAGGCAGGATGATGACAGCATGGGCAGATGGAATGAAAAACATTCCACCCTTAGCAAAACTACACAAGTAAGAACATTCAGAGTAGTGTCTGTAGCCTCATGAAACTGTTGCTTGTTGCCTTAATTTCTGTGGAAACAGACACTCAGAAACAATATTAATGGAGAAAGATACATGGCATAGCTTTATTGAAAGCTTCCAAGGTGAACACCTGAGGTCTGCGTACACACATGCCCAGGCTCACACATGCACACAGACATGCACACGTGCACACCTGTGACCAGGGATGTTTCAGTTTTTATAATGTCTCCAGCAATTAACATATGAGATATCTATGACCAACCATGATTCTCATTTCCCCTGGTGCCCCATCGACAGAGGTCTTCAGAATTGGCACTTGGAGAAGCTCAGGACCTCTATGCCGCCTTCTTGTGTTTTGTCTCCAAGCTATCTTGCAGATGGTTTCTTCAAAACAGTGTGTCCTTGAGAGCTTAAGAATGTATGAGAAAATGTTTTAGTAACTTCTAATACCACCTAGTATGTGAGCAACCCAGGAAAATCCATGTAACCTATATAATTCTAAAAATCTACAAAATATATACTAAAATCCTTAGACATCAAAAGCATTCCTTAAAAAGGGGTTCAGGTTCAGCCTCATCAGTTTCTTTACTTTTTAGCTTTATTCTTCAGCATCACAACCTTTGGGCAGTGTTCCATGATACTGAGAACAGTTGTTTAATATCTGTCTGTGACTCTCTTGGCTTCAATTCTTCTTTCTATTCTGGGAGAAAAACATGTTCAAGGAGAACCCTTATAATGCATTCCAAGTATGTTTGGATACAGCTGCATATACGTTATTGTAGGCAGCTATGAAAATGACATCTACATTTAGTAAAGAGTAAGTAACAGCTGTGGGGAAGAACTAAAGTCTTTGTAAATTGTATGTATTACATCTGTTTTGCCAACACCAAGCAACAAACTGAGCTATACTGAACCATTATATTTGCATTTCCCTTGCTACCCTACTTTTCATTTCCTTCAACCATTATGCTTTCTAGGTGGTGGAGATGCCAACATAAAATTTTGCAGTACACTTGCACATGCATCTATGTGTTTGAATGGCTGCTACCTCATAAATCACACTTGTGGGCACCCCTTCTCTCAGCCTGATTTTGTGCAAGTGACCACCACAGTAGATACTCTGCAGACTTCCCACTCCAGGGTACACCCCCTGATCTGATGTACTGGTGCACCATGTGCACTTCATGCAGGGGGAAACATCTCTGAAGATGTTGCTGATGTTTATGAAGTTCTGGTGGGCATGGGCCACACTAGTAGAAGCCATTCCTGTTTCATTTTACTGCCTAGTCATCCATATTTTTTTCTTCTAGGCAATAAAGAGCAGAATTGTTAATATCAGGGATCAAGGTACTAATGGATTTCAACTGAGTTGTGACAGTAGATTCTGTGAAGTTTTTTCTAATTTTCAAGGCTTGCAGCAACAGAAAGTGAAGCTAATTGCCAGATTTTGTTTGTTTGTTTGTTTTCAGACATGGAAATTTAGAATTTTCTGAGTTTGGTACTTATAAAAAGCAAGTATTCTAACTTTGGTGATAAGTAATTTGTACTAAAACTACACTGTTCCTTTTGCTAAAATTTTCTCTCTCACATTTACGTCAGCATATCTTGCAGGTAAAGACAGTTTGAATTGGTTGGTGTTTGAACAGGACAGTTGAACTTTTCAAGTGTTACCAATGAATTTTATGCAGTTATGATAGTCAATACTAGTGCAATTTTATTATAGAAGATTGGAGGACATTGTGACCTCATTTAGATGAAATGTATCATCAGGACACCACTGTTTGTCTTTTTTCTAAAGGACACACCATGAAAGAATAGGTAAGTTATGTCCAAATTCAAGACTGAGTTATTATGTTCTTTCTGCCTAAAGGTCCCTCCTCTGTTTTAGAGGTAGGCCAGTATCCTTTTCCTTTTATACACTAAAATTTGTCTAAAATTGATATGCATTGCTATTCCATGGCAACAGGAATTATACTCCCAGTGTAGCTACACTTCAGTAATAAATGACAGTGGCAGCACAAGCTGTTCCTTTAACCAGCCATCAAATATATATATGCTTTTACTTGCAAATAATGTAGGAAAAAATTCTCCCTAGTCAAGTCCACAGCATGAATTTGATTTCTTTCTGGAATAAGAGTGAGACTTATTCAGAATTAAAAGAAATAGACTGCAATTGTATTCAACAGATCACTTTGAAAGTTGGGATTGCCAGCCCTAATCCTTCACAAACCATGAATCAATCACACAAAAACCTGAGAATGTAGTTTCAAATAATAATAGAGTATTTGAACTTGTTTTCCATTTTCAGGTCTTAAAGATGCAACCATATTCATGTTTTCAATCCTTCTTTAAAAAAAGAAGGAAAAAGTGATATTCTCCTGTGAAAAACACCAAATATCATAGTCACACTGAAATTAGAAGGTGTATATTAAGACGTATATTAAGATATATATTTGAAAACCAGGAAAAGCATTCTCTGCCTACTTCTCCTTGGCTCAGCAGCACAAGAAGCCTCAATAAGCTTAGTATTCCTTTATCACTTGAATGCAAAATAGCTTGTGAATAGTTGGGGGGATAAATCACCCGACTATTATTTAACACCTCCACTCTGTCAGTCTTTTCATCTATTATTTGGAAATAATACCAGGTAGGATCAGGCAGTGTGAAGAAACCAGAGGAAATGAACTGTATGTATAACGCCTTTACCGAGACTTTTATTTTTACTCAGTACTGAAGAAAAAAATAATATTAAAAAATAATATTAAAATACACTAAAATAAAATTACTACTACTGCAATGGTCACTTAAGAGTCAGGTATATTACACATATTACAAAAATATTTTCTCATCAAAAATAAATGCAGATGCTAATTTTTTTCCAAATATTTAGGACTTCTTTTCATTAGATAATTTTCTAATCCTATTTTTTTCCATCCTAATTGTTTTTAATACTAAAATAGAGACAAAAGTACAACCAAATTCACTTATTTTGGTTATTGCTCTTATAGAACCTATAAGACCTGCAGGGTATCACAAGTGCATGGCAATTGGAAGACTGGGAAGAAAGGCTTCAGTTCAGCTAAGTCATATATTACTTCCAGTACATGTTCACATCTGCATGAGCAAAATACTGATGAAACTCTCCTTTTGTACAGGTCTGTACCACCTATTGTACAAATCTAGAACAGCAGCTAGTTAAATTCCCTTTCAGGAAGTATTTATCGCAAGTCAAACCCAAAGGTCTGACTGTGGGAGCATGAGGGTACTTCAGGACTCCACATGAGGACAGCCCTTACTGGCAACTAGCAAAGACATATGTGCTGGTATAATAATGGAATCTTGTGGTTTTAGTTAAATAACATATTTCAGCATTCTACAGCAGCATACAACTCTCGACAAATTTTATCTGTATTCTCTTTACATAACCGTTCCAGGATTGGGAATTATTTATAAAGTTTCAGTATTTTGTTTTGCATCAACTTATCACTGCCTTTAAATTGTCTCCAAATTATTTCTTTGAAAATTAAAACTGAGACAACCTAACAATGTACAGTAGTTTCAAATATTCATAAAAACCCTTGGCTAAACTTTTTCAATCCTAAAAATACACGTTTAAAAGAATTAGCTTTATTAATATAGGAGCATATTAAAACTGAAGCGAGAATTCAAAGCAAAATAAAACTAAGTCAGGATACCTTCATGAGTAAAAAATATGATTTTACTCAATCTGCTTTTGACAAAGCTTAATTTTGCTATGGGGGCATTCTAACATGCTTAAGATTTTTTGTTAATTCTTGAGAAATAAATTGTAGCTACCTGTATTCACAAAGCAGTAAGATTTATTTTCCTAGTCTTAAGCAAACTCTCATATAGTTTCTTTAGTCTTTGTTTTTGCTCTGTGGGAAGCACTACCCACTACTTTTATCCCCTCAAATTCCCATGCATAATTGTGTCCTGTTCATCTTGTAGACAAGAAGCCTTCAAGCTCTTGCGTAGGACCTTTCCAGAAATAACAAGGGAGTAAACCACGTGCTGTGGAAATTGTTCTGGTATATGGCCTGTAGGTGCAGATTCACCAGTATAGAACTGCACAGGAAATTCTTATGTGACTCACGTGCAGTTGTTCTTTCACCTGGTAAATGTGTATCTACTCAGACAATGCATTGAACTCAGTAAGATTTTTGCACTGTAAATTAACTTAAGGCTGGAGACATCCAAGTTACAAAGAATAATTAATCTGGTACTTATTTGGCAGTTTAAACCTTTCGAAACTAACCCAATAACTAGAAATGTTTTTTAGACCTATTGATATTAAACTAAAGAGACCTTATTCTTTTGTTTTCTCTTTTTGCTACCAAACCCATGAATTCCGCAGCATATTTAAACAAAGTTGCTTACATACCATTCTCCTACTCTTTTAAAGTTGTTATTATATAAGATATCCAACATTAACTCATAACTTTACAAAACTAATGAAAATTTTAAACTTCTCATTTGTAGCCTAAAAATGTAGTTTTTTGCAACCTTACGTTTTCCTTGCACATTATTAACAATCTCTCCTCATGTCACACTGTAACAGGTTACAATATCAGCTATAATTTTATTTACTTTCTGAATTCTTCAGAAACTGCAATAATATACAGGATTCTAAGCTGATTTAAGTGAATATGAGTATAGGTTTTTGAAGTGTTTGAATAGTGTTACTGAAAATTTTGGCTTACTGAAACACCACTTTGGTTACATGAAAGCACATGGTTTTTTAAAAAGCTTCTTGGATTTTATAGAGCCTGCATATGTTGAGTATTGCTAATGTAGAAAAGGGTGGAGACATCTCTCTGAGAGAAATTTTATTTACTGGAGCTGAGGAAATTTTTGTAACTATACGCTTGAGACTCAATTCTAATAAAATTGTTGTGTAAGTTGCATTCTATTCCCAGTTTTTATGCAAGTGATTTTTGTTATTTTCAGTTGTGTTCAAATTCAAATTTCAATGTGTTTGGCCAATGTGCAATTCTAAAACTAGTAGCCCATATTTCCAGCACAGTATGATATACAGAATAGAATGTAGAGAATAACATCATGTGTATGCAGTTTGGGTTGGTATTTAATTATATTTTAAATGTAACAAAATTAATGGTGTCATACAAGATTATATAAGTTATAGTAAAAAACTTTGTGATAAATTACTTGATTAATTTTAAGCACAAGTTTAAAAATTTCCTGGCTTCAGGTCCCTAAGAAAACTAGCTGAATTCAAACAATGAACACAAGAATGACTCTTGTTTTCTTAAGGACATATTGAACAAAAAATAAAATTCTTTTAGAAGTGTAAATGATTCAGTTTTTGTTTTCTAAAAATCACAGAGTCATTGAATATTTGTAATTGGAAGGAGCCCATAAATAGGCACTGTAGAAATGAAAACGCTCCTGAAAATTAATAACACAACTCTCTATATTTCAGTCCATGAGGGATGAGTTATTTTGATTCCAGAATGCACTTTTATCTAATGGATAGCTATTATAGTTTGTTTTATTTTTTAATTCCAGCCAGCAAATTTCAGAAGAGTACCGAAAAGATCCCAGCCATCTAAATTGTTAAAGAGCTCTTTTCAGAGGCCACAGAAAATGTTGGTGCTTTCAGTCTGCCTGTAACCACATACATTTCCTTCTAGATTTGAGATACACATGACTACAGTATGGTTTGATGAACTTACCCTCCTGAAGGAACCAAAGTTGAATAAGATCTCACGGAAACTTATTTACAGCTGTACTTTTAGTCATAAGGTGAAACACACGTAGAAACTTCAGAAAGTGCCATAATAAATCAGAATAGGAAGGAATGCTCTTCAGTTGTAATATCTTGAAATCTCCCTTGCTTTTACATCAGAATGATGCTGAGGTAGCAGAATGAATAATCAGACCCAAGGGCCAAACTCACTCCGTGTAGGTGATAACAGCACTTTCTACCCCAGCAGAGAATAAATGTTGGTGATTATCTAATTAAGCTTTCCCACTGCTGGCTTTGATTCTCTTATCTTTTTCACCGTGAATGACAAGATAAATATAATTACACACATCATTATACATAGACCCTTCCCATATAAGCACATATACCACTGCAACTGAAGTACATGGGTGTCTACAATTGTATTTAAGATTTTAAAGGCTATACTGGAGCTCCTGCAAATGCCCAGGGTGTGGCAACCCTGCAGATCTGTTAATTCTGGGTACCTCAAGCAAGCATCTTCCCCCTAGACTGCAGACCTCTCACGCTAGAACCCTGTCGCCGTCTCCAGTCAGCAGACTGTGCCTTGGCTGTGTGACTCCAACTCCCACCACAACCCTAGCCAAAAGCATCTGGTCAGCGCTGGTCCTGTGAGCAGTTGCACTTATCTCTCTTTATGCTCTTTCAGATCAGCTGGAGAGTCTCTGAAAGCTTGAGTGCATTGAGGAGTAACAGATTAACCTGAGCTGGATGTGGAGTCTCACCTGCCAGGATCCCCTGTCACTGTGGCAACCAGGAGAACAGCAGAATGTCTCTCCTCAGGGGGCTTGGGCCCAGGGCTTCCTTGGCACACAGCTGCAAAGGTAGCTGTCCTTAAACAGCACCTCACTGCCCCATATGCAGTTGTCCCCAATCCACCTGTGCTTCAGCTAGCAATGCTGTGATACTGCACCAGGCCCTTGCCTTTTCACTTCATCAACATGGCTGAAAAATATTCCTGTGCAGTGCCTGGTACCTCCACTGCTTTTATGCAGAAGAAGAATATCAGGATTTTAAAATCAAAGGTTTTTCAGAGTGCTGAGACAGGTGAATACTAAAAAAAGCAAAGCATGGTGTGAAGCAGTAAGGAATGCAGCCCAAGGGGAAGTGGGTTTCAGATTGATCAGAGCCACAGGCCAGGCAATGGCCTTATTACAGATATTTTCTGTGGGGTGCTGGGTGTGTGACAGTGCTTCACAAGAATGTGGATCACAACAAAATGGGTAAGGTCAGTCTGTTACGGGAAAACGTACGAGAAGGCCATTTTTGATTAAAGTTCAGCATATTCTTTCAGGCGAAACATGGCAGGCCGAGCAGAGCACCTGCTGCTGTTGCCCAGAGGCACTCTGATGAGCCAGCTGTGACCGAGGTCACCTCAGCTAAAGCAGGAGCTGAGGCTAGATTAGAAACAGAAATGTCACTGCTGGGAACCAGGCACACATCTCTCAGCACTGGGAAGTGATACCACAGAGTGTGTCCCCTGTGTATGTCTGCTAACGTCAGTAGCAAGATGGGAGTGTCAGTACTTTGTGTATCCTTCTTGCCACATCAGAAGCTCTGCTTCCAGATGAACAGCTGAAATTTAGCCAGAGAGTGATGACATGCGAAAGGTAAAGGAACATGGACTGGAGAAGTGTGCTGGCAGGGTCCTCAACCTGTGTGAGACAAATAGATGACAAGGGACCTTTAAACCTCTAAATTTCTTCACTTTAATCTAGTTATTTAATCTTTTTACGATCAGGTGACCCACCTGGTGGATGAGGGTAAGGCTGTGGATGTGGTCTATCTAGACTTCAGCAAGGCCTTTGACACT
>JAWWEV010000134.1:41232644-41459801 GCA_035583235.1 Hafferia zeledoni | reverse complement strand
CCTTCCTCCCTCCCTCTCTCCCTCCCTCCCTCCCTTCCTTCCTCCCTCCCTCTCTCCCTCCCTCCCTCCCTTTCTTCCTTTCATTTCTTATTGTGTGATTGATTGAAAGAAATGAATATTTTACCAGCCAGGGAACTCACTTGCTTTGTCTAATGATTCCTTAAATCTTGATACTCTTGATTGTCCCTGGTCTGATATTACACCACCCATCTTCAACCCCACCCCCAACTCCATCAAATTGCACCACATGTCCTTTAGTAATGTGCAATATATAATAGCAAATGTAGGCAGAAACATAATGGAAGAGGGAATAGATCCAGTTAAAGTATAAGCTTTAAAAAGAATTAGTTGGTTCTTCCAGTTTATATATTACTTACAAGGTAAGGCATGTGGGTTGTAACACTGTTTTTGTGACTCAAGGTAGTTTTCTACTCTGAATCATTTTTGTATATGATACAAAGAGATGGGTGGCTATGATAAGTTCTGCAGGGCTGAGCTCTGGAAGGAGTGCTGCAGGGGGTTCCCAGAACCAAGGAAGCCCAAGCAACAGCTGAGAGATCCTCCAGGAACTGGCAGCCCTTGTGAGTGGGACTGACCTGGCAACAGGCATTGTGAGGGGCTGCCACGGCAGATTTAAATGTTCTGAAAGCGAAAGTCTCAGTCACTCCGTGAGGGGAACAGCCACAGCAGCAATAGCAGTGGTGGCTACAGTAAACTCTGGGGGAATGAGACACTAGAATAATTGTGGCGGCTTGCACAGCAGTTTGCAAGAATGGGCACACGGGGAGGGTGGAGAACTGTTATTGGGATACTGACTCAATCAAATACCTCTGCGAAGTGCCTGTATACCAATGCATGCAGTATAGGAAACATACAGGAGGAACAAGAGATCTGTGTGTAGTCACAGGGCTTTGATCTCCTTTCCATTACAGAAACATGGTGAGATAGCTCACATCAGCAGAATGTTGTCATGAAGGACGACACACTGTTTAGGAAAGACAGACCAGGAAAGAAAGACACAGGGCTGGAGTTGCCCTCTGTGTGAGGCAACACTTGGACTATATTGAGCTCTGCCTTGGAGTGAATCATGAGTGTGCTGAGACCTAAAGGGATAGGATAAAAGAGCAGACTAGTGAGGGTGTCACTGTTTTGAGTGTTTGCTACAGACCACCTGATGATGAGGAGGAAGTGGATGAAAACTTCCACATGCATCAAGAAGCAGCCTCAGAGTCACAGACACGGGTTCTTTTGGGGGACTATAATAACCCTGAAATCTGCTGGAGAAGCAACACAGCAGACCTTCCAGAGGTTCCTGGAAAGTGTTAGCGGCAACTTCCCAACACAGGTAATGGAGGATCCCACAAGGAATTGTGTGGTCCTCAACCTCATACTAAGGAAAAAGGAAGGCCTTGTTGGAGATGTGAAGGCTGAGGGCAGCCTTGACTGTATTGACTGTGAGATTATGAAGCTCAGTATTGAGTGAGGCAGCAGCAGGGCAGCCAGTAAGATTGCAACCATGGGCTTCAGGAGAACTCATCACAGGTCTTCTTGGAAGAATTGTGTCAGAAATTTCCCTGCAGGGAAGAGCCATCCAAGAGAGCTGGTTGATAGTCAAGGATCACTTCCTGCAGGCTCAATAAAATGTATCCCAATAAGCCAATAGTCAGGCAAAGGGTGCAAGAGATCTGCATGGTTGAACAAGGAACTCCTGTCATTACTCAAGCACAAGAAAGAGATACACAGGCAGTGGAAGCAGGGTCAGATGACTTGGAAAGAATATAGACAGGTTGTCAGAGTAAGTAGAAATAAGATGAGGAAGGCCAATGTCCATCTGGAAATAAATCTGGCCCAGGATGTCGAGGACAACAGGAAGGGCTGCTTTGAATACATCAATAACAAAAGGAAAATTATATTGTGGGCCCATTACTAAATAAGAGAGAGGACCCTAGTAATAGAGGATGCAAAGTTACTGAATGCCTTCTTTACAATAACCATCTTGCCTCAGAAATTTTAATGTTTATTTGTTATAATTTAAGATTCAGATTAAATTTCATATTTCCCCTTTTGTAAAAGAATTAAAGACTTTTCAATGCCACCTACATATCTGCCCAACTTCAGGACTTTCTCTCATAGGACTAAGAATGTAATTTCACAAGCACTGCAATTTCAAATATATTTTTCCATCATACATGTTTTATATTGTAGTGGTACAGGTTATGTGTCACTTGCTTTGTACTAGTACCTCATTTTTCTTTGATTTATATCAGTATTTTCAGCATCAGTGCCTAAGGGATTTACTAATTTTCTTTTGAGCCTTCAAGTGAACAGCATTTCAGACATGGCTATGCTTATGGGGTAATACAATGAACTGCAGTTCCTTCCTTACTCATTTCTCTTTTTTTCTCTCATTACAACTTGAAAATATATTTTGAGATTCCTTTCCAGTTTCTAAAGATATGTGGAGATGTAAAGTAGAAGGAAATGTTATATTACATTTTACAATAACAAAAAAATTAAAAATTACACTCTTCTTGAGGATTTTGGAAGAAGGCCCTCGGGTGCAAATACCTCTGCCTTGGAGTTCAAAACACCTAAATGCAAATATACCTCCATACATACCCTCTAAAATAAGCTTGTCCTGCAGGAAGGCATGATATCTGGATGGAGTTATACAATGCCCAGAGTTTCTCATAGGGCTTGAATCAGCATATCCTGCAACCACATTTTCATAGCTCCACATTTTCTGAGAAAGAATTAATTTTATTTACAACACAAAACATACCTTTTCTGCTAGCAATGGTGTTATCTTACAGAGGTTTTCTGTTTCCAGGCATCATGCTCCATTGGTATTTCAGAACACATCTACATTACAAGGCCAATGCTAGCACAGCCACGCTGGCATAGCTCCCGCTAGAGATGCAGCATAGGCTGACAGGAGAACCTTTTCAGCTGTCATAGCAACACTACCTACCGTACATAACATAACCTAAAATGGCAAAAGCACTTTTGTACCAACATGGCTTTGACAGACACCAGGGGGATGTTAATATACTGTGTTTGCTAAGTACCCTGATAAAATGCACAATATTCTATTTCTGTGTGGTGGTCCTTTAAAATTATAATTCAAAATATTCTTAATTAATAATGCTAAATCTAGTCCTTCTTAGGGAATCACTGAATGGGTGCAATTGAAAGTGTTTATCTGGTCACTTATGCAAGGCATCAGCCTCAGTCAGAAAGGGGCAGGTTTCACTCCTGTCTAGATCACAGGCCTGTAATTAGACCTTTGAAGCTAAGAGAATAAATAGCATTAAGATGGAAATGTTAACTAAAGGAGCGAACTCAACAGATTTTGTCCATAAATAAGATCCTCTGTACAGAAAGCAGATATAAACAGAGTTTGTGACACACAGATCTGGCTTTAAGGAAGGTAGGTTTAATGCCATGAGACAAATGTAGGCTTCAGTCTGCCCTGCGTGACCTCTGCTACCAAAAAGGCAATGGGACAGGCTGAGGATTTTGCACAGACTTGAGAACTGAAAACGTTCCACATTGCTTCTGCAATCACAAGGATATGATCTGCTTACCGAGACTTTCAGGAAGTTGCAAACAACAAGCAAACAAGCAAAAAGTAGTGGGTAGAATCTCAGAGTATGTTATCTAGAGAAACAGTGCAAACCCATTTTAAAAGAAACAAATCTTTCAGCTGTCCTATCCCCAGTGAGTTGACTCGGTAGACACAGAATAGTTCTCCATATATTATATCCAGCCTAATGAAGAGGAAACTGAGAGGTGATCTCATTGTGGTCTTCCATATCCTCACGAGATGAAGTGGAGGGGCAAGTACCAATCTCTTCACTTTTGTGACCAGTTACAGGACTCAAGGAAACAGCATGAAGCTGAGTCGTGGGAGGTTTAGCTGGGATATCAGGGCAACATTTTTCACCTAGAGGGTGGCTGGGCACTGGAACAGGCTCCCTAGGGAAGTGGTCACAGCACCAAGTCTGACGGAGTTCAAGAATCATTTGTACAATGCTCTCAGGCACATGGTATGATTCTTTGGGTGTCCTGTTGTAAGACCCCAGCTCCAGAGGGACAAGCTCAACCAGGGGTTTTACATTTAAAAATAAACAAAGATCCAAAAATTCACCTACCAAACTTTTAGAAGAGCTCTCAGTTCTTTAATACCTTGAGGTAGTGTAAAGAGAAGACACAGCACTCGTTTTCCCAGGATATACTGTTAGTGGTAACTTTAGAGAATAAGGGAAAAAGTAAGAAATCTTGAAAAAAGTTCAGAAGGGTAAGATGCAACCAAGATAGATCAAAGCATTGACTCAGCACATACTAACCCAGACATTTTATCAAAATCTAACCCACTGGCTTTAAGTTACCCAAAATACTAAGAAAAGAGATTAAAAAATGAAAAAGGAGTAAAGAAAGAGAAAAAGGAATAAGAAGATTATATGGCTACCACCAGAGTCCTGTGCAAGTCCAGCTTTCATGTGGCCAGGTGGTAGGTCTCAAGCGACAAATGGAGGTCACGTGTGCTGTTTTCACATGCCCTGGCCCCCTGTGGCCACCCTGGTGGGAACTCTGCGACTCCAGAACAGGGTAACAGGTAGTGCTTCTGGTGTGCCAGCTGAGTTAAGGCTTGGTTAGGAGCTGCAGGGGATGAGGTGAAGGATGTGATCCCAGACTGCCTGTGACTGATGGCTGCACTGGCGTTTCCCCAGGGGCTGCCACTTGGGATATGGCAGAACCTCACCTCCATGAGTTTCAGCTTATCCCTTCCCCTTGCCACACACACACTTGAATGGCTTCATACCCAATAATAAAATGATTCAGTGTGTCACACTTGTGCAGGGCCAGGAGTTGGACTTGATGATTCTGATGGTTTCTTCCAACTCAGCATATTCTGTGATTCTAAGATTGTATGATATTCTTATAGTGATGTAAACTGTGGCTAAATTTCCCTAAGCCTTATGTATAAAAGTCTAAATGGGAGAGAATTTTCCAGACTCTTTACAAGTATTTTTTATTGAAGGAAAAGCAATTCAAACAATGATAAACTCAGCTGGATAAATTTTTAGAACCTGTCACTAAGGCCTTTGTTAAATAACATTGTTTTCACAGTTCTGAAATTAGTGATGAAGTAGAAACTTTTGCTGTAAAGTATTTAATTTCTAAAATATAGAAATATTTTGCAACCACAATATCTGATTTGTCACTTGCATTTACAAAGACATATATAATCACAGCCTTCATGAAGCTGCATTGTTACTAGACTTCGGATTGTGTAAACTTGAAAATTTCTGAAGGTATAAGAAGTTGCTTATAGAGACTGTTTTAAATAAACAAATTGTTATTTCTTTTACAACAAAGAGACTAATAAAAGTGCCTTGCAGGCAATGGAGGCAGCCATTAGCCACACACAGAGAACCTTTGACTAGACAGAAGACTGTGAAGGAAAGGATATCAGACTATTACCTTGCAGAGTTAAAGAAGGTGAGGTCCACATCAGTCCAGAGTGGAGCTAAATAAATGGTGTAGGTATTTAAAAAAAAAAAAAAAAAAAAAGGTAGAGAAGGTAATAGTACTAACAAAATAGCAGTATGGATCTTGAATGATACAGGTTAGGTAGATGTTTCTTATATTTGTGATATTTAGACAAGCTGGTTTTGGTGGGATAAGAGGACTCATGTTCTTTTGGATATTTGAAGTGATTTTTATTTTGCTTGTTTCTTCAATTGCTTTATATATTAGTCTGCTCAGTAGTGCCAATGCTAGCAGCTGGAATTTGAGAACAAGAAGGCTCTCTTTTGGAGAAGAAAAAGAGATAATTTAAATGTGGCTTTTGATCACTGTAGTTCTGAAGAGTGTGTCAAGCCTAAACCAGGCAAACCAGAAATAAAGATAAGCCTGTCCATAAAGATCATTATTTTTCCATCTTTGCAGAAGTCAGTCCACTTAATTTTTTTAATTGATGGAAATTGCACACATAATACAGATGTATACTGTATGTGGACGTGCCTTTATTTGGGGTCATAAAAGAAGATTGAACTGATCTTGCTAACGGGGCAGCAATGGTTACAGGAAATTACCCAGCCTCCTGAGAAGTATTTTGGCAGCATTCTTAATTGGACGTGTTGTCTCAGCACTGTCATTGTACAGCAGTGTTTTATCAGTTATTTAATAATTTTTTTTTCTTTTTCTTTTTCTTTTTTTTTTTTTAAGCTTTACTACATTTGATCGTCTGGGAGTCAGAGGCCACACTGAGATCATCCAGACACTTACAGTACCAGAAATAGTTTAATGTAGCTCTTACTGTATCTTAGGTGCTGAACCAAGGAGGGTTTTGACAGAGTCTGTCACTTTCTGAAGCTTCAATCTCTATTTCATTTTCCAGTTGGATTCTACATTCAAGGTAATTTAGTTCTACAGTGTAATCTAAATACACCTCTGGTTTTTGGAGAAGAATTAGTGGTATATAGTACTTCTACATTGCAGAAACATTCTTAATGTTTTATGTTACATTAAATTTCAAAGACTATTTTACCAAAAAAATACAGGCATTTTTTTTCTCTATTGTCCCTCTTCCTGTTGGATATGATTCAGGGATTAAATCTACACAACGTGTGGTTTTGATCTCTCTTTTGCTGTGTAAGAAACCATCACATCACAGTAGTAAAACATAGTATATGTTACCTCTATGATATTAGATAGGAAAAAATAAAAAAATTGTTTTTCTTCCTAAATCTAATGTAAAATTGTTTGCAATATTAGTCTAAAGCTTACTGTAATTGATGTTACAAAGTTAACACAGAAAAAAAATCTCTTAAATCAGGAATATTTAAAAAGTGAATGGTTCTTTTTTTCTTTTAGTTAAATACACTAAATCTCATGCTTTCACATGGTACTGCATCGTTTATAAATTGATTTTCTAGACTTAGGAAGACATGTTTATTTCTCACAGCTTTCAAGACCATAATTCTTTACCAAGCTGCCTTGTTCTCTTAGCTGGCAAGACACTGAACACCTCTGTAAGTAACAATTTTAAAAGAAAAAGGAAGAGAAGGACAAACTGGAAGAGGAAAACCACTTTTAAAATGTCATGACCTACAAATAAGTATAGAAGCATTAATTCACTCTTTTGCATCATGGAATCATTTTGATTCTTTGTGTATTGTATCTCAGGAAAATGTATTCCCCTATTTAAGAACACTGAAGTAATCCTACGTCACATTCACATGCAAAGGTAGAACCTTTAGTAAGCTCAGTGTAAGAATACTGCTGATGAAAAGGCCTGTTTTATACTGACATGATTTCTAGGACTTTTAATTAAACTAAGCCAGCTTTCCAGGATGTGTTTGATCACTCCAACATGTTTATATGGATCTCACAGTGCTTACAGTCATATTCATTACAAATTAATAAGTCATTTATATGAAATTGCAGGGCCTCAGTCTGAGGATGCTGCAGTCGTGTATTGCAACATAGTTAACATTTATTCTGTGCTCTTGATCGTTGTGTGACAATGGTATATCCTAGCTTATCATGGAGTCTGACTTTTCATCACAGAAAATCTACGTAATCAGTTACAAAATGCTAATAATGTACACTGAATAAGACTCAGGGGCTACTGAGCAAGCCTACATCTATATGCCCAAAAAAAGGTTAGTGTCTAATCTGCCTGTGAAGTCTTTTTGTCTCACCTGATTACATAAGTAAGGCAGTGTGATTGGGTATGAGTTAGAAATCACAGCCAGGTTGTTTGACCATGCCAGTACATCTGATGAGAGTGGCCCTGATAAGACACCTTCCATGCTTCAAGCCCAGCCAGTTCCTTCTCTGTCACATCTCCTCCCTAATTGTCCCCAAAGAATATAACACACAGGCACTGAGGTCATCAGTGGGGGCTGCCTCTGAACACTTATCTATCAATTGCAAGCAAACAATGTTTAAAAGGGCAGAAACTGTAATGACCAAAATCACATGGACAGCCTTTTTTAGGATTTAATTGTGATCAAAGCAAATTTTTGTTCACTTTTCATCAATGATATCTGGATATTTAGGCACCCATTTCTACACAGTTACTGTATTCTTTATAGACGTCCAATACAAATACTGTTAAGACTGGTGCCAAGTAGAAAATCTTACCTAACATTTATATTGGTAGAAACACTATTATTCAAAAATTGCTCTCCAGAAAGGAAACCAGATGCTTTTTACACCAAAAAAAAAAAAAAAAAAAAAGAGCCAAGGGAATTTGAATTCTAGAGAAACAGTAGCTACTAATGATGAATTTTTAACAAAAAACTACTCACCCAAAGATTAATGAAGAAAAATTATTCTGCATAAGAAACAAATGTGTGAAAATGGCAATCTGTTCCTGGACAAATCTAAGGCACAAACAAGCAAGCAAGTTAGTTAATTACATTGCTTATTATAAATTATTCATTGAGCTTTTTTCCCTCCCTAGTATATATTAATATTCCTCAGGCTGTTTTAAGTACGATGACTACTACTAATGTCTGTTTCAGTGAACCCCTAAATCTCATTTACAACCACAGCCACTTACTGTTAGGTAGATAAACATTATTGTGGTTTTCTGTCTTGGACAGATTCACATTTACATATTTTTATAGTATAAAAAGATCCTAGAAGTTTTCAGTTTGTCTATGCTGACATGAGAATAGATATTGTACCTAGAATATATATCCTTTCCCCCAGATTCTGAGAACAGACTTTATTTTTTGCACTAAAAGAAGAGGTTTTATTATTTAGTGGGGAAAGATATGAGTTTGATCTTTTCAGATCTTTCAGACTGTCAAATTGGAGGGAAATGAAAATATTTATGCCTTTAATTGTATACTTTACTTGTACTAAGATACTTTAAAGAGTTCAAACAACTTAGAAAAACAGATAAAAAATACTAAACCCTTAAAAATTCTATTGTTTCTCTTTCTTCTCACTTTTTTTTTTTTTTTTTAATGGAGAATGGAACGAAGAAAGCAGAAAAGAAACTCCAAATATTTGAAAGATATGAAACTTGTTAGGGTCTGTGCTGGTTTAAAGGTAAACTGGCAGGAGAAATGAATTCAAATAGAAAGAGATTATAAGTCAGAGTTACAAGTTAATAAAAATTTTAAAATAAATGCAATGATACAAAGAGAAATTGGTTTTAACTCACAAAACCCAGAAGCATAACCCAGCACCCTGGGGCACAAACAGAATGGTATTTATTAACCCTTGTGTGGAGCCCTATGTGGTGCCCCTGAGTCTGAAGTAAAAGGAAAGGAAAAACCGGTGGGTGCAGATGATGGTCACAGTCTAGTTGAGAATGGTGGTTGCAGTCCTGTTGAGGTTCTGATCCTCATCTGGATCTGATAAGTGGTCCCTAAACCCCAACATTATATATGCTTAGGTTCAAATGGGAATGCCCAGTACCTCTCCCAGGGTGAGGAGTTTGACAATGGGTGATTTACTCTGTCAGTCATGGGATATGCTTTGGACTCCTTGATGGCCCATTTGCAGACATGACCCCTTAGCCTGGGTGTGAATGTGCTAATGCCTCCCCAGAGGGAAGTTATCACACCTGAGTGTGAAGACCCTATCTCCCAGGGTTCTCTAACACTCAGCTTGTAGCCTGAGGGGTGAGGTGTGCCCTGGGCAGCTGCTGCAAATGACCCATTGTTAAAGTTTCTTAGAAATTATATAGAGGGTGTAGAACACAGAATTTTCATTACACCTACACACTAATAAGCTGGTCCCAGCTGCTCTAAGTAGGACAGGGTAATAAAACTGAATTTTTGAAACCAGTAAGATATTTCTTTATAGAAAAGAAACAGAAGATATAGTTTAGTTCAAACTTCTGAAATATAGATAAATAGAATGGTCATGGCTTAATGTGCAAAGCAAACATATACGCAGTATGTTCAAGTCTCCTATGGCAAAATTTGTCTGGAGTTAATATGTCCAGTAAGGAGATACAAATTTGGAGTGGAAGACTGGGAAAGGTTTCAGAAGCAGGAGAGAATATGGATAGGAAGTAGTAATATATAAGCTTAACTAAAATATTATTTACATTTCTCTTTTAAAAAGTCCCTTATTTGAGGACCAGTTATGAGTTATATTGGTCTTGAGCAGAAACTGCTAGAATGCATGGTGTTTATGAAAATCATTTTGTATGGATATTTTTCATTTCTTTTTATTGCTGCTGCAGGTCTTGTGAAATGCACATGTACTGGATGTAGATATAACTGTTTATAATTATACTCTGAATTAAAAATTAAATTGTTTGATGACTGATTTTCATTTTTGGGTGATCATAACTGTGTTTTTCCTCTGAAACACTGAGGTCAAGTATTCTAAAATGACTGCAGAAGCTGTAAAGTTTATTCTGTATTATGTATATTATGTTACAATGATTTTTTATAGAAACAGGTAGTTGTTCTCATAGGATTGCTTTTTAATGAGAAGAGGCAATTTGGGTGTAACATGTAGTAGTAGAATGTAAATTATCAGAATACTTACCACAAAACACACTTTGTGGCTGCAAGCAAGTCTGGTAAAAGTAGATCAATGGATTGTAATGGGACTATTACGATACACTGTGAATGGAAGATGACAAAATATATCGCTAAGGGCCAGGGAATTCCAACTCTCCATCAGTTCTGGATAACTACACTTTGGCTAGGATTACTGCTTTCTCCTAACAAAGACAAAAATTCAACACCTCATCTCACACATATTGGAAATTATGAAAATCTAAGGGTGTAGCAAATGGAGTAACATATTTATTTTTGTAAAGTACACTGATTGCTAGCAATAAAAGAGGAAAGCTTTGTGTTTTTCTTTTTAATGTAAATGAGTGATAGTGTTTTCTAGCCAGAGGATTCATATTTATTACAGATAGGTTTTCTCTGAAGGTTTCTCCTTATATTTCATTACTGAAGGTCTAGCAACATATCTGAGATCAATGCACCTGAAAATCAAACAATAGAATACTGCAATATATTACTGCATGTCTGACTGTTGCTATTTTGTATGTTTCTTTCTTCCTCATGGTTTGCTTTTAAGTTCAGGTGCATCATTCAAATGTGTCATGAAGTGCTAGGATCCAGCTTGTTCTCACAGCCTTTTTCAGAGGCATATACACTCCCCCTCCCTATGCTGAAAATTGATCAAACCCTGTAGGTTTGGCATCACTGAGGTTACTGGAATATAGCATCACATAGGCCAAAAAGATGTGTTGGCACTCGGTAACCTGAGAGCACAAATGAGTACATCAGACTTTCCATGGGGATTTAGGTAGTGTTTGCTTGCTGACTAGATTAAATGTGTGATTGTTTTTCAAGCTCAACATTAATTGTCTGAAAAACAAGCTTATATTGGAGATGGAGGACACAACTTATGGAGGTTAAATGTCTTTCAAAGTTCTTATGATAATAAGATATGATTTTTTGAAAACTATGAAACCCTTACATTTGTAAAATCTCTGAAAAAAGATTGGTTAAGTAATAATGTCTGAAATTACAGAAATGCAGAAGTCATATAGAAAGAGTCTTACAAGGCTTTCTCAATAATCATGTGATTTTGATATGCTTGACTGTAGAGATCAAAGATGAAACAGCTCTAGAGCTGAAGAGAGGGTCTTTGTGAGAAACATTTGACCTTGCTGCTGCTATGTTTTAGCTTTTGTGGCAATGTAAAGGAGTACATCCAAACGCAGATATTACAGAGGTGGTGCAGGGGTGGAGAAAAAGACTTATTTCCATATTTTTCCTGTAATTCCTTTGAGAGAAAACAGATGTTTTACAAGTGGATTTATCAACTTATGAAGATTGTTTTTGTCTCTCTCCTGATATGTGCATCTCTGCAGTGTCATTTTGTTCTGATGATGTAATCTAAAACAGTACTTGGAAGTCAAAAGTTCTTTAGGATAATAATTGTTCTAGTTCCTTTCCTACTCTACTTCATAATGGTGTACACAGGAGAATTCACCAGTTCATGAATTTCTTTACCAAACAGATACAAAACCTTGAGAAATCCAAGTCTGCCAAATACTTTTAAAAGCAGAATTGAAAGTCATACAGTGATGTTGATGTCTACTGGCAAAAAAAAAAATCTATTTTTTCCAGAGTTCACAAGTGTGTCTTTCTCTGCAAATACTTTTAAACATTCAGGTTTTGTTTTTTGAAAGCTGTCTACTAAGCTCTTACTAGAAACATCTGGACACTTTTATATACATTTTAAAGTGGTATGCAGAGAACTCTGTTATGATAAGCATTCTTTATGTTACAGATAGGGAATCTTAGGCACAGAAAGGGGTGTTGCTTTTGAGTATAGAAGATCTTGCTACATTAGTTTTTCAAAGCACAGTGCTCATTCTCATTTTGAAATTTTTCTAGATATGATCTAATTTTTAAAAAAAAATTCTGTGCTTTCTAAGGTAGCACAGAATACTCTACAGGGTTGCAGAACCTGTAATTTCCAACCTAATAACTCTTTTCTGCTCACCAGGACAGCACATCTTTAACAGAACTTTTTGTCATCTCTTAGCCTTTTCTGATTAATTACCAAGAAGACTGTTTTCATTTTCTTGCAATTTCTCACCTCTTTATTCCCATAATTCATTCTAATTCAATGTATGTTTTAGATTTCTTTTCAATTCTAATTAAGTAGTTAACAAATCTCTTAGGTTACACTTTGTTTATTACATGGGGACTGTTTATGTTGGTTAGGCTTGCCTTGAAACTGCTTTTCACTTTGTCTTCTCAACATACAAATTAAATGATTGAAGAGCGATTGAAGGGATCTTGGAGACATTTGTTTGTTGTATCTTAAGCATGCTCTTTTATTAAATTTCCTTTTGTATAAAAAAAAATCACAAACTGGAGAATACAAAGAAAATATTCTGTGGTCAGAGTCTCCTAACTGGTCTGTTTAAATCTTGTTATTTTGATGAGCCTAGACCTAGAATATTTTAAATATATTTAATTGACTTTGCAGTATCTAAAGGTTAAAACCTTTGTGATCTTAAGTTCATCATACTTAACCTCAATACTGAATGTAGACAACTGAAGTCATTATTTAGTATATTAAGGTCAGTAAAACCACGTAAACAGAAGCAAATTTTCTCTTTTGAAAATGCAAGTGATCTCTGACCTGTAAAATTACAGGTTGTTATAAAGTTTGATGGTGGTAAATACTGAATGCTGTATTAACAACTACTCTATGGTGCCACTGATTATTCTGTTTATCAAAATTTAGAAATCCACTGTGTTATAATGCCATTTGTCCTATATGGTATAGTTGCACGTGGCTTAAATCATCTGATAATGAAATAATGTTAGTGATTAAAGGAAAGTAACCAGCAAAGATAGCATATGTTTATCTGATGTAGAGTGTCTGCCAAGAGTTTAAGGTATTGTGGTTTATGTTAAAAGAGCTAAAACATCTATGATAATATGTCTAGTTGTGATCATTAAAATCAGATACTAAGGGATTACTAGTAGGAGAATTTCCAGAGTTAAGGACTTTCAATGGTTCTGTGAATCCAAAAGAACCTAGATGTTTTATTGTCCTCCTGAATGGAATATAAAGATATTTTGGGGTTGTTTTTTTAAACTTTGAAAGAGACATGGGGCTTTCTATGATGTATAAACTGGGGACTGAAGAACAGTTTATATAACTGTTCTTTGGCAGAATAAATTGATTTGTATTTCTGTAGGAATGAAAGACAAGAAAAACTAATTTTAGTTAGCAAGTTCAGAAGCTATTACTACAAAAACATCTGAAGAAATGATATTTTTCATTTTTCCCCTAGAGTTTATCTGATCTCCTAAATTTCCCTGAAGATATTGATAAGCAGAATGATAGTCAAATGCTCATGCAAAATATCTTGACTTAACTCTGACATCAAGATTTATCAGAGGGATAAATATTAAGTTCTTTACAGAAGTAGTTATTGCAGATATTAAGAAACTGTATTTTGCAGACTAAAGATTAACTTCCTCAGTGGTTTCCAACCAAACAAAATTTGTATTAAGAAAATGTATACTGAATTTATACATCTTTTATCTAGTGTTACATTTAAAATTTTGACTAAAGACAGATTCATAAAAAGCAAAGCCGTAAAAGTAATTTTCCTATGTTTTCACAAATAACAAGTCCTTAATTATGAATATAACACTTAAAGTCATAACTTTTTCTGATTAATGATGATAGAATAATAAAAAGGTAATTATCAAAATAGCTGTAATTCCAAGGGTGGAGCTCATGTGTTTTGAAATGACAGAATTAATGTTTCCCTGCTTATTGCAAAAAAGTTTGTATTTGGTTTACTACTCTTGCACTTGAAAAAATGTTTGATTAAGGTAGTTTACTGGAAATATGTCTTGTTATTTCTAAATTTCTAAAACAACTAAGAACCTGGAGAGACACCAGAGACCGCAACATACACTGTATAACAAAAACAAAATAGCAACTTAAAAAAAAAAAATAGTTCACAGAGACTTCGCTACGTTTACTTTTTTTAAGGGAATTTCAGATGACAGACGTTATGGAAAAATGAAGAAACTAGTGTCTCAGATTGGTTCATGCATCAGTTTGCCTTCACCTTAATCCACTAATGAAGGAGACAGTATCATGATTTTTTTTGATAGCTGACTTTGCTAATGTGGGATTATTACGTCAGCTTGAAGCACTTAACATTATGAACCACTTGAATAATAAGTGATACTCTGTGTTTATTGTTTCATTGCTGTAAAGTGACTAGACAATGTGTGGTCTGCCAAACTGGCATATGTCACACAGCTCTGTGCATAATGCAATTAGATGGAGAATCAGGAAAATCTATAAATTGCTACTTGGTTGTTTTGGCTGAATTTGCATAATTATTCTAACCTAGTCTCTAAAGTTTGTGTCTTTTCTCTAGGTATCTCTAAGCAAAAGTTTTCCAAGAAAAGCTGTAAAAGACTGGAACAGAGGTAAATCAAAAACTGGTATATTCTCTTTTGTGAAAGCTGCTGGGAACAAAGCCACAAACTGTATGAATTTGCTCTTCAATTCTTGTCATAGGATTTCCCTGAAATCACCTTAACCATTATTAGTTCAGTTGGTCAAAGGATGGTGCTAATAATGCCAAGGCTGTAGGTTTGACCCCCATATGGGCCATTCACTTAGGAGCTGGACTTGATGATCCTGATATTCTGTGACTCTCTGGCTCACTACTAAAATATCGAACTTCTCTCCACATAGTCCAGTAAACATCATTACCAGGAGAAAATGCCAGGTTTTATACTGGTCTTGCAGTGCAGATTCTCAGCACTTGCTTTTGGTTGCCTTGGCTTGAGGTGGTTGTGCCTTGGTTTATCATTGTGCAGTGGTCACTAACTGCTGCTTGACCTGTTTTAGTTTGAGCGTTGGGAATACTTAGATTAGGACCTGTCTTATGACAGCTTTTGACATAAACATTTCCATATATTTTAAATGATCCTGATTAGTTATTTTAAGGTACATTAAGTGTTGTCTCTAAATCTGTCTCTTGAAGGAATGCATAAAAGGGCATTAGTATTTACATTCATGTCTGTCTAATCTCTATTCTCTTTTACTAATGCTTAACCAAATACTTATCTCTGAATTCTGAATGTTGCATTTTTTCCAAAACTGAAAAATTAATTTTTAAAATCTAGATATAAAACCTGAAAAGATTTAGGGAGTTTTAACAAATTAATGTTGGTCTTATTTGAAAATATATTGCAGTTTCCATAGCATTCAAATTAGAAAGATAATTATGTTCACTCGTTGTATCTAGATTATTTTTGCATCTAGAACAAGCAAGTGCTTAGATGGAGTATGAATTCAGACCTTTTTACATCCAGTTTTATAAGACTTTACTCTCAAACCATGTAAAACATCATCCCTTTACAGATTACAGTGTTTTAGATCATGATGTAAGATGTGGTTTTGTTTGTTTGTAGTGTAATGACATATTTGGTGACACTAGTACATCATCATTGTGTAGGAATGCCTGAGAATTTCAAATGGAACAAGTGCTTCATCCTGTTACTGAGACAATATCCCAGTACTGTATAATATATTGTTGTTTGTGACTGTATGTTTCAATTGCTTGCCTAAAAATTTGACCAGATATCTATCTACCATGAGAGAGTAATATTTTTGGGAAATGTAGTCTTATGTCATCAAAACTCCTACAAAAATTTCTTGGGTAGAATGACTGAACAATGAAACCTTTCGTCACAGTTGTTTTATTAAAGCAGTTGACTGGAAAGATTGGTGCAAACTTGTTATCTGAGAATCAATGGAAGAGAAAGACACTTCTGAAATACAATCCTAAGTTCTGTCATGGGGGCTTATTGGTGAGAAATAGAGATTACAGTGCTCTCAGGTCTTCTCTGTTGGGGTACATGATGTTCAAACATATGCAATCCCTCCCTCAATGAAGAAAATATACAAGTATCAATAGCCCAACTTCTTTCAAATCAGTGCAATTTGTTCAGCATAATTCTTGCTTAGTGAGGTCCCAAAATAACAACTCATATTTTGAATAATTATTCTGACTTTCATATCAGGTTTTGAAACTGTATTTGCATATTAAGTAATTTTTTACTGTTGTCTGAAGTGCTTATTTGAACAAAGAGAGTTTGTGGCCTTGATGACTGTTCATGTAATTTACAAGAGAGAACCACAGGAAATCTGTGAGACAAAATAAGCAATTTATCAAAGCACAATAATGGAGAGCAACAGACAAGTGAGGTTAAGCAGATTTAGAATGGGGGGACAAGTACAGGTAGGAAAACAAAATAATCAATTAATCTAAAGTTAAAAAACAAACAAACAAAACCCACAAAAAACACAAGCAAAAACAAACAACAACAACAACAACAAAAAACAAACAAAACCCCCTCTTGATGGTTAATTTAGATCAAATCAAACAAAAGTTATACAGCAAGTTTTTCAAATTAAGCTACATACACAGCACATTAACAGAAAAATGCCTCTTCTTTCAAAGCCTGTGCCAGTTTTTATGTTTAACTTGTTTTTCTGCTAGTCAACTTTTATGGCATGCTTAATTCACATACATTCCTATTCTTATTACCATGCAGTATCCTTTTCGAATTAAATTTATACCTTGTAATTTAATAATGAGCTAGACTGTTCAGCCACCCATATCCATCTATTGTTCTGCCTTAACTGAAGAACAGTTACTCAGCAATAGATGTCTTTTAATTTTTACAAATGCTCTTATGAAGCAGTCTTCATGCTACTGTCCAGTGAAAGGCCACTTTACATCCTATTCCTTGTATCTTTTGACAGAAATCCACAAATAAAAACTACCATCAAATAGTACTTTGGATTAGTTAAGCAACTGACTTTTCTTGACCTTCCTCGGTTTCTCATATGTCTTATGTTTCTTGGTTATTGCTTGAAAAAGAGAACATCAAATGTGTATTTTTTCACATACTCATGAAAACAGTATTGTTATTGGTCCTGCTGTCCCATATAACATATTCACTATCTTAGTTCTGTATTTTCCTTTAACTTTGAAAGACAAGTATGAGATTTTTCTTCTATTTTCATTTAATGGATTCAACCAAATTCTGATTTGGCAAACTATTTGATTCTAATTCCATTTCCTTCAAAACAATTTCTTCTAAATTACTATACATGTGGAAAAATACAACTCATATTCTACCAACCATATTTTTTACTTATCACTGTGTTCAGAACCCTAGAGTTTATTTTCCCACTTCGTTTAATCATTTTATTATTTCAGTTGCTGTAACTCCTCTAGCTACATGCTTTATCTGACTTATTCTACTCCTCAGTTAATCAGTATTTGAAGACCTATTTTCAGAACTGATAGATCTTTAAAAAAAAAATCCCCTTTTTTTGCAAGATTGATAGGTATGTGACTGGTTTCTTCAGGTTTTGGCATTGAAATCACTTTAGACTTACTGGATTTCCTTTGGATACCTTTAAATTACCCTATATGCTTCCTTAAGTGACCAGTCAGGAAATGTTATCTTAACTCAGACATACTTTTATGACCTTCAACAATTTACTTCAATTGTAATTGTTATTTGTCTAACTGTGCAGTCGGATGACAAAAAGTGCCACAACTTGTTTCCTTAATAAAAAAACAAGTTGCCAAAAGTTACCACAATGCTTTTTAATTTTTTCTGATCAATCTCCTGATCTTTTCCTGATTAATCCACATCCCAATATTTAAAGCAATCTGACGAACGAGTTCAGACTTTGTCCTGAGATAATTAGGATTTTCTCTGACTGTTTTTCCATCTCAATACCCAAGATGTTAGAAAAATAAACGTTTTTATAGGAGTTGAAAGATGTATGAAAGAATTGTTATTTTTCAACTGACAAGCAGTAGATTGCATAGGAACATAAGAATAGGAATCCATCAGCCTTTGAAACTAGTTATTTGGTCCTTATAAGAAAGAAGAGAAAAGCTTGTAGCCTTCTTAGTATTATTTCCCAAAGAGGTATTCATAAGACAAGCTCTTAGAGAACACTTGTGTTTTTGAATGATTACATCAACAGTGCAAATCCAATGATGAACAATTAATACATCTACCTCAAGATCATGAAGGAAACTTTCTTTGCCTTGTAATTTTTGCGAGCAGGGTGCTTTAGATTTTTAATGGGTTTCTATATGTGTTTATGTTTGGGGTTTTTTTAATATGTTTTCACTGACTAGAAGCTGTGAAAATGGATAGACCTATCCTACATAAAGGACATACCTTCAGTAAATACTTCTGTGGAATAGCACTAAGTTCTTAACAAATACCAAACAATTACTTTTTAAGGTACATTTTAAAAGCAGTAATTCAGAAAAGGACTAAGCCTTGGTTGCTAATAATCTGTAGCACTGTGTAGATTGTTCTCAATATTGTAGTTTCCAACCCTGGTCGCATTGGAAAAAATGTTAAACTGTATTAAAAGTAGAAGTGTACCCTATTGCTGGATACTGGCTTTGAAACTTGCCTTTAAAAGAATGGGATCTATATGGGGACAGGAAGTGATTCTTTAAACTCCCACGCTGTTTCCAAGTTCTCTTTGAGAAAACTCTGGGAGCTGCTGGTCTGAATACCAAGGGGACTTTAGAGATTTCTGTTGTTAATGCTGTTGCATTTACCAGCTCTTCTAGTTTTGCACAGTCTAGTCATGCAACATCTTCTATCATCAGATTAGTGCAATTGCTTTCTGTTGTGTTTATTTCTATCCATAGCATGAGATTATAAAAATTTGTCAAATGTCTTCATATAATAAACTAAAGACTTAAAGCTATTATACTTGTCACTACCTGTTTTCAAAAGATTCTTAATCTTAGCTAATCAGGATTCATTACTAAAGATTTAAAAATTATGATAAGGTGACCTCAGATATGAAAATATATACTAAAAAATGCATAAGACAAAAATCTTTTAAGGTTGAAAAGCACTAGTCATTAATAAGCTTTATTTAAACTTTTTTAATGTGCACTGTAAATTATCATTCTAGATATTATATATTCTCTCTGTATATTGTAGTTAGATACATATATTTAAAATATGTGTGACTAAGGTATACAGTCTCAAATTTTATTAGAATCACTAAGGCAACTACTGTGACAAGTGACACCTTTTTACTCAACAGGCATTCTCCCTCAGGGCGAATTTCTAAACGCTGTCTTTGAGTGAATTCTGTGATAGACAGATTTGCTGGGTTTGAGGGGAAGTATCTCTCTCAGACTATTAACAAGGAAAAACCACCACAGTAATTGTTACCATATGTCAATGATATGACCCCTACATTCAGCTGTCCTTATCCATACTGAATAACTGGTAAGGAAACTCTACAGAGAGTAGAGAGACCGACAGCTAATTTTGTCTTGCTTTTTGTTTTTTTTTCTCCTCCTGTGATGATGTCATGGCATCCCCTCCCACCCTCCCTTCTTTGAACTTTTAACACTGTATTTGATTGTTCTTAACTTTAATAAGGTGAAACAGGTCTTCTATAAAAAGAACTAAGGAATCTGGGCAGGAATTTTAAACATTGCTATAAGCAGCCCAACTGAAGGAAAATACATTTAGTGAGTGGGAAAAGGTACTACATTCTTACAAATATTTTGCATACAGGTTTTCCAGCAGCAGTTCAGATAAAAAATAGTCCATCTTTTCAAGTGCATAACTGTGATGGGGAAAATGCTGACTGTATCTTTAGCCAATTCATGTTTCCATATTCTTTTATCACTAGATGTAAAAAGAGGCTATTATAAATTTTTCAAATTATTATTAATATTATTGTAGCAATAATAATGAAGAAACTAAGTTGTTCAGATTCTAAAGGGGACTAAGTATCTGAACTAGGCGAAGCATAAAAGCTTCCTGTAGGATTATTGTGATAACATGAGTGTGATTCCACCACTGTGTCATCCACTTCAAAAAAATTGGTTCTAAGTGAAGCTTCTGGAACCAATTTACCTCAGTAACTCATCAGTGATGAGGGCATTTTGTTGCTGTGGTAGTAAGTGTTTAAAATATCACTGTGTGGGTGGTACGTTGGTATGTTACTTTTTACAAACCTTACAAGCCCTTGAGATTAAATAAAACATAGAGTAAAAGTAAATCACAAGTAATTTTCTGTTTACAAATTCAGATTTTGCTTTAAAAAAATAATATATTTAAAATCTATATAAACTGTATTAACCTGCTGTCATATAACTTTGTTCATGTACTTTGCTTGATGATTAATCTACAATTGATTTAAAGACTGTTGAGCAGAACAAAGTCAGGATATGAGATGCTGCAGCAAAACTGAATGGTTCAATTGTCATTTTATATATTTGAGTGAGTAGACTCCAAGTACTGCTGCAGGCAAAGTTTCTAACAGGGAGTAAAAAGATTATATGGATCTTGAAAAGCATGTTTTAGATGTTTATATTTATATCTCTCTCTGTGTCTATTTAAGTATAAACTTATTTCAAGCACAGTATTCCTCTTTATTCCTCTGCCCTCTAATTGGAATGATCTGTTGCTATGACCACTGTTGCAGTGAGTCGACATCTATTTAAATCTAGTAGGGCAGCAACATGTAGTCAATTACTGGATTTCATTGGCTGAACATTCCCAAGGGCTTCCGAATTAGTAGAGTATTCATCTACAGAAAATGCTTTCAGCCACATACTAATTTAGAGCACTCTGTCTCTATCTCATTCTTTCTTAATAACTTCCTCCTCTAATGTCAAAGATGTTGTTAAATAAAGACCCCATATGAATATATGAGTAGGTGTAATATAGGCACAAAATTATATTTTTAAGCCAAACATGTTATCAATTAAAGAACAGATTAGCTGTGCAAATTATCTGTGAAATCTTTAACCTGTGCTCAGAGAAATGAGCTTGGAAGAGACATGATGAAGTTAAAACAATCAAACTCACTTCCAGACAGCTCCATCAATTAGCATTTAAGGACACTTAAAATTGTTTAACTGACACTCTAGCAATATACCAGAGGAAATTTAATTTCCTTTTCATTAAATAAAGTGCTGCAAGTAGTATAGACAAGGAAACAGTGTTCTTACAGAGACCAATAGATCCTTTCTCTGAATGACCATGGATCTCTTATCCACTTGTCACACACTTAAAACTCTCACTTTGCATAGACAGATGAAGAAAGGAATGTCTGCCAACATTTTATCAGACTCAACTAGGAGAGAGGAGGTCCTCACAAAATTTCTTCTGAATTCAAACAGATGGAACTACAGATTGGTGAACTGCCTCCTTTTAGGATAGATGAGCTATATTTAGAGTACACAGTCCATAAGCACATTTTAGTACCTAGGCCCATGGAAGTGAACTATGCATATTTTAATCCCATATCAGATGAGATCAGGTGCACAAAAGCCCCTATCCATATATTCCTTTCCCTGTCAAGGAAAGTACTTGATGGGGAATCTAAGAGACCCACAGCATGTTGCAGCCAAATCTTAAAGACTAAAACCTGCCTAGCGCTATGCATCTCTTGCATGGCCAGACCATCTTCTGAAGACTTTTAACATCTTTGTTCTAATTTCCAGCACGGAACCCTTAATTTACTGAAAAAGTTATAGGTTCTACATTGATCAATTATGTCCAACATTGCAAATGCAGTAATCTGCTTCCCAGATAATCAACACCTTATAACATGTCTTAAATTGTTAGTGAGACATCACTAAAATGAGAATATGTTCATCTAAAAATGTAAACCACAGCCCTTGCCTCTCTGTTTTTAAACCATTGTTGAATCTTTCATGATATCAAGCTGTGGCCAGGCTACAGAAGGCCGCGAATCAGCCCTTCCCTTCCCGCTTCCACAGCGGCAATGGGGAAAATTCAAGCAAGAGGTTTTTTACCACCCCTGGCACTTGTAAACCCCCTTCAAGTACTGAAAGGCTGTTACAAGGTCTCTCCTGAGCCTTCTCTTCTCCAGAGTGAACAACTCCAACTCTCTCAGTTTGTCCTCATAGGAAAAGTGTTCTATTCTTCTGATCATCCCTGGATAATCTCGACAAGTGGGCCCATGGGAATCTCCTGAGGTTTAACAAATCCAAGTGCAAGGTGCTACACCTGGGTTGGGGCAACCCCTGCTATCAACACAGTCTGAGAGATGAAGAGATTGAGAGCAGCCCTGGGGAGAAGGACTTGGGGGTGCTGGTGGATGAGAGGCTGAACGTGAGCCAGCAGTGTGCACTCACAGCCCAGAAAGACAATTGTATCCTGGGCTGCATCCAAAGCAGCATGGCCAGCAGGTCAAGGGAGGTGACTCTGCCCCTCTGTTCTGGTGAGATTCCACCTGAAGTACTGCGTCCAGCTCTGGAGTCCCCAGCACAGAAAAGACATTGATCTGTTGGAGTCAGTCCAGAGGAGGGCCATCAAGATGATCACAAGGATGGAGCACTTCTTGTGTGAAGAAAGGCTGAGAGTTAGGATTGTTCAACCCAGAAAACAGGATGCTTTGGGATGACTTTATTGTGGCCTTCCAGGACCTGAAGGGAGTCTACAAGAAAGATGGAAAGGGGATTTTCTACAATTACATGTAGTGATAGGACAAGGCATAACAGCTTTAAGCTGAGAGTAGATTTAGATTGGATAATAGGAAGAGATTCTTCACTGTGAGAGTTGTGAGGTACTGGAACAGGTTGCCCAGGGAAGTTGTGGATAACCCATCCCTGGAAGTGTTTAAGACCACGCTGGATGGGGCTCTGAGCAATCTGGCCTAGTGAAAGGTGTCCCTGCCTATGGCAGGGAGGTTGAAACTGGATGATCTTTAAGGTCGCTTCCAACCCAAAGCTTTCTGTGATTCTGTGATCATCTTCATGGCCTTCTCTGGACATCCTCCAATGGTCCACGACTTTCATGTGCTGAGGACACCAGAGCTGGATACAGTACTCCAGGTAGGATTTCTCCTCTATTGCCCTGCTGCTCATGCTTTTGTTAATGCAGCCCAGGATACAGCAGGCTTTCTGGGCCACAAGCACATGTTGCTGGCTCATGTCCAGCCAGGTGCACAGGGGAATAATACATCTGATAAGTGACAGCAGATATATTAGATTTTAGACTTTAAAACTGGTAGAAATCAAAATTTACATGAAGCATGAATAAGAAAGGGTTGAGTTTAGCTGGTGACAATATCCAAGCAATTTATTCACAAGGGTTTTTTGCTGAACACAGAAAATTTTTGCTACTACTTTTTACTTCTCTTAAAAATACTGTCCATCTTGGACAAAAAGAGGAGACTTCAAGAGAATGACAAAGCATCTCAGCTTCCATCTGAGAAAAAGGTAGTCATTAGAGTCCGAGGAAATAAGTGAGAAACCACTTCAGTGTAAGGGTGATCACCCACGTATAGCAAAATGTTAGTCATTTAAATGTGGCTTTAGCAAGTAGGCTTTGAGAATATAAACTGGAAAACAACTTTTTCACAAGCTGAATTTCCAAAAGTATTTGTAGACTTAGGTGGTTTTATTTTTCTTATGGACAGGATTACATATGCCATGATTTAAAACAAGTTAAATGCTTAAGCAAGAAAGATGAAAATTAAAGGCTTTTCCAAATGTTTCTTATATTTAAGAAAGTGCGAGCAGGCGAATTACATAGTATGTAGCTGCTAATCAGAAACTTTCTCTCAGGTCTGTTTATTTCTTCTGTAGATGAGCTAACAATTGGCTAATTATATACACATTAAAAAATGGGATAAGTGGCTACTGGACTAGTAATTTACATCTCACTGCAACCTGGACCCCAGGCTATTCTATCTCCTTAATTACTGTAACAAAATCTGAATTAACATTAAAAGAGTCAAAAAATCCCAACTCCCAAAATTCCCAATGAGGTTACAAAAACAGGAGGTAATATTTTCTACTAAAACTAGCTGTTGGAAAATGCTGTTTTAATTCTCAACTCTGCCATAAGCTAAGCAAAACATCTACCCATATAGTGCCCCAGTTTCTCTGACTAAAAATCTAGATAATCTTATTTATACACTTTCATACATTAATTTCAGATCCCAGACAGGAAACAAATGTCAGAGAAATGTGAAGAATATTTTTAGGAGAAAACAATAATTGCCCAAACAGACAGAATCTGAATTTCCAGTCCATTATGGTGGCTCCTAAGTGCTAAAGTCATAATTCCCATCAACTGTTAAAACCCACTCTAGTATACTGTTTCTAAAAAGTAACTAGTAGTGGATGATTCCAAAAATAGATTTTAAAAATCCCAGGTATTACCTAGGAAAAAAGTCTATCAGTATATTTTCTTGCTAATTCACAGACTCTCCTGTATGTTTTTTAGAATTTTTGTTATTCCTGAAAGAAGGGAGTCTGGGTTCTGTTCTAAGTCTGTTTATGTAATCTCTTGGTCATTTTCATGCTAATGCATGTACATTTAACAGAACAGAAATTAAAACAAGGTGTTTTATCTATGTCTTTTTCTGTTTCCCTTTTTCAAGTTTATGCTTCTTATATTAGATGAAAACCCTCCCCTATTTGCAAGATCTTCTTCAACAGTTTGTGAGACTTCAAGTCTTAAAAGCATCAGTCACCAATAGCCCCTCTGTAAAACATTGAGGTTTCTCATGAAGCAATAATTTGCAGATTGCATCTCCAAATCTGAGATACCAAATGTTCCTTTCTAGTCTTCTTGACATTATATCCACATAATTACCCATGACAGAACTTGACACTCTCTTACCACACGGGTGATTCTGTACTGAGGTATTCAATCATACTTGATGATGATAGCCTTTTGTAAAGGCTTGGTAACAATACAGGGAATAAAAAAATATGGAACATCATCTTTCTTTCACAGCTGTTTTTAATTACTCTCAGTTTGAATACTTAATGAAAAATCCTTGTGGTTGAATAAGCATAAGCTGAATTGAAAAATTAATTATACTTTCCCTAGATTTTCAAGGATCTTACTTTTTATTTTTCATTTGAAAACAACCAAGTGTTTTAAATTCTTACAGTTGATACACTGGATCTCATAAGTCTTTAGTATTTCCACCTCAAAGTGCTCAGAAATCAGGAAACAACTTTTCAAAATGATGGAAATTGCCTGCAATGTCACGAGCTATTGATGAAATAATAAATTGCCAGTTGTTTTCTTTCACTTTTTTTATTTTGGAGCACTTGGAATACTTCAGATAGTGTTTCCCACCTACTTTTGTCAATAATGGAATAATTTTCCACTTTTCCCCTTCCTTATGGGGCGAGAAGTATTTTTTAATAGGAAATTACTTTCCCACATTTAACCATTTTAGAAACAAAGCAAAGAGCAGTACAAACCCAAAAAGGACAATAAGATCTTCATTGCACATTTGTTGTTGGTTTTTTATTCCAGAACACCAATATTTCATGATATGAAAGGAGAAGAACATGACAAAAAAAAAAGAGAGCCAGTAAGAATTATTTGTGCAAGTCATCATAAGTCTGAAGTCTATTGTGTCCTCAATGTCACTCAGATCCGGTTGTGATATTTTAAATGATTACAATGTCCTCATGGAACATTTTGAAAAGACTAATCATGGAGGTTGTTAGTAGCTTCTAGGATCTATATTTTTGTTTGACCTTAAAATGACAGCCATCTGAAAAAGTGTTGTTGGCACCTACACTGGTGTCAGTGATTAGTATCAACATTAACGTATGTGTGGGAAGGGTGTGGGAGATTCACTTTCCTATCCTCAGACAAGTGAAGAGTTTATGTATGAAGTATTTTAACTAATCTTAAACCAGGATAATATTAGATCCTACAGATTTTAAACCTCTAATTATCTTTCCATCAGAAATATCAAAATATGGAAAATAGAAAATATTCATTGTACCAATCTTCCCTTCCAAAGCACATCCCCTCTAAAGCTCACTTGTATGAAAGAAAAATTCCTTTAAAAAAAAGCAACCTCAAAATGAAACCCACCCCCACAACCCTCCCCCACAACTGAACCAAAACAGACTCTCTCTGCCTCTTCAGCACATGATGCTAATGAGCATAAATTGCTTCATGAAGCTATCATACTCCACAATTAATTTTCCTGGATTACAAGACATGTAGCATAAGTTCCTGATATGAGCAGTCTTTATATATGGCAGCAGGATTTTCTGTTATTTGTAGAAACTTGCATTAACGTGTAACTTACATACTAAATTGTCTTGTCATAGCTAATTAAGAACCTTTACTATATATATGATTTTAATAACCATATATGTTGGAAAAGTGTTGGGTTTTTTTTTCTCAGTTTCTAGCTATAGTGCTAGATGTTTTAGCTAATACTGCAATTACAACTTCTAAAACTTGCAGCTCGAATTTGAGAAATTCCAAACTGATCACTATGACATATAATCAACAATTTTCATTGTACACTCCTCTTTATAAAAAACCCCTAAATCGACTAGTGTCTCAGACTAGAACATTCTCTACATAATAAAAGATCAGCAGGCTCTAGTTTGAAAAAAAATAAATGTGTCCCACAATGTACAAGACTTTAAATATGGAATTTTGTAGTTCCTGCTTCTTTGAGAAGAATCCAGACTAGCATGCTCGGGACAAAGACTGTTGGTATGATGCCTGAAGAAAGCTAAGTATCAGACAAGTTAGGTATTGAGCGCCTAGAGACAGACAAGCCGAAATAAGCTTATATGCCTTTTCTCTTTAGAACTAGGGTGCATTATTTCACAAAGGTGAATGCTTCCTAGCAGGACTGTCTGCACAAACTTCTTTATATGACTAAGGTCTATGACTTTTCTTTGAAAAATGTAATGTGCTGTTCTTTGCTTTTAGGACAAGAGAAAGAAAAAAGCCACAAAAAGTCATTCTAGAGCTGGTGTGGGTTGAGCTCCCTGTTTTGGTTGACACACTTAAAATATCACAGTCCAGGAGACTGCCATAGGTACTAAAAAGCACATAACAGTGGTCTCTCCGGCCCAACAGGCTTTTCCTCATAGTTACATAGCTTCAGCGGGAGAAGTTTACCTCCAAATCAAAGAGGCAGGCTATTTAACTTCATGTCCCAGGGGAAAATTGGAAACTGAACCTTGGTCTTGTGGTCCTGAGTGAGATCTGTAGTCACTGAGATGCCAGCAGTTTAAAATAAATCCTTTCAATTCCATGGGAACTTTCCATCCTACAGCTACTACAACTACGAGTTCTACTCTCTTAGAAAAGCTTTGCCCCATTCGGTTTGTAGCTGTGGATTAGATTTAGGCACCATGTAGGCGATGAGCTGCCCCACAGAGTCAGGCCTGAAATAATAGAGTTATTTATGCTAATGGTACACAAATGCCAAGGGAAACTGAGACATTGAGTTTATGGACCTCGAGCATTAGTTAGGAAATGAGAAGAATCACAGTGCAGAATTTAGAAATTAGAAATCTGCCAAAGTCCAAGGCTGTCTTTGATGACCTAGCAGACCTAGCCATTTTCACTTTTCCTAAAATTTGGGAGCCTATCAAACAGAGCATATGCCATTGAGCAAATACACAGTTTTCTCTCCTCTGGTCTGTATGGCAAGCTGTGTTAGCAGTTTATGTGAGCTGTCAAGAATGCATGTTTAAGTTTCCCACCAGCTGGATCTGGAGCCATAGCAGCCTCACATAAGGCTGGAACTGGAGGAAAACACCTGGATCCCAAAGTCTACCAGATGTTATACTCTGATCACATAAGTCACAGAGAAACAAATCAAAAAAAATAAAAAAGTTTTTATTTTTACATGAAAACATACACTCATATACACTGTTAATGCTAGTGTTTCCTTTTCTCAGAAAGAGAAACTCAACAGAGTGCACTCACAGTTGCAAGGAACTGTGCCTTCGGAGCCGAGGGGCGCAGAGAAAGGATACAACGTGACCACTCCCGAGAGTCCAGGCAAAGAGACGCTTACTGGGAAATACACACAGCTTGTATAAGTTCTCTGGGGGAAGGTGATAAATCTGGGACTGGATTGGGTAACAACTCAGGAACAGGAAGTGTCTTAGGTACTTCGGCTAGCCAGTAGGGAAAACGGAGAATAATAACCAATAGAAAGCCAGGCATTTGGGGATAGACAGGGGCGGTAATCAATGGAATTGGACAGGGGCGAGGCTCTCTGCAGCACCGGCCATGCTGCTCTGGCCACGAGGCGAAGGAAAATCCTTACACGGGGCTGACCAGCTTGGACCAGCAGGGCAAGCCCGGACACATTTCCCTTGGCTCCTGTTGTGGCAGTGCAGGGAGGGGAGGGGGTCTGGGAGCTTTCCAATCAGAGGGGGTTGCCTGTGGGGTGGAGGCTGCCTAGCCTGGACAAGACAAATCAAGACAATGAGGCTCCAGGGATGAGTCATCAGGAGAACAAAGAAAGCTGTGAGAGACACAATGGTGTCTCACACAGGGTGTGGTGATTGTAACAGCCCATAAGGGAAGAGGTGACAGACTGAGAGAGGTGATACATAAACTTTGCAACTGAAAAACCCGTATTACAAGGAAACCCACAATTGTAAATCTTTAGCAATAAGTGTCTTCAAGGTGCTTCTCTAGTGCTGTACTCGAGATCCACAATTAAAACCCATTCTTTCCACTCTATTCATAATTTGATGTGTTTCCTACAAGGAACTATTCACATTTCAGTGTTTCAGGGACATTAAATTGTTTCACAGATTACAGACTACAAAGCAAAAGCCCTGTGAAGCTGTCTTAGACGTTTGGTGAAGAATTCACTATGTGCATGGTTTTACTACTTGTGTTGTACGCTGGAAAAATGCATAAATCAGATTGAAACCTACATTACTTTTAACAAAACTTGTCAGAATAGATTACCAGAACTCTATTTTGGTGATATTCAATAGCTATAGCCAGGAAAGGAGATTGGTTTCCTTGAAGTCTCTCCCATTAAAAAGGGCTGCCTAGAGACACAACAGCTCACATATGCATCAATATCCTCTCTGAGGAAACAACTGGAGTAATTTCTAGAAGAAGCCATTCTTAATCTGTAGATGCATCGGGGAACTAAATTTACTTGTGACTGGAGTTTTACTTGATTTACGATCTTCAGATTGTGCCCAAGGCATGAACCCAATACATTTAATTTTATTTTGTTTCCTCCTTGGTATTATCTCCTAGCTTGTTGCTGTTACTCTTAGGCTCCTCTTCTTTTAGTTTCTCAAGCACTAAATAATCTAGAAAGAGTAACCTTAAGTTAATGAAAGCTTTTCTCAAATAAGCAAACTAATATTTCAGAAAGTTACAGATTATTATGGATTTTTTTTTATAAGAGTTCTTCTGAAAGAAAAAAAAAAAAAGAAACCAATTTGAAAAAGGTTTATGGAGACTGTGTTAGAGGCCAGAGTGTTTCAGAGACTCTTCTTAAAACTTGGTTGTAGGGAAATATTTTATGTGCACAGTCCAGGCCAGGGAGAAAGGGATAACGGGGCCCCTGTAGAACAGTAAACAATAAGAAGAATGTAGCAGCTGCTAGAAAGAACAGGTAAACATACTGATAGAGGGGATAGTTTTGAGAAGAGCACCAATCCTAGAGTATGGAGCTGTATGCACACCCCAGCCATTGACCAATTATGTGACTGTACCATTGTTAAGTGTGTGTACTATGTAAAAAATAAACGGAGCAGTTGACGATACCTCTGTGAGGAAAATGTCCTGTCTCTGGTCGTCGTAACCTGAAGGAGCTCAAAAACCGACAATTGGACTTTACCCCACACCTTTCCCTGCTAAACATGGTAAAGCAAGACAGCTAGTGCACACTAGTGCACACACACAGTGGTAACAGTAATGGCAGAGAAACATTAAGATAAGCCAAAGTACGTAACATACGACTGGTATCCCCTAGAGCAGTCTGGAAATGTTTAATGATTCCCAGACTGGGAATGTTAAGTGATTCCCTAATAGGAAATACTTTTTTGTGTAGCGAAAAAAAAGTCAATATTTTTCCCTAAACCACTTCCTTATGTCTGGAAATAAACGGATATGAAGTATTTACATTTATTGAACTGATTATAAATGTTAAATTTTAAATTATTTAGTAATAAAAAGTGCTCTCTTTTATGGCAAAGAGTCTCTTGAAAATTTTGGCTTGAACCAATTTTCTCATGAGCTTTTTGGGATAACGTTTTCTTCTAAATTACAGCGTATCATTTTCTTTTTTGTTCTGATAAGCCATCATAGTGAGTCTTGAAAAGGTAATTCAGCCAAGAACTGAAGACATTAGGCAACAGAAGACCCATTCCCTAAATGATGCGTCTCGGCATTATAGAAAACTCTGGTTTAATCCTGAATTGACTCAAAATGAAAGATTTTGATTTCTTTTTTGCATTTATGCATTTATTATTTTTGATTTCTGAATTTTTCCGTTTGTTTGTCATGCAATTATTTCTGTATTTAATTTTAGACTACGTTTAGCCCAACAACGAGTGCCAGTAGGATGGTTACCCACAGGATGGACATTTCAGTATTTGTTAAATTTATCAGTAGCATTTGTAGGCTTATAATTGGGTTAAAAATAACTTCTTTTAATAATAATCTTGAAGGTAAAAGTGTCAACATAATTGAAAACACAGTTTTAAGATGAAGGACAAGCAATTAGTGGTGCCACTACCATCTAGTGGGGATTTTTTTTTTTGCTGCACTTGTGGCTGCAGTGGTGCTTTGGAGTTGCAAAGGCAGGTAGATGTCTGCTGGTATATACTGGAATGACTTTAAGCATGTTTGTCTGTAGAGGAGCAAATACATGAACATTCATATCTGTTTCTCTTTTAGAAAGTTTTGTAACATCTTTCTTTTGCTATACTTTATAATTTGTAATGTCATAATGTCTTTTCTGTTTTCTAAAATATTTTTTAATGTTAGTGAATGTCTCCCTCTCTGTAATTTCCTTTTTTTGTCCTCTATATTAATTCTGAATCAACATGTTGAAGTCAGTAGATATTCTGGGTTTCTTTTCTTTAAGAGACTTGTTTGCATGCTTTTTCTAAACAGGAGAAAAAAGAAAAATCTGTAAAAGGTATGACCTATGGCCATACAACCTAAACACCACTTGGTGACCTTTAATAAATAGCCCAAACAGTATCTTCTATAAAGAGCTCAAAATTTTTTCTTGATATATGAAATACAAGATATGGCAAAAGTACTTGAATAACCATTTTTCAGCACAGCATATAAGCTTCCTGACAATATTTGCAACAGGACTTTGATGTAGCATAGGAAAGCAACCTTTACCAATCAGCTGTCACAGAGTATGAATAGAAATACGTGTATCTTCCAGCTCCGCTACTTGACAAGCTAGCTTTGTTTGTTCCTGACATGAAAAATCCATCCAAAAATAGCCAGCTTCGGATGAGAATCAGACTCAGCATAGGAATAGCATGACCTCATGAAGTTCACTTATTGTACAGTACAGTCAATTTTCACCTTTAGAAAAGTGATGCACCCAGTAGCTCTTTTAAAAAGAATGCCAGAGGGATAAGTTACTGTTTACTAATATCCTGTTTCATGCCTCTGAATTTATTTTAGTGGTAGCTAACTACTAAACTCAGTGTAAAAGCAGTTATTGAACCTCTCAGCTTCAATAAAGTAGGATAAATTGGAACAAAATAAGGAAAAAGTAAATGTTTTCATCCTAATTTGGTATTCAGGAAAAGATATATGTCTATAACATCTTCCAGGACAAAATGTAAACTTTCTAAACATAGAATATTTGTATATAATCTGGAGAGGATGTAGAAAAATTAAAAATGTTTGGATATATTTCAGTACTTTTCCTTTTAAAAAGGGAAACTTTTCCCATAATTTCCCATAAATTACACTTCTAACTTCCACTGATATTTATTATTGCCTTCTAAATATATTAATTTCTGTCTTCCTTTCTTAAAGAAAAAATGGGATAGTAAATTATTAACTGAGCATATGCAAACTTTTAGAGTGAAGTTTCAATCTTGTTTAAATGGTTAATATCATAACTCCTGGCATGAGAATTGAATCCATCTTTCTGAAATGTTCCATATCTCTCATATTATACAACTACTTTTTTGAATATATTTTTTGTTTGTGAATCTTTCCAGTTACCAACCTTATATGAGTAGATGCAGATCAGGATAAAATTCAGGATCCTATTCTATAGGTTGACAAATGCCCCATTTATTTTAAATGTTGAGATTAAGAGTTCAATTCAAATTTTTGTCATGGCAACGTCTTGGACTCCTGCACTGGACTTCCAGCAGTGACAGTAAGGATGTTAACACCGGTGTGACTGCCATCTCTAAAAGTTGTCACATAGGATGATGAACATCCATGAACAAAACCTTCCACCTGAAGTAAAGTACTTCTCTTCAGAGGCTTCAGAGACTAGAAAGGGAAAATATTTCAGACAGAAGAAACAGATTACTGAAGATCTCTAAAAACAGAGGTTAACTCAAGGAAGGAAGAAAGGATTTTTTCCTATCTGAGAGTAAATCTTTAGTTGCCACATCAGCTGATGCTGAAAGGAACTTACCGTACAGGTCAGAGAGGAGACAGTATTATCTGCAAGAGTTACCTAAATAAGGAAATTAAATAAGGTTCAGTAGAAAAGACTGTAAAATTCAGTAGTGTCCCCTGCTACAGGCATCTCAAGAGAATGGACCTTATGTAGCTAAAGCTTTACACAGTCCCAAAATACTCTTCCTCCTGCACCAATAGTAAGTCTTATAACCACTCAGGCAATCACTCTGATAGCCTGGATCCCATTATGAAGAAAGGGAAATTGAATGACTAATCCCAGTGGGGTTTCCATTGGGGTCAATGGTCTAGTTAGTTTTCTCTAATGGCCTTTGGAGAAGATGGTTCTACAATGTCATTTTACTTACCCGGTCATTAGTGCTCCTCTGCCTACTCTGTTCCCATGATCCTTTCTGGGCAGCTGTATTTCCTGTGATTAGCTTTTAATGACATAACCTAACACATTAAAAATTAAATATTTTAAATTCAGTTAAAACACATAGTTTCAATTAATAATCACAGTGATTGCTGTTTGGATTAGTTACAATTATCTTAATTTTGTTATAACTAGTATTTTGACAAGTTAATGATACATAATGTGGTATATCCCAATTATTTGAAAATAACATAATGAAATTATTTCAAGACCATTGAATCAAAGTGTGTTTATATTTTTTAGTGTGAAAATTTTAAAATTTTTCCAATTCAAAACATCAGAATTCTTTTAATAGTTTTCAGAGGGTTTTTTATTAGTTAATGCAGAGGCTTATCATTTAAGTTGTTCAAAGGCTAGGAAACATGTTAGCAATTAAAAGTTCAGTTTCATTGTGGAATATGTACTGCTATTTATGGGACAATAAAAATTTCAAATCCCACATTTCAGCTTTTTAAGAAAATTTTTCGAATTTAATTTAATTTCAAATTATAAACACCAGGAATTATGCAAAACTAGTTCAGATAAAAAATTAAAATGAAATCTGATATAGAGGTACACTGTATTTTGTAACCCTGATGAATTTCTTCCTTAAATCTTTAAAGTCAGAAAACCATATTATTTGCACATTTTTGCTGGAGTTCCTCTACTTTCATACATAAGTCTCCCAAAAATTATGGTTTAAGTTTTTCTACAAGACTTGTGTCATTGCCTTATCCTTCTATAGTTTCACTACATGACTTGTGTCATTGCCTTATCCTTCTATAGTATCACATTGCTTACGGAAGGGTTTGAGTATTTGTCATACAGAAAATTAATATGGCACAAAGTCAAATTTTATTAAAGCTTTAGATTTGGCTCTTCTTCTACCACCAAATGCTTTAAAAGCATTTCTGAATTGATGATGCAGGTTTTCTGTTTCTCCTTAGATTTCCCTGACCTACCTCATGCTACCTGCAATGTACAATGTTAATGCTGTAATAGGATTATGTTGGCATATACTGTGTCCACAAGGCTACGGACAGATTTGGTTGTAGTTACATAGTATTTCATCACTTAATTTATTTGTTTGATTTTTCAGTCATCAAACAGGTCAATGAAATCAAGGTATGCATAGGGTCTGATATTTAGTATTTAACTCTCTGTTCATAAACAAATCCTGCTAAGGCCAAACACTTTCACCAAAATCTAATTAAATAAACAATAAGTATAAAAGTAAGGTAATGAATTGATCATAATATAGTTGTTTCTCTTGCAGGCTTTTCTCATTTTCTGGTTTCTATTTATAGTGTCAAATATGCCATCTAACATTCCATTGTTTCCGCTTCCTAAATAAATGAAGAGATGGCAAATAAATGGTTTAAGTTATGCAATATGATCTCTATCTAAACCACACACAAAAGCTCTACATGAGCTGAACTTTACTAATTCATGAGGAAGATGGAGAGAACACCAAAGTCATGGGACTTCCAATATCTTCCAGTTGCCAGTCTCTTCTCTCAGGTAAACAGTTACAGGATGAGAGGAAACAGCATCAGGTTGTACCAGGGGAGGTTTAGATTAGATATTAGGAAAAAATTCTTCACTGAAAGGGTGATAAGGCATTGGAATAGGCTGCCCAGGGAAGTGGTGAAATCACCATCCCTGAAAGTGTTCATAAGGCATATGGATCTGGCACTTGGAGATACGGTTTAATGGTGAACATGGTGGTGCTGGGTTAATGGTTGCACTTCATGATCTTAGAGGTCTTTTCCAACCTTAACAATACTATGATCTAATATCTATTTTAACATCTTGCAATTTCTTTCAAAGCTGTTATTACAGTTTTAAATCTTTTCAGTTTTATCCATCTGTGGTCATTTTTCTAGAAGCTGTTTTACTTCCTGTACCCTATCTATATCCAGTATGTTATCTTTACCAGATTGTTTTCCAGTCTTCCCCCTCTCCTGCACTGTACTTTTACCCTCCAGGCTAAACATAACCACTGTTCTGTCTATTTTTAGACCTTGCCTAATAATTTCCCCTGCCTAGTCTTTCTTTGTTATGCAAGTGTTCATTCATTGATCTATTAGCGTCTTTGTAGATTTGCTTTTTTCACAGGGCATCATCCATGTCTCTTCAATTATATTATTATTTTCCACAGGCATATACAGACAGACATATAGATCCATTAAAAGATATTGGATATATCTGTACAGATTCATTAACTTGGGTATCTTGCATCAAGTAGTGTCTGAAATATGGTTTCTTTAGGTAAAAAATAGCCATGAGTTGCATGTGCTTGTACAATATTGAACAAAACTAAATTTAATTGTGATTAAAGTATCACATTAATTTAACTTTGACAGTAGTTATGACTACAGGTACTTAATCAGTTAAACAGCTCATTTTTTACTATGGATGGTTTTATAGTATTTCAGGAAATCAAACATTTATCCTTGACTAAAGCTTTTGTACATGATCATAACAGAGATAGTAGAAACTGGCATACTACTGATTTAGTAATAGGAGAATATTCTCCAAATCTCATTTATGCTTAATGTTATATAGATTTGCAAAAAAATTATTGAAATAGCTTTATGTGTTCTTTATTCCTTGGGCAGTTATACGCATTAATGCTGAAAGTACTGCTTCACTGGTGTGACTAGCAACAGGAAACATCTAAAAAGCTTCTATTGTGTTAAATTTTACTTTTTTTCTTAGCCTTTCAGGCAGAATATGTCTTTCAAGTTTCTCAGAAAGTCACAGAAATACTAGTTTGGTACACATTTTTGTATTACTTTTCAATTACTTAAAATGCTGAAATCCATGTCACTCTTCCAATTTTCTGGGCTTATTTTAAAATACCAGCTTCGTGACATATTGTGTATGAACTCTGTGATTTTTCCTTGGAAAATCTAGTCTGTAGTACAGACACTACATATTCAAATGGCATGCTATTTAACCCACCCCCACAGAGCTCCACCCTGTGTTGCTCACCTACAGAGATGTATTATTCTTTCCTTTGCTATTTTTATTTATGTGCAGTTTTTGACAGATCATGGTAGTCTTACTTTCAAGGACACATAGGTTCCAGTGACATGAAACTTAGGTATCTGAATATTCATGGGTCATATGCTAGCAACAGATTTTGGGAGATGTACAGCAGAATATCCTCCATAATTCCCTACATTTCTAACTATATTTTGAAAATATTTTCTTCAATGAAAACTTTTACTTTGCTTTAATTCTGAGAAGACATAGTTTGAGTGGAAGAGAAAGGAGTAATATGTGACATTGAAAGCCCAAGAAATGGTAAGAGCATTTGGTGGTAGTAGGAGATGTGTCACTAAGAACAAAGAATGAGCACGTAGGAGTCCTGAGTATACTTGGAAATGGGAATGAGGAATTTTATTACTATAGCAGAGAATGAAGAAATAATAATGGTGAAAGGGTAAAAAATGAAAGAGTGGAGTCATAATAGATTCCCAGCAAAAAGTAATAGGATGAGACAACACTGGGAAGCTTAGTGTCATCCAATGAAGCAATCAGAAGACAGAGAAATATAGGAGAAAAAGGTCTGCCTTTCTCAAGAAAAGCAAGTTTGTATTTACAAATGGACTCAGAATTGATAGTTACTAATAGTTGTGCTATTAAAATGGATCCAGTTTTGCCTCTGAGAACATGATCTACTTGTCATGTGTCATATGTCTATCCCTTTCCCATTTATCAATTTTTCTTACATATTACACAGACTGTAGGCATCCACCTCACATGTAATAAGTGATTAAGTTCCCTTGGATACAGATCCCAGCTCAGTTACTAATTTAGATAAGCTATACCCTTCAAACTCCCTCACTGACTAAGAAAGGATTCTTCAGATAGTGCTTTCCTAATTTAGGAATCTAAGTTGAAATTGGAAACATACACACTAGTCCATTGTATTTCCTTGGGGTTTTTCAAGTACAGGTTATGACAAAACAACTGAACTGATGCTGTGACTTATTTGTTGATAAAAACCAAACAGTCAATATTTTAATTGTTATGTATTCTCATGCACTGTGGACTGTGATATTCATTTTGAGGAGCACTCTTGGATTCAATAGCTTATATCAAGTTGCTCTATTCAATTTTTTGTTTCAATACATGCAGCCTTAGAGTTAGTTTCTTAGCTACTATCGCTTTACTAGTTTTATATGAAAAAGATATAGTGCCTTTCTTGAATTATGCTTGTCAGAGGAAACAAGTTAAGGCCACCTTTGATTAGGGTAAGAAACAAGTTCTTTTCTGCCTATTATTAATTATGACATTCTATTACTGCATTTGGAATTAGTTCTTTTAGGAGTCCATAAATTTTTGCATAAAAAAATAGGAAAAGTTCAAGCACCTTGCACATACCACTGGCATTTCTCTCTCAAGCTTTATTCTAATGACAGACTGTGTCTGAAATAGAATTAATTTAAACTACATCCTTAAAAAGTAGTCAGTAGAAATTGCGGAACGTGGCGTCACACAATCATGATTGTTTGTTCAGAGTGTACTCAGCAAACAGACTCCATGAGGAGTAAGACATGCAAGTTGTTATCTAGTTTGTAGATAATTTCTTACTTATAAGTATATAATTGAGATATTGTGGGAGTGAGAATTGCGTAACTGTAAGGAAAACATATTTTATTTTATAAATCAGTAGGAAGTTGGCAGTTTTTAAAAGATCATCATTCTGGAAGACTGGAAAGATGATCCCCTGTCACATGGAAAGGAGGGGCAGAAATGCAAAGATTTCTTGTCCCACTTGTATTAATATAAAGTTATTAGCTATAAGCTTGCTTGGAACAATCAAAGCTTTATGAACCCAGCACTGCCTGTTTAACAATGGACAGGATACAGGCTGGAAAGGTTTTTGATCTTCCTGTGAGGACCACATTTTAGCACAGGGGAACTTGCTAGCTATAAGTGTCTCCAGAAAGTCGAAGTCTTATGAGCCCAATACTGCCTGTCAAACAATGGACAGCATACAAGTTGGAAGGGTCTTCAACCTCTGCTGTGAGACCACACATAATAACCAGGGAGAACTTTCTCTATGAAGACATTAGCTATAAATATCCTGGAACATCGAAGTCTTATGAACCCAACGCTGCCTACTGAACAATTGACAGCACACAGATTGGAAGGGTCTTTGACACTCTGCTGTGAGGACCACACTTAAGAGCAAGAAGCTCCCGAAATAACTTTTATTAATACAAATGTGTGACAGTTATTGTGGGTTTTGTGTTGCCGGTGATAATGTTTAGCTGTGTGATTGTATTTAATTGATGAGCAAAAACCCCAAAAGAAAGCAGCACAAAACACATTCTACAGGGACAAGCATACCAAACTTAAGTTTCAATACAGCAGTTTACCCCCTCCATGACAGACTTAGCTAATAACAGAAAACCACTAACCAGTAACACAACAACCTACAACACAAACGTAGAATTCCCCTCGGTAACACAGAGCAACAAAATAATCTGCACACCACCTGCTCTGTAACACAAAGCAAAAGGAAAGAATAGAGCTGTTTCCCATTAACATACATGTTTAAAAAGAACTACACACCATAAAGGAAAGCAACTAATATAAAGTAAGATATATACCTAGTAAGTTGTGAAGTGTAAGGCAAGTTATTGTTTTTAGTATTAAAGTAGCAAAACACAGTTAGTAAATAATAAATAAGGTGCCTGTAGAGTAAAGATATAGCCAAGTGAAATTAGTATCAAAGAGGCTGTGAGGTAGAAGTGAAAGCATATTATAAGGGTATAAGGTACTTTATAAGGTATAATGTAACAGGCATATTATAAGATATAAGATAGAATGTATAAAAAGTAATAGGTGTTGTAAGAGAGTAAAGTATAAGATATGGACTATAAAGTATTGAGTATACATAGTTTTCTCACCCCTACATTGTCAGAAGAGGTGGCAGGAGACAGGGCAGCTGCTTTCAGCTACCCCCACAGAGACGATGGCATTTCTCCCCAGTTTTTGCTCATGCCCAATTGCTTTTATATCTCCACAACACTCCACTCTTTGTTAATCTTGTCAGTCTGGCTTTAGCACTTTTGGAAAGCCACTGGGGTTTCTTTGTCCTCTGACAATGGTTCTGGGAGCACCCTTCCGGGGGGCTGAGGCGTTTCCCTCAACTCATCAGGAGTTTACCAGGGTTATCACCCCACATCCCCCTTTTTAGTACTGCTATAAAAATCAAATGACAGACTCTGATAAAAAGACCTTCACCTTGTCATTGATTTTAGCAAATAATATTTTTATAAACTATTTGTAAAACATGACATCATTTGTTTGTCTAATTCAAAACCAAATTGTATCTACCACATGGTAGGATTTCAGATATGTTTAAATTTAGGATTGTAATATTCATATATTGGTAGAATTTTGTGTAAATATAAATACATGTATGTAAATACAGGAAAAATGTAATATATTTCATATATACATACATATATATAAATCAATGTATATATATAAAATTATTGTATTATTAAATACTAATTTCATATTGTAAGATGGATAACATAATATTCAGACAATAAATAATTATATAAATGATACTCATTTGATATTATTATATAATTATGTCAAATTATAGATAAAATAGATTATGACTATAATATAAATAGAGGCCAGTTGTTCTCTCTTTACATGCAACTCTTGTACTCTTTCAAAGTAAATAATTTAAAAATATGTATGGTATGACGTAATATAGTGTATAATGATACAAAATAGTAATATAATGATATTATATGATATACTATATAATACAACAAATATAATATAAAACAATATATTCATACCATATCGTATAGTGACCTCCAAGAAAAATTCCAGAGAATAATTCTGCTACCGAGAATATAATCAAGTTCTGTTATAAAAGATAGTCTTATTGCCTTAGTTGCTTACCCATCTATTATTTTATATCTGAAATACATTGATTACCTTAGGCTTTGGTAATATACCTACTGAAGACATCTCAGTCAGAAGCAATCCTATCTGCTTTTCCAAAACTGGCTTGTGTAGATATTTGATATAACTTAGATTCTCAATTTGTGTGTCTTACACATTCAAAACATATTTCTACTTTTACCAGCATGTTTTAGGTTTTGTCATTTTTTTCCTTTCCATTGCCACTACAGTTTCCTTATTTTCTAAAGAGAGTTTATTTCAAACCTGACTGCAATGATTTGCATGACATCAAGAAATGTTTTATCAAGCCTAGTTTGTCTGAAGATGTTGGAATTAAATATAACAAAGTGAAAGAGGGAAATTCACATACTTTTAGATTTAAAAATAACCCCACTAAAATGTGCTATTCAGGTCATCACAAAATCTGAAAGAAAAGTGACATTATAGAATTTCCAAGCCTAAATCTCACTTCTGTCATGTAATTTCTAAATATTAATTTTAATTTTAGAATGATACAGTAGGTTTCACATAATTTAATTTCATTCCTATTTATTACTCTTGCCCCCACCAACAGTGATTTTTCTCTCTCTTGTATTTTGCTCCTACTCTGTATCAGCAATGTCTTCTAAAATTAAATATATTTTATTAGCTCCCCTCTACTTTTGTCAATACAATATTTTAAGAAGATTTTTTGAGTTTCTCCCTTCCAGGAGAGGTTGTCTTCTTTTGGGGATGAGAAAAATTTACAGGCAAAATTTTTTAATAATTTAAATTGTTGTTATGCTAAATCAGGGGAAGAAAAAAAAATGAATGGGATTGAAAAAAGGTCTAAGAAACCTGTTTTATGGGCAAGTGTTTTGACATAAGTATTTCTATCTGCAATATTATCTAGGGGTACATCTGATTTTAAATATTTCCATCTGCTAGTGTCTTGAAAGAACATGAAGCTTGGGTGGCATGTTTGTATGACAGGTTGTATTTCATTCATTAATTATGCAACATACATGAGTCTGTGATGAGTATAAAAACAAACATCATTAGAAAGACTTCTCCTGAGGTAAATATTATAAAGAAGATTCCAAATTGCAGAAATTGACTGGAAACCCCACATATTTTTAAAGAACGAAATATTTTTTCCTCTGAGAAAGCAACTAAGCAACTCTGTACAAACCATTTTTCTTACTGCTGTTTCTCTCTCTTTTGGGGCACATCTGTTAAAATATTATTAGTTTTGGCATTTTCCAACCTCCTAGTGGTTGATTTTGTCATCTTTTTTTTTTTTTTTCTTAGAGAATGTGTGTAAAACATTTGCTACTTTCAGCACTTACCCTTTTCTTTGAGGTAAACAAATCAAGGGTTTCAGTCTCTCTTGATAAGAAATTGCTCCATGCCCTTTTTCTTTCTCACTAGCCCTCTCTGAGTCTCTAATCCAAAGTCAAGTTCTCCATTGAGGGAGGAAGAACAGAGTCCCATCATCTGCAATATTCTAAAGGCATAACATTCTGTATCCTACATTCATGTAACCTGGTCATTCATTTCAGTGAAACTGCTCACTGAGCTGTAGTTTTCACTGAGCTTCTTGCAGTGATATCCAAGCCCTTTACTGAATTAATACCTTAAGATTATAACCCTATAAAGTGAAAGAATAAATCCATTTACAATCTTCAACATATGTTTATCAATATATTCTGTCTTCATCCCTTCCTCAAGGGGTCTTTAAAAGTTTCTCAAAAGCTCTTCTGCACTTGGCTAATCAAAATGCCTCAAACATCCTACTGGACTGTTTTCATCTCTTTTCTTGGTACTGTAAAGAATTTGTAACTTTGATCTCTGAAAGCATTTTGGGATGCTCATTAAGAATGTAAGTATCAGTACACTGATATTATTACTATTAAACTTTGGTTTCCATTAAAAATTGCATAACCTTGCTCTCTGCAACTTTTTGGGAATAATCTTTTTCCTTACTTGATAATAGTGGAATGAATCTCAAGGAGTCAAATTCAGAGATGACCACTTTTAGAGGATACAATTATTTAAGGTCTTGTTTACAAAATTTGTCATCCTCACTATTCTTTCTCATATATAAACAGTACACTAATAATTTTTTTCATAGGAAAATTATTGATAGTTAGAAGAACATTATTCTCAATTGGGATAAGTCAAAGCTTCAAAATTTTCAACAGCTAATCTTCCTCTTCTCCAGCCAAAAGTGTATGTTGACTTAAAATAATATGCTTCAACAACTTCAGAACATTTTTTACACTCTGAACCTTTCCATTTGTACAGGAGTTACTGTAGTTACCGTTTTGAAAAGTCGAATTATGTAAGAAGCATTCAGTCAGATTTTTTACATTTTTTTTTTTTTGTGAAGTGAGAACTTTTCCTATGAGAAAAGTGCTTTTAAGAAAATTGTCTGCTATCCATTTCCTGCAGCTGTATCCATTGTGTGATAGTAAAATGTATTTTGGAGTTGTAATCCTGGATATATCAGTGTCAGAACAGCCGCAGTCTGGAAACTCCAGTGCTAATTTTGTCTCATAAAGAATGACCTCAAGCTCAGTGACAGTCTCATTCAGGTTTCTGGCCTGTAAAGCTGTAAGAAACTCGCTTCAATGAGGCATTAAGTCATGTTGCTGTTATGGCATGACACCATATTCTCTAGCACAATACAAAATCTACATATTTTCAGATTCTTTTTCTCTACAAGTAAATGTGTATCAATTTCTATGTGGGTCCTGATCAGGACATTAAAATTTCATTTCTACCATAAGGTCTTGTATTGGTTCTAATGTATATACTAAATTTCCCTCCCTTCTTCTCTTTTAGCAGCACAATACCTGTTGTATCAATCTCCTGACACTGTTAGCCCCTTCTTGTGAATCTACACACAACAGCTTTAATAGCAGAGAGACTTTCTTGGTTGACTTAAAGCTCTGTAATTGCTATCAACACTAGTCTCCAGATAGACTTGCCTTGACTCCTATCAGATTGGACACTTTCACTTTGCGTGTAAGAGTTAAAAGCCAAAATTTATAAAATGATCTTATTGTAAATGAAATTTAAGCCATAGCTATAAAGAACACTTTGTTTGAGCAAATCATGAATAAGCTTGCATTTTCCTACTGGTCAAACCCTTTTTATGAAACTCTTTTTATGTACTTAAAGGGTGACCACAAAGAGAGGAGTGTCTCTTTCTTCACAAGCTGCTACATCAAGAGAACAAGGGACAAGTGTAACAACTTCTTCCTGCATTCCTAGGGAAATCACATTCCTAGAAAAGTTGGCTAGCTGTGAGACTGTTGAGTGTTAGAATAGTTGCAGGAAAATTATAAAGAGTCAAACCCTGGAGTTTTAATAGCAACCAACTATTTAAATAAGTATTTTGTAGTTTTCTTTGGAAATAACTTCAGGTGGAAAACTTCTTTAGTATTTTCAATGAAGTATCAGTGGAATACAAAGTACTTTGCTCAGAGAACAAACTCAGTCTAATGATAGTAATGACTATCTACTCCAATCTGCATTTGTTTTATTTCCTGAAGCAGAACTGAAAAACTGTGTCTCAGGCTAGCAATCAGAACATCTTTAAATTTTAGGGGGTATAGTTTTGGCGATCTCCCATCTATTAACTTGCCTCAACACCAAACAACATGCTCTGATATGAAAAACTTCTGTCTCTGCTCGTGCACTAGAGTGAAAGCTGCCTTAAAAATAGCATTGAGAAACACCAATTAATATTTTATAATGGTGACTTTGTGTGTATGCCCTTTCTAAAGCCAGTATAGACAATGACACAATATTGTGTCTCCTCCAAAAGTGTGTCAGGAACCAATTGCCCAGTATGTTGTTCTCTCTTCTCAGTCTAAAGTGAAGGAATTGAAAATAGTTCTACAGTTTTGTATAATCTTTTGAATTTCTAATTGCCTGTATCTTTTACTCCATACCTTCACAGTCAAACTCAGGTTAGTGATTTAGTGAGAGTTTTTTATTTGGTTTCAAATATCACTGAACATTTGGCACTCCTTCCCTTAATTTGCTTCTCTTTTTTTCTATCTCTACCAGTTGAAAATTAAGATCCTAATTGAAATCCTCTGCATGATTGTGGGTTGTAGTTGCACAGCCAGACTGACCCATATAGCAGCAGGTTTTTCTCTATGAAACCAAGTGACAGGATGCTTGATACCAATTTTCCCCATCATTTTTCAAGTTCCTAAATAGCAAAGAAAGCAGGTAATTGCTTTGTGTAATTGCTAGAGCAGAAGCTGTAAACTGTGCAAAAATGGTAAAAAATAATTAAATATGCTTCAGTGGTGAATAAAGGTTGAACACAGAGAAACTTTAATGGAAATCAAGTTCCTAATGATGTGTGCTGACTATTACCTTCACATTCTTGCTTTACTTGAGATGTATTAAGACTTAACTGAAGATATCTTAGTAGACTCAATCTTAGGTCATGTCATTAGTACTTGATATAGCTCAGTTTGCCTAGAGAAAATTAAGGAAATGTTGTTTTTAATGAAGTAGAAAAATGTGAACACTTAAAAGAAAGAAGGAAATAAAAGCAGACATATCCAAATGGAGGTACTGCTATAGTTTGGTAATGATTTCTGTTGTTAGAACAGGAATGTGCTACTAAGGATTTGGTGCTTTTGAATGGTAAATATAGCCCATTTTCTACCAAACACTGTTAATCACAAGTAATGACAAAAAACTAGGCTGATGTCAAGGGAAAATACCAAATTAGGTTGAAGATTATAAACCAAGAGCCAAGTGTTTTACTATCTCCTCCATCAAACCAATGCCCATTTTGTTGTTTGGGGAGCATTTTCTGAACAGAATTGCAGAATTCGACTCAGGGCAGCATTTTCATAAGTGACAGTTGACTGACAGATGGAGACATGAAATTAGGTGCTTCACCGGGGAATAGCTTGCAAAACTAATAGAAGCACAAGGGAAAGCCTAGGAGGAAAATTTAACAGATGCTTACTACAAGTTTTGATTTTTATTTTCCCACAATCTATAGCTTTGTATCAATAGGCATTCCCTCCTAGGGGAAATCTGCCTTTTGCAGAGCCCAGACTACAAGCTAAATGGTGATTGTGTTTGTGTGCTCATGCCTCCATACCCTATTTCAGAAACCATCCTTCTTCTGCTTCTGCTCACTCTTGATTACCTTTGTTCAACTTTCTTCTGTTTCTCCATTCTTCAGATGCACCCAAGTAAAAGAGGCAATTTGTGCTGAAAGCAAATGAACAGCTAGAATGTCTCTGTTGTCTAAGCATTAGCTCTCAACATAATGTCTTCTAGATAGTAAAAACTACATCTTGATTTTACTGAAATTAGTATCAAAATTTCTAGTGGGTCCAGTACTTACTGGGAAAAAAAAATTAGCTCCTGTTTAAGATTTTTGTAGTGGTTTGGGAAACACTGAGTGAAACAGACCTGTCTAAACCCAACTGAGGAGTCAGTATTATGCCAAGAGTTTTCTAGGAGCCCTCTACATCGGACAGTTGCAACCTGCCATTCTAAAAGTAATCATAGCACAAAGACAAGAGTATACAGAGAAGAGTCATTTAACTGTCATTCAAGAAGGTGTCCCCATTCTGAAAAACCCCATAAGCAGTTTTAATACCTACTCTGATAAGGAGATGTAAATAAACACCAAATACAAACCACATGTATATTCTATAGACTTTAGGTAGATGTAAATATGTATGCAATGCTTTAAAAAATTTAAGGCCTGATATGTATTATTCATTGTAAATTTTATTGTTTATTAATTTAAGCTACATGTTCCTGTCTGTGCTGTACATTTGCCTCCACTAACTTTACAAGATAGCCCTTGAGAGAAAAAATTAACTCACAAATATAATTTCATAATCAGAGAAACCAATTTTAATTAAAGTGATTGCCAAAGAGGCAGTTTCTCACTTGCCACCCTCCTTGTCAAAGGTTCCTGATGCTTTCTTTGCTAGCACCTTGTGGCATGTTAGTCATCAAGTTTAGAAGCACAGCTGTCCAAAACCAATTTTGCTTTACTGCTAGTTCTATGGAAAACTGCAGCTGGCAGTACAACCACAGGAACAGGAATGCCAGGACAAGCAGGTGGCAAGAATATCCACACAAGGGGTAGTGTCCCGATCTGCTGGATCCAAAGGGGAACATGATTCTTAAACGATACCCAGAAGTGAGATTAAGGCAAAAACAATGACAAATGTTTAGTTTCAACATATAATTAACTTTATTCCTACAAAAAAAAATGCAGAGGGAAGAGTGGGGAGCGGGTAAAGGATGGGGAAGGCTGAAGATACCTAGGAGAGCAGAAGGGAGAAGAGGGGAGAGAAGAAAGTAGGAAAGGGCAAAAGACTACAGTCAGAGGCACAGGAAAGATTACCACCACCAGGAGATGCTGCTTCCAGGCAGGTCGGGCAGTCCCTCAGGAGTGGGTAGGCAGGCAGGATGGCAGCAAGTCATCTCTTCAGCAGCAGCAGATGAAGGGGACACATCAGCCACAGGAGAAGCAGGGGCAGGAGTCCAAGAAGCAGCAGCAGGGGTCAAACAGGTTCAGGAAAGCAGCAGCAGGAGCAGAAGTGGGAGCCAGACCAGTGGAGGGGCAGGTGCAGGAGCTGGACTAATAGCAGGAGACCCTGGCAACCCTGGGCACTGCCTTAAATACCCTAGTCCTGGGTCCCCAATGGCCAGTTCCCTGGTATCCAGGCAAAGTTTTTTCTGGCACCTATTGGCTGCGACTTCGGTACCCAGGTAGGGTTTGCTCAGTGTTCCATATGGTGAAGTGAGTTTCCCCCCACATCTGGGATTGTATCAATGTTAGCTGGTTTGTCTGCCTTCTGTGGTCTGGAAAACATCTCCCAGAGATCCTGCAAGCAGCTCAGCTCATGCAGCAGCTCAACTGCTGCAAAGCTTTTACCCGATACAATGGAAAAGCAAAACTCTGTAATCAGTCTATTACATTACAATGGAATCAGTGTACTACAGGTAGTAAGGGTGGACTGCACTTCTGGCAGTAGGAAAGACTTAGGTTGACTGAGAGTAAACATGAAACCAAATATCATAATTTTAAAATAAACCTCATGTTTTAGTAGCAATTGGAGTGCTTTATTTATTTCTCAGTTATTAAGGGTAATTAGCAAGACATTCAAGACAAATAAATGACAATAAAATTGAACAGTCAGTTTGCTTCTTCATTTTTTCTAGCAAGTGCAATAGCTATCTTAGCTGGACTATATTAGCAGATTTGTTTGAAATTATGATTTTAGGATCGCTCAACATTATGCCACAAAAAAATTCCCTTCCTCATCAAAATGTCTCATATTTAGTCACAAAATACTTTGACTTGGAAGGAACCCACAAATATCATTGAGTCCAGCTCTTAATGGCCTCGAATGGTCCATACAGAGATCAAACCCACAGCCTTGGTATTACTAGCATGCTCTAACCAACTGAGCTATCTAAGGGTTGTGAAATAAGCAGTCCAGTGGTTTGGCAGCATGGTGTGAGGCTTGGGTGGATGATCACTGATTCAATGTTGGGCACTGAACCCAAGGGAAAGGCAACATTCATGAGGACAAGTCTCCAAAAGGGCCTTGGAAACTCTCCCCATCTCCAGGCATCAGCCGGCTGCAGCCTTCACAGAGCCCACTGCTGGCTCCCAGTGCGGATGGGGCTACCACAAATAGAAATTTTTTTTCCTGCAAAAGCAACTACTGTGATCTATTATACCAAAAACAATTAAACACTCAATCTACAAACTCAAATATTTAAAACTTCTGTGCACTAAAAAGCCATATGACATTTTTGTCAGCAGTCATTATTGTCTATGAATGCATAAAATTCACTTTCCTAAACTACATCAACCAATTTAGCTCTTACCTAAATTACTTAGGAAGTTCCACTGGATATTTGGAATACCTACCTACTATCTTTACATGTCCATCTATTTCACATTTTGATGGAGTCACTAACATACAATATTACTGTTGTGAAATGTTATAAGCTGTATGTAGCAAGTAGAGTGTATTCACACCTGTTCTTTTTTCTGTTTATGCTATTGGTTTCACCCAAGCACCAAAAAATCATATGATCGTTTTAGAACTACAAATGTTTGTCCCCTGGGCATAGCCCCAGTAAAACCACTCAGCAGCAAAAGACCCATGCAACACCTTTTGTTCAAAGAAGATCAAAGCCATTCTAGGTCTCAAAAATATTGAAACATAGCAAAGAAAAAATAAAATAAGGATGGCATTTTTGACCTTCATCTATTACACAATCTTTTCCAAGTTTTTTAAATTTTTTTTTTTTTTTTTTTAAAAAAAACCTTTCTTGTTTCTTCTAGAAACCTGTTTCATCACTTTCAGCCAGCCCAAAACCCTACTTGTCAATATTAATACAGCCTGGAAGAATTTACAAATTAAAATGATGTATTAGCATCTACACTAACTAATGTGGGTTCACAAGAACTGTCTACTACTCAGTGGTTCCAAGTGAAAAATACGTGTTATAAAATTGCGACATGCATTTAACAACTGATCAGATACTATTTATGTGTTAAAAGACCTGGAGAAAATACTAAAACACTATGATGAATATGCAAGGGAATATATTATTAATGTGAAATGACAAACAAAGTGTAAGACCACTTTGAAAATTTCGGTCTAGCTCAGAAAGGAGAATCAAAGGGAGGAAATTGAACACAGCAGAAGTAAATTAAGACTGATTGTAGGAAAAAATAATTCCACAATAAATGGAAGAATTCTATAGATGTGAATTTCAGTCCAAAGAGACATCTACTGAAATAATTGAGGAAGCTTAAATTGCGGTAAGATGACTCGTGGAACAAAATAAACCTGAGTATAATGGTGGAGGAGCTCAAGAGCAGTCTTAGCTGGATTAGAAAAATGTACTGGTTGTTGTATTTATTTAATATCTTCATAGAAGAGGTCTCTTATTCCACTAAACCTTTCATTTTGTTTGGTAGGATTACTTTTTATTTTTTTCCCCAGAGTCCTAGCATATCATGTTATAGTCATGAATTAAAAATATAAAGGAATCAAGAGAGAAGTAAAAGCAAGGAGGAGTGGTGTTATTTTCTATTTGAACAGCTGGTACAACTCCACAAACCAAACAGTTGGAGATCTGGTAAAGAATCATTCATGTTCAGATATAGAACACTTGCGTCATGAATATAAAATTAAACAGGAAGATAAGTTGTTTACAATCAAGATTTAAATACTCTATGCAGTCCTGAGGCAAACAGTTTGATGAATTCAATCCCTGTACAACTGGCAGCATTGTTAAATAACTAATTTAAATGGTAGGCCTACGACAAAGGAATTTCAGTTTTAGCTAAGCTTTGAAGCACAAATTTAATCAGTTTACCTACCATTGAAGTCTGTAGTTGTTCTATTACTTGCTGGCTGACACAGCAGATTGAGAGCAATAGAGACAGTCAATAGGAAATTAAAGGCATATTGAGTTACAAGGATGTTGTCCAAATCTAGTCTGCAGTGCCCAGTATTGACTTTGCCAGAGCACAATCAAGAGTGGCAGCTAAGATTTTAATCAGCTGAACATTTTTAATTTGCAGAAAATGACCATAATTAGTTTATTCAAGAGTTGCCTTATCAGATACAGTTCTAGATGCAATGTTTCCACAGAGCACTTATATTTGATCTTGTTTGTCTTGAACATAATAAATTATCCATCTTCACTTACTGATGCAACAAACATTAGACTTCAATATTTTAGTAAATATTGACTTAATAGAAGAGACTAATCTAATATAATATTATTAGATATAGATCCAAACCTCTTAATATTTCTTATCGTATAATTTATTACACATATGTGCATTTGACAACAGAAGTGAAATATTTACTTTAGACAGCTTTTTTAGTCACAGATTTCACTGTGTTCTCGGAGAGCACTGAAACAGAGTAATTTGATTAATCTTCTCATTCCCAGCTTAGACAGCTGTGATAACTCAGTACCTATTGCATGTAGCATAGATTAACAAACAGCATCTTCACCAGTAAGACAAGAATTGATGTGGGGTCTACCCCAGCTGTTGTTACAATTTTTTCATTAAAGTCAGCAAAACAAATTGCATGAGGGGTCAGTCCACTGCAAAATTAGCCCTGTTAACATTCTGAGGTAATGTAATTCTTATAGCTTAAATGTTTGTGCCCACCCCACTGGATTTTTGTATAGGTGTGTGAGAAACTATCACACAGTCTATTCAGATTGCCTGAAAGCTGATTTAAAAAAAAAAAAAAAAAAAGCATGAAATGCAATGTTACAAGCCGGTCCAATTTTGACAGGTGTTACTGCTTAATTTCAGGCCTCAAGTGATTTTGCTTACACAAACTCTTGTAAAGCTCTTGGTTCTTAGGTACCCTGTTTACATCCTGAGAGAGACTGCACATTTTTCTCTCTTAAGAGATTTCTTTTAATTTGGTGAGAATATAAGTGTTTTGGTAAAAAGGGTTTTACAAAAATAAACATGCAACTTCACAAAAGCACTACAACAAATTACCAGGATTAGCAAACAATGCTACAGAGAACCTTTGTTACACTTAGCAAACACAAATTCCATGCTGCTTGAAGTGAGGTATTTGCAAATTAAGTATAGAAAATGAGTGTTTGGGTTACCCACAAGGGGAAGAAAAAAATAAAGAAAAAGAGATTAGGAGAAGAAAAAGTAAAGAGAGAAAAAGAGGAGAGAAAGAACATAATCACCACTTAGAAGGTCACATGTTGACGGCTTTGAAGAGAATAGGCCAGGGCCCTCAATGGAGACTTTGTGCTGCCTCTGTACCTGCTCTGGTCACTGTGGCCACCCACTCCAGGTGGGACCTTCAGTTTGCCAACCACTCCCTCCCTGTCCCCTTAGCCAAAGTGAGGGTGCCACAGCCAACCAGAGGCTCCAGGGGATGTGGTGTGGAAGGGTGACCAGGCAGGTCTCCTATGACTGCCAGCCCAGTGCTGCACGGTCATGTGGCTGCAGGCCTTGTGCTCTGGGCATGGCTTGTCATGTGCCTGCAGAGTCAGCCCTCCACACACACACTCACAGAGTCACACCCGCAGGGGGTTCTGACCCAGCAATCACTGATGCCAGGACTGACAAGTTATTGTATTGTATGGCCAGACTTGGCGAACAAAGATTTGGGCAGGGATCTCCCCGCGTGGATGGGCCCTTCCAGCCTGAGCAGTGGATTTTTTAGGTGAGGCACAGCATGCACAGAACTGGCCCCACCGTTTAAATCTGAAGATCCATCTGCCACGGTTAAGTGAGCTTGGACAGTGACAGTGAAGTCCTCGGGACTGTCACAGCACCTGGTACTAACCAGGGCTGACCCTGCTGAGCATTCGAGATGTGGCGGGATGGGATGGCAGGGAGGCATTGAACTGCCAGGAGATGGTGCCACTGAGACTCGAACTCACAACCTTGGGATTCAGAGTCTGGAGTGCTCTCCATTACACCACGGGACCGCCCGCAAGTTATTACACATCATTTAATTATCATGTGACCACAGTCAGGGCATGCAGCTGAGTATCCTTCACAACACTTAACCAGCACGATTAAAAAATTAAATCATGTGAGAAGAGAGCATTTTGAAATTAGGAAGCTCTATTGGAATATAATGCTATTTAAAAGGTTTCCCTTTCCTGCAAAAGTCATGATGAATGAAGAAACTTTCTGAGAACTATTGCACTGCTATTTGGAACTTTCTAATACAGTCGTTTTGAGGTTATGTGGTTAAAAAAAGCAGACAGCTTTTAGGTGAAAAGAAAGTATTTATTCTAACTATTCAGGGTGATTATTGGTAGGAGCATTGTCATGGATGTGGACCTGGGGAAAAAAGATGGAGAAATACCTTGCAGAAATAAAGCAGTAAATTTCGATGGAGAGTCTTTCAAACACTTTATAAAAACAACCCATTGAGAAACTACTGTGCTACTTCACCATCATCTATGGGACCAGAAAATTATGTTTTTATCAAACACTTGCAGTAGAATAATTTTAATAAATAATTAAAACAGAATCAATGCCTCTAGATTTAAAAGTAATTGTTGGACTTTTTTGTATCTTACCCTGAAACTTCTTATTTTGTGACAGCATCCTTTTTCCCTTTCATATTATTTCTGAAATATGGCAGTTTATAATGAGGTGTAATTAACTACATAATGCACATTGAGAATTCTGTCCTAATTTTCTAGTCAATTTAATGATGATTGTGAAACAGATCTATTATGCAGTGTATTAATACTTTGTAACCATGTTTACATACTCAAAATATGAGCTATATCCATGCTTTGTTGTTGGTACAGTGATTCAATTTGACTTCAAACTGCACAAGAACCTGAAAGGTATAAGTGATTGTTCAGAATAGTCTAAGCTCTACTACTTTTGAGAAATAGATAGATGAAAAACTAGCCTCACAAGAGCTGCTATGCTTGTGTGCTACCAATAGTTATGTGAATAACTGATTTGAAAATTTAAAAAGGGATTAAGGTTCAAAGAAGAACTAAGACACTGTATTTTGAAACTCAGCAATGGATATTTTTATGCTCTTTTCCTAAATGTTATCCTTTCTGTTACTTGGAATTAGTTAACAAATAATTTGACCTACCTTAAAACTGCATGGTTCAGTGAGCAAGTTGTTTTTCTGGAGGACTAACTTTGTCCCTCTCAATGCAGTATTTCTTAGTTTATTCTTTCCACTATGACTGAGTTGAAACACTACTTTTAATCTGTTCTTTTCAGCACATTTTTGAATGCTGTCTGTTATTCTTTCACAATTTTATGTTGAACTTCACACAAGCTTAAACATATTCTTTTTGGATCTTTACAATTAACCTCTTCCAGAATACACATTTGAACTAAGTAAATGAGTATTTGGTTCTGAAGCACTCTGAAAGTTGTTCAGAATCAGGTCCACTTCTGACAGCCTCAGAACAATACAAAGTCAAATAAAACAAAGGCCAGCATACATACACATATATACATGCATACATGCATAACAGCTTCCTTTATTATAGCTCCCTAAGGAATGCCCAATCCATCTTCTCCCTTCTTCCTGAATGTAGGAATTAAGGAGAAATTGCCTTTTCACAGACCTGGTTTATCTTGTTTTCTCTCTAAAATGACTGATGAACAACTCATAACCCTACAAACACTTCCAGTTGCTCTGAGTTCTTTGGTAGGCAATCTACTTTCTAAAGACTTTAACACAGACACAGATTTTTCTGGTTTCTAACCTTGCTGTTCCAAGAGTATTCTGATGTTGCAATTTGTACCTCTGCAAACCATCTCAAGACTGATGGTCTATTTCAGCATTGGCTATGTCTCTAGAATATTCTGTCTTCCTGATCAAATTTTGCACAAGTGTTTTTATTATGTTTGTGTTGGAGGAAATCAGTTTTGTGTTTGGCAAGATTTTCTGGAATAGGTAGGGATTTCAACAGTATAGGAACTTATATGAATGTTCATCCTTCTGTATGTTCATTTTCTCTTTAACTTCTTGACTTAATGTGCTTTCATCCCACTCTATTAGGCAATTGCATGTACTTAACTAGCGTGCCTTGTGGTCAGGCTCAGTGAACTGAGCACTATCTACTCTACATTCACAAATACTCCCTCTGTTTTAAATTATTTATCTCGTGCAGAGGCACTTTCCTAGGGAAGCAGTCATGGCACCAAGACTACCAGAGTTCAAGAAGCATTTGAACAATGCTCTCAGCCACAGGATGTGATTCTTGGGGCTGTCTTGTGCAGCTCAGAATATTCCACGATTCCACAATTCTATACTCTGGCTAATAGTTCCATTTCTTATTTCAGAAGAAACTCAACATCTTTTTTCTTTTACTTACTGAAGTAGTGACTCTCCACAGGGATTGGAAGATGAATTAAAATACATAGGAGAAGAGTATCAGGCTCAATATATAGCCCAAGATCAACAATTTAGAAATAATCAGATCTAAGGATCACTTTATCAGAAACCTATTTATTAAGTGGTACTACTCATGCTGCAAATAATTACTGCCTTGTGTTTGCCATAGGTGTCCTCAGATCCATCTCCCAAGCAACCTTTCTAACACAGGAATAAATGATCCATGGAACTTTAAAGGAATCTCTTGCAGCCTACAGAGGAAGCCTACTTTATAGGTATGAGTGAATTATCTTTTTTATTTATTACTTGCATTTATTTTGTAGATGGAATGAATGTACTTAATCCTTAATAGTGCTGTGATTTACAGTCTTGAGGGGAAGCATAGAGAAGCATGTAATGCAGATGCAGCTGTCACTGGACAACTGGACAGTAACTTGGAAAAAGATATTTTGCCTATTGTCATTCAGGTATGCTTACCTCTTTGTAAACAAAAAAATTCTTAGGTCACTGTCTTTCTGAGGATTCTTTTGGCTATGTCCTTGAAGTGTACTCTCTGAATAGTTAAATCTGGGATAATGGCTTGCTCCTCCAGCTGTGACCTCTCAGTCCAGGAGCACTTTCTTTTATTTTTTAATCCTTGGAGATCACATACATGTTATGGAGTCTATCTCTAGGCAATAAAGGAATTAAAACTGACAGAAGTGAAAGATTTCAATAAAATTATCTGGGTTTGCTTAAGAACAGGAAATTATTACAAAGTATTCAAGTGTGGCAGAGGAATTTTTGTCTATGTATTCTGCTCTTGAGTTTTCTGACTCTTCAGTCTCTGAACTTTTCTGACTCCTTTGGTTATGGTGGTGAACATATTAACATACGATTCTTGGCAGGGAAATTCTAGCTTGCCTTCTTTTTTTCCCCATGCTAATTAGCCGACCTCTAAAGCTAGAACTCTTACTGCAGAAAAAAATGCAAAGATGTGATGAAGTGTTTACAGACAGAAATATAAAAAATCTGATTTTCCTACTGGTTTAAAACTATTACATAAAGGTCTGAAGTTTTTTCAAATTTCAGAATGAGTAAAAGCTCTTATTGTATGCTTGGCTCCAAAGCTTTAATTTACTTGATTTTCTTAAAAGAACTGTCTAAAGTCCCTACACTACACTTACACTCTGAAATTCATTTTCACTTCATCTTTGACTTGACCAATAGTGAAGACCACACTCCTCTTTACTCGGTGCATTTCTTTTATCTAGGCCAGAACAAACATGTCACATTATAAACATTTTAGAAACTTTGTTTTCTGCCCCTGATGGCTTACAATTATTCTTAGTTTTGAGGTAATCAGTTAGATGTAGCAAACAGACCCTTATCTTTCACAAGGCGGTCATTCTTTGACCCATATCAGAAAAATAATTTGGCATACACAAAACACTTTAGTGAAACATCAAGCCAAATGTTAGAGGCAGGAAAGAATACTGAAAAATAAAACACTAGCTAAGTTACACTAAAGTACAAAACTCAAAACAAAACAAAGAGCCCAGACATTTAGAAAAGCTGTGGTGTTCAAAAGTAGACAGTATATATCCTGAAAATATAGCAGTAATGATTTATCCCAGTGAAGTAGGAAGTGCTAACTTTGTTTAGCAATGAAAAGTAGAGATGAATGTGTGGAACAGGCATTATATGATTCTTCATCTTTTGAGAACTTGCCTAGATCTTTTTTATGCAGAACAGAGGAAAGCCAGGTGTTTGCATAACATTCCATAAGGTTCAATAATTTTTACTCGATGTAGGCATACTGAGATAAATACTTCATTCCTGTCATGTCTAGCTGCCAGAACAGATGACACAGAGATCCTTCTGTGGATCTAAACACAATGAATTTGTCATGCTTCAACTTTCTGCACCCAAACCATTCTACCATTCTATGATTTTGAAATCAGTGGATTTCCTTTCAGTGGAATAAACAAATATGTGGTCATATGCTTCTTACAAAAAAGGTTCAAACTTTCTTAAGTGAAATATTACAACAGATCCTTAAATAGGGAAAGTACTATGATATTTTTGTCTTCATGCAAATTATATAGCATGTAGAACAGATGTTGTTGAATCTAAGGCCATCATTATGTCTGGAGACTGTCAGTATGTAACTGAGGTTGCAAATCCCATGCATTTTAATGCCACAGACAGTGCAGAGCATAAACATATTTAATTCCCACTGAAATCCTGAATCCTGTGCTACAACTTCTCTGGTGTTAGACTGAGCTCAGTAGAAACATTTCATGTTTTCCTCCATTTTGTCAATTGTACTGCCTTACAAGGCATAAAAAGACTGAATTCCAAGACATCTAATTAATGTGCTCTGATGTTATAGACTAATCATTAATTAATCTACTTTTCATTACATATTTCAGTTCATGAGCACATCTAGAAGACTAGATCAATGAATGCATAAATATGAATACTTTGCTAATGATTAAAACAGATTAAAACTTCTCAGTTCCTTAAATAAGTCTCAAGAAATACAACTGTTCGGGTTTTTTTGGTTGTGTATCATTCACTTAACACCCAGATGAATGAGTTTACATCACTCAAATGTGAATTCATGTCCCTCAGCTGTCTAGACCAACAGTCATCTGTTAGGATGACAGGACACTTTCACCAGGTTGGGCCATTGCTTGAAGACATAATGTCAAGAAGTGGCTGGTCTAGATGTGTGGCCTGTAAAATACTTTAAATATCTTCCTTATGAGCAAAGGCCTTAGAGTTGAATGTCATAATTCACTAAATCATGTCTTTTAAACCTACATGCCACAGGAAATGAATATATATTCAGAAGCATATATTAGGAGCATAGCAAGTAGCAGCTGTGGCTATCAGTAATCTCAACTAACTTGAGGGTTAGGAAACCAAAGAGTACCAAGTAGGTTATAAATACCAATTGGAAAGTCAGCAGCTTACAGTGCCAGAGGGGATAAATGAATTATAGAGAAATGTCTCTGTTCAATTGCAATGGAAATAAATAGCATTGCCATTATTACCAGACACCACTGGGACACTTTTGGTTTCCTACAGTGTCTGTAGTTGGGCACCACCCAGAGAAAGATGATTCCAGGTAGACTTAGCTATACAAAAGAGTTACTATAATCATAGGTAGAGGCATCTAGAATCTGTTGTTTTGGTTCATCAAAATTAAGATAGCATGGTCTCTAAAAATACCACGGAGGCACAAAATTACCTAAGTTATGATAGAATATTAATGCAAGAAGAAATAGGATTGTGAATGCATCTGAGAATTTAAAGAATGATTTCTTAGCACTAGAAAAATGAAGATTTAAAAAGTTTTCCAATATTAGAAGGGCCAAAATTACCTGACTACTTTTAAAATGGTGGTTTATATATCTGTGGAAGGAATTATATGAAATGTGTTGTCGTAGAAGGAGATTTTTTTGATTTTGTAGTCCTATGTATATGTTTATATTTAGTATGGTATACTTAAAAGTGCTACAGTACAGAATTAAAACCAAATTACTTCAGGCAAAAATTACCTTTCTGTAATTTTTTTTAAAGATAGTGCAACTGAAATCCAATATAATTTTATTTTCAGAACAATTCTCTTAGTTGGAGGGAAACCGAAATGTTTACCAAGACCAGAGGAGAGGATTCCTCTTCATTAACCACACCACACCTTATTAAATTTAGGAAAAAACCAAAACTTTAATTAGAAAATGTATATAAGAAGGATGTTCTTAACTACTATATATAGATATGAATATAACTATGAACAGACCAGAGCAAACTAATCCTCCAGCACCAAAAAAAAATAATCCCCCCCCAAAAACTGGAGGTTCCTCCTGGTGTAATTATATTTATGGACAGTGTCAGTGTCACACCTCGGCTGGCTGTGAGGTGAATTCTCAGTCTTTTCCCATCAAGGCAGAAACAAGGGTGTGTGGTGCAAGATGGAGCCTTTTCAGTGGGAGGAAGAGCAGACTCTCTCTCCTTGTCCTCTGCTCAAAAGAAGGAAATGCTGGGAGTTGAGGAGTGGTGGTAATTCCCAGAAATCTCCTTGCAGTCGAAGTCAGTCCCCAGGGAAAATAAAGGTCTGCAGTGTGTCCCAAAGCAGCTGTGTCACTCCTCTCTCTCCTCTCTCTAGCTCAGGGTGCCCAGAGATGGAGGGGAGAAGGTGAAAAACACAGCCAGAAGGAGCTCTCACCAGCTCAGCAAAACAGTGGCTTTCCCCAGCAGCTGCCCAAAACGAAGTGAAGCCAGCACACAGGAAAAGCCTCTCCCCCTCCCAGATGCATTGAGTCTGTTCCTTACCTCCTACCCACCATTCACTTGGAATCTAGAGCCATCAACCACTCCTTTGTTCTCAGTCCTGGCACTTCAACTCACAAAACCTTTGTGTTGATAGGGTGAGAAAAATTCCCTGAAGGAACACTTTGACAACTGTTAGTTCTAACAAGCCATAAAGCCACCACCTCATCGTTATGGCACCAGTGATGCCAGTCTTTATGTCCTACTTTATGCCCTACTATTTAAATTTTGGATTTTACCCTATACTGCCATTTTTGCATGGCAATCCATAATAACAGTGCATTACTCTTCATTGAATCTCTTACTAAAAGTTATGTCTACTACAAAACATTTGGAAAGGCCTCAATAATTGATGTGCTCCTGCTTATTACAGTAAACGTGTTCACTTCTAGGTTATCTTGTTCTTTCCCTTTTCCCCATATATTTAATGAAGCTAACTGTTCTCTAAGGTAAAAGTTTCAATTCCCAAACACATGGGATAGCTACTGGCTTCCATACATTTAAAAAAAAAATCCTTTTTAAAAATAAAATCTTCATGTCCCTTTCTTTCATGTAAAGACAGGAAAAGCAAAATGAAAACAAGCTTGCTTTCTTTCAATTTTTTTTTTCCCATTCAATAACTGCACAATTAAAACAGAATGCAGAGAGCAATAAAACCTGAAGACCTACTCTGCCTACATTCACAAAGAAAACCATTCAAACTTAGATTTTTAGCTTACTTTCAGAACACTGAAAATCTGCAATCCTGAAATTATTTTAAAAAAATGAAAATTGCATTTATAAAGAAAAATATTGTTCATATTTCTTCGAAGACCAGTTTCAGATCTGCATAAGAACTTTTAAAACACCCTCTTTTTAATTCTAGTGTGGCCATCCCTCCATGTCTTTGATCTGTGCTTTAAATGCTTGGCCTGGTAATAGAAAAATGCATGAAAAGGAAAGAAAAATTCCCTTTTAGCAATAGTAGAGTGGATCTGTAAAGGCTTTCCATGATGGCTGTGCATTCATAGAAAAGCTGAGGAACTGAAAGAAATGTGTCCTCCAATGAATTTATAGTCTTTAACACAATAGTGCCCTATAGGGCATATATATTATGTGAATTTAATATTGTAATTTATTTTGGTTTGTGTATTGTCCCACTTCTTGTTTGTGTCTTTTGATTTTCTGGTTTTTGTGTGGAAAGATATAAAAGGTCTTTATGGAGCTGAGGTTTGTAGTCATTCAGAAAAGTCCATGCTCTTTACTTGCACAATGTTAGAGGGAGTCATCCTAATAGCCATGCAAAAAAACCACAATATACAATCTAAGGATAATCTTGAATATAGGAGGAAAAGTTTCAAGTTTTCTTGACATTTCACCCTGTCTCTTTTAATTTGTAAACAGCTTCACCAAATTTTCAATAATTTGCCCCAGTCTTCTTCATGCCATGTGTCTGCCTTGCTGACTTTTTCCCGCATTGTCATGATTCAACCAAAAATTTTTAGCTACTTCCAAGAATAAGATGAAGGAAAAAAAAATAACAACAGGTAATTCAAAAGAGCCAGAACTGCAAGAAATAAGGAGTGTCAGAGATGAAGGACAATTTAGCCTGTGGGATGTTGCTATGCTGCAATTCATCATGTTAGACTCCAAGACTTGAAATGGCTAAGACATATGACATGGCAAATATTTCTAAAAAAAGTGGTTTTCTGTGGGGAAGGTGTTAATAGTTGCACCTCTTTTTAGCTTTACTCAATGATTAGAGTATACGTGTGGAGATGAGTCTCACAGCGTTGTTGCTCATGCGTTGAATACTACTCCTGTACCAATAAGCATCATCTGCGCTAAACACACAAGTCAATGGAAAAAGGATGTGTAATCACACATTTATAAAATATTATGACCTTATATGGCAAAGACAAATTAAGACTTAGTAAACCACTTTCATATACTTTCACCAAAGGTTTTGAAAACTAATCAGCTGCTAAAATGAATGACAGTTAAAAAGAAAAAAAAAAAAAGCTGTAGTTACTGTAAACTGCATGTTTAGGGAAAGAGAAAATCACAAGTACATTTTCACATACTTTGAATCTAACTTTTTTCCCTGAAAAAAGTAGAATAAGATGAGCTACTCATTAGCCTGTAATGTCATCTGGAGAGTAACTTTTCAGCACATAATGCCTTTTGCTTTAAATGTTGGATTTCCTGCTCTTGACAGAGTGAATTGATTGGTTCTTTTTTCAGATAAGTGTCATAAAGTCATTTAAACCTAAAAATTCCACTAATTATGGATTGAGCCACTATTTATATGATATAAAATGCAATGTCTCCTGTTTTCAGAGAGCTTCTCTTAGTGTTCTATATATGAGCAACAAGTGAATTAACTGATACCCAGTGCAACAGCTTTATCAGAGTGGCATTAAGCCAGTGGAGGTGGATTAGCCAGGCACCATTATTTTTCAGTAAAGTCTAATAAAATTTTGAACTATTTTGAATGCCATGAAATTTGTATTTGTTTTCTGTTGATGTTATTCTACTTCCAATCTAATTCTTCAATGAAGTGATATCTCCTACAGAAAAAAACTGTTCATTTGATTTTTAGAAGCCTTTGGCTCTTTATTTGGTGTGAAATTTTTAAGGTTTTTCAAGTTGCAACATAAAATATATGAGATGAAATTAAAATGTTTCTGTCAGATACAGACAATGCACTTGATCTAACATTTATAGGCTGATATGTACTTGAGTACTAGTTTTTATTATTTCCAGTATTGTGTCTTAGACCTTGCCAGTCTGATGACTCAAACTGACAGATTGAATTTAGTGATAGACTGTGTGGGATGCAAAGTTACTATACAGGATTTGTGCCTTATTAACATAATAATTTCATAAGCTGAAACCCACAGATCTCTTACTATGCATGGGATATAGAGCACTCTGCAAATTCACAGAACATAAATATGATATTCAATTATGTATAGGACCTACAGAGTTCTTCTAACAGTCATGATAAAACATACGAGAAACTGCTGCGTGTAAAGAACTAATTTGATTTAAAATATAGTTTGGGGTTTTTTTTAAAAAAAAACTTATTTATTTTGCTTGAATTGGTACCACTGAGTTTTACTTTGAAGCTATTGCTAAGTGCAAACCACGTTATCAGTAATTTTCTTGCCTATTGTTTATTGACTATTTCAACTTCTTATTTTTAAAGCATACCATTTTTTTCTGCATGAAATTCATCTTCAGTCAAGCCTTTCAGTTCTTTTTTTCAGAACTATTTTCATTTCATATTAAGGTTTGATTTCATAAATATGTCTTTATTTCTCTACTTTTATTTCTATTTTGATCTGCTTATTAACTTTTGGGCTTGTTTTGGCTTGAATTTAAAATTATTTCTGTGCAAAATTAGTTTTGACATTAAATAAGGGTTTTGGGTTGTTTTACTTTTCACAAACAATGGGCAAGAGAGCACAGAACTCTCATCTATAAACATTATTAATTTTGATAAATCAATATTTCAGGATAGAGCAAAGTATGTAGCACAAACCACTAAACATTAGAGGTCTTATACTGACAGTCATGTATCTGGTAAGAAGAGGTACAAATAGTAATCAGGATTTTCCAAGTGAATGTTAATTTACAGTAGGAAGATACAGTATTTTTCAGTTACCAGTTTCAAATCAGAGTCTCTTCTTCTCTACTGACACTGCATGTTACAGGACTGTGTGGAGATACTTCAGCTAATCAGAGAGTAGCACTTTTCTGCAATAATTTATCCTGTGGGTAAAGTAGGTAGCACTCGGCTCTGTGATACTGCAGTGAAAATTGTCAGACATAGTTCTTTCCTTTCAGACGCCTGGGGGTGTCACGATGTGACATGGAGGCATATCCTTATTACTGTGTTTGCACTTCTAATAATCCTCAGCTGTCCTTTTTCCTTCCTAGCAGCTTTTTAGACTCAGGCAATACTTGCATCCTTCTGTTTGTTTTTTTTTTTTTCATGCAGAATTATTCTATAGCTTTAAGTCAACATGCTGCTACTTCTTAATATTCTTTTTTTTTTCTTATTGATTTAAAAGCCAATGTTTTTCCCTGTAATTCTGTGTTGTGCACAGAAACCTAGGGGATTTTTAATATATTATTTGATGAATCGAACTCCTTCAGATATCTACTGAAAACAGTTTTGATACTGTTTCTTACATAATTGCACAATAATGGATGTATGTACTTTGGTTTAGCTTGATCAGTTTTCACCTTCTGAAAACTGAGGTAATTAATCTATATTTATTCATCTTGGTTTGATTTAATTATCAGGGAAGTTTAGGCTGATAGACTGCTAGAAATATGGGAACTGGTGGATCAAATCCAGAATTCTAGATCATCATGGTGAAAATATTCAGAAATAAAAACTATTCTACCTAATCTTACTCTCTGTGGAACTAAGGTTCCATTACTGGATATTTTCACAGAAATGTTCCAGTGAAAAATTTGAGTAGCAGGAGAAATATAACAGCAGAGAAATGTTGAGACTATTGATAATATATACATAACATGCAAAAATTTAGAAGAGTCCTATCTCTTTTTTTTTTTTTTTCTGTAATTATCTCTCAGAATATCTAATCTCATAGATAAGGTTAGACTCTTATCAGGTTGTTCTGCTTGTTTCCTAACATCATATGTTATGCATACTGATGTGTGCCCTGCTGCTCTGCTCTAATCAGTGAGGACTAGCAATGCTTGACTATGCAGGGTAATGTATTGTCCCACAGAAGTATGTTTCTATATAGACAGAATGGGATCTGAACTTACACAAAGTATTGATCCCAGTCTACCACATCACTTTGGTCAACTTCTACAAGCCTTACAAGAGTGCCAAAAACGATGAAGCTGGACTAGAAAAATTTTGTAATCAGATGGGGAAGGACAAAGTAATAAAAATCTAAATACTTTTTTCTCTACACCAAAAAGCTTCTCCTATCCTTTCTTCCTCAATATGCAAAAGGAATCACTGAAAATCGGTAAAGTTGAAGAGAAGTCTTTGTATAGCTTGAGTTGGCAGTTATTGACCTCTCTGACCCACAATGCCACAGTCACATTTTCTCAACACTATATTTTTTCATTTCAAGGAGCATACTAATAAGAATTTTCTGGTCTTACAAAGGAGCTTGTATGTCAGATGGTATTTGGAGTCTTGTTCCTCTATTATATTTTAAACCTGCGGTTTATATTAACTTTCACTCTACTTGGAGAACCTGTGAAGTTAATAAAGTGACAAAATCTTCTAAATATTTCAGTTTTCAGTCTCACTCTGTGTATTTCTGTGCTAGCAATTCTTCCTTTTTATAGGATTTTAAACATTTTGGTTTGCAGTTACTTTTTTTTTTTTTTTTTATTCCCAACAGGGTGTAAATAGCCAGTGGGATTCCTTTATTAAGAAAGCTAACTTTGCTTCTAAATAGTGTCTTGCTATTTTCCTACCTTTGACTTTTTCCTTCAACTCTTCTCTTTTGTAACTTTATCATGTGTATGAGATTATCACTGATGTGTGAGATTACTGTTTCTCAGCATGGCATAAACAGATTCATTCCCTAAATTTCTGTGTAGATTTTTAGGAAGGGGAGGGGGGGTGTTCAGCTCCAAGGCTTTGCTAGACCACTAGCATTTATCTTAGTTGTACCATCACATGAGGCACATGTTTGAAATATCTCTGACAATAATCAGGCAACTCCTGATTACTTGAAATTGGCATTAATGATATGTGAAGGAACAATGGAAAAGAGTATTAATTTGCCTTGGGTCTGAAGGTTTTGTTCATGCTTTAGACCCACCAGCACGTGCTGTTAAACTTAAATTTATCCTTTGTACTGAATTCGTTTAGGAAAAAAACCACCCACACTAAAAAATTCATCTGAGGATAGCTCTGCATGAGACAATATCCATTGCTGAATCTTCTCACTACTCCTTTTTACCAGACCTTTTACAGATTTCTATCACACAGCTGGGATCCTGCAAACTTCAGAATAGGCTTTGAAGGGAAGACAATTTAAGACAGCAAAAATAAATGAAACGTAGAACAAAACAATTATGAAAGCCATAGAGCAATGCTGGCACCAGAATAACTGAAAATGAACTAACAATGATAATACTTTGAAATCTTGGGAAGGCCTTTAATCATGAGAATAAGAATGCTGCAGAACAACTTGCAAAATATAGAGGAGAAGATCTCCAAGAGTTACAGTCAAATGATTCTTATGGCCAAAGATGAACACATCATATATACTGGTAATTCAGTCTTAGTTTAGAGAATGCTTTAATGAATTAATAGTCCAAATTGTCTATTGAATACAGAAAAGTCTTATTAATATTATTACAATTAAAACTGTTACATAAAAAAATCTTCCTAGTATAATTCCCAGTTCTCTGCTATTGTACTCACCCTATTAGTATTCCCCTGGGTCCTAAGACTAGAAATTCCAGTCATTCTTAAAAGTGTGAGGAAAAGCTGGAATTTCTTGTTGGCAGTTTGAAATCTTCAGTGGGAGAACCATGGTGTTCATCTTGGATTTGTTTTTCCTTCTCAGTCTTGTTCTACCTGGTTTATTTCTTATATTTCCATTAAAGATTCTGCTTCCTTGAAAGTTGCCCCCAGCCTCTCCCAGCACCTGTTACCCTGAGTGACAATTGTGGCACCATGGTTCCCTGCAACTTTAGCACCCATCCTGTTCCCAGCACTTAAATAAACTGAGCCTTTCACTACTGTTAAACAAAGATAAAATCATCTCTGTCCAAGGTGAGTGGAAACAAATGCTGAGCCTTGCACTGCCAGATCACTTTTCCTGGTAATAGCACAAATCATGGAAAACACATCATCAGCATTTACACAGGGATTACATTTTCCTGTAATTTCAAGAGATTGGACTCACTAACCCATGAATAACCTCAGCTTCATATTCTTAAGTACTTGTGCATGGTAATGGGAAACGTATATTTTCAAATGAAGTATCAGAAGTATTGGAAGTGTTAGAATGACAGACAAGGCTCTTTAATATCATCAGGTCAGTAAAAGAGATCCAATAATTGACTTATTCCATTGACATTTTAATTTTTTTAAATGCCGCTTAACAGAAATAATCTTAATAATGTTAAATATACACTTTTGAGGGAAAAAAAAATGCCATTAGGATGTTTTTCTTAAAATGTCAAAGCTTTTGATGAAGGGTTGTTATGTTTTTATGGGGTTTTTTTAGGGACATTTGGACTGAGGGTTCTATTTCCAGGAGTGATTGCACATTTATGTTACGCATTTACATTAGGTATTTATTGAAAAGGAATCAATTTGCAGAATGGACACTCACTACTGAGTCCAATACAGAGAGGGAATTCATTACTGTTTCATTGCCTCTTTCTGCAGGCTTTTAATTTTCATGATGTCATGATGACCTGCTTGCCAAAAGAAGTGTGGTAGGTACACCAGGTCAAAATGCTCAGATATGTCTCAGTCACAGAGCACACTCATGGTAGATGTATCTGCAACCTCCCCCATACACTGAACAGCATAATGTATTGAATGTCTGAGTTACAACTTCTTCTTTCATCCTAAGTATGTGAGATTTGATATAACATTTTTCAATTATATACCTTATAGTAAAATTTACATGAATTCAATTGGATGACATTCTGTATTTTTAAAAGGTAAAATTTTCACATGACTAGAAATAATCTCTATGTTCTATGGAGAATTCTCTCCCTCTCTAAACTTCTTTGGTCCACAAGAACTTGGTGTTTTTTGTTTTTTTTTTTCCAGTACTTTGTCACACAAGCGTATGCTCTCTGCCTTCAAACAGTTGTGATACAAGTTCAAATTGTTGAGATACTGCATGAGATGTGTAGGATTATTGTTTCCCACCTCAGTGTGCTCCGAATTTATTCTTTTTCCTATGCGCTATCAGATTCATTTGAGCAAGAAAGTATGGGCTACACTTGCACAGGAACTGAATGCTTGGTGCTTGGCAACCACTACCAAAGCAATGTAAGGGCTACTACACAAATGTAGGCTGAAAATGAATTCCACCTTCTTTATCTGTACAATTTTGATATGGAAGCACTTCTAGAAGCATTCCACTAGCTGAATTATCTTGGGGTCTTGGTGTATGCTTGCACTGAGTGTTTCTATAATTAGGATCTGCTTTATCAGCATTACTTTCAGGCTAAAGTTTGAAGGATGTCACCTAGCTGCTCCTGAGCCCTGTTAATCCAAAGGGCTGATGTTTGTTGCACAGTGTTAAACTTGCAAAGCTCTACATAGTCCAACTGGTAGTGTGCAAATGTGTGCTAGAGGAAACTGAATAGAGAGCTCGAGAACTTTTCCCTTGGAGAGCCTTCAGAATTTCAAAACAAGATTGTAGCATGATTTGATGAAATCGGGTCAGATGATAATTGCTGAATTTTGTCTTATGATGTCTGGAAGTAGAAGACAAATAAAAAAATTCTAAGTATATTTGAAGAAAATGAACTAAGAAAAATGCAAATTATCTAATAAAGTCTTTCAGTCTTGGAACAAAATGCAATAACAGATCCTTTCATGTTAGCTGCACAATGTGTGCTCAAGGTAATACTGAAGCATAGCCTTGACAGGTGCTGAAAATTTTGCATTTAACATTCTGAAATGCATTTTTTCCCTCCCCTCAAGATTAAAAAAAAAAATAAAAAGCCAAAACTTCAATTCAGTAGAAGTGGTAACACAAAGGTGATAGTAATTACTTCAGTTTAAAATAGTGCTGTTGCATTTACAATTATAACAAAGTCCATTTTACATAATATGTTTTCATTGAGCAATTATGGGGATTAGTGACTGCTAAACTGTATTGTGTTGCATTTTTTACTGTGTCTTAAGAGCAGAGCAGAATTTATTGTTTGGAAGTTATTAAAAATAGCTGTAGATGTTTATGTTTTATTTAGAAGCTGTCAATAGTGTTTTTATTTGGAGAAGAAAAGGATAAGTATTTGGAGAATGTATCATTTCTTCATCAGTTAGTAGTCTCCAGAAAAGAGAAAAATCATAAAACTGTCATTTTACTTTGAAAATAAGTCCTTAGAAAAATTCTTCAAAGCTGTAATTAACAATCAGTGTTCAGAGACAACATATGGCCAGACCAGCCCATGAAATTCTTAGAGTCAGTGAATCTCTGCAAGATCTTACCCCAGTAACCATCACATGGATAAAAACAGATTTGGGCCTGGAGATATTTAAATTAACTTAACTGAAAAACTACTTTGTGTATAATATTGTTGAAATAAACATTCTGGGTAAGGAAGTTCAATTTGTTGACTATCAAATTGTTCTGTCATGCCTATCATTTTAGTTTGTTGTCTTAAAGATGCTGAGGAGCAACCCGTCACAATGCACATGGATCATTTATGCTTTCTAAGAGATCAATCAGTTGTATGAGTATTCAACATTTGAGGAGGGAAAAAATTTAACAGAAATAAAAATAATTTAGAAATATAGCCTCCAGCAATCAAATACTCTTTAAAAGTGGTGAACCTGAAAGACAGAAGGCTTCAGGGTGACCTAATTACAGACTTCCAGTTCCTGAAGGCAGCCTATGAGGAGAAAGCCAAGATGGAGAGAGACTTTTTACAAGGGCATGTAGTGAAAGGGCAAGAGGCAACGGCTTCAAACAGAAAGAGAGTAGGTTTAGGCTAGATATTAGGAAGAAACTCTGTACTGTAAGGGTGGTGAGCCACTGCAACAGGTTGTCCATGGAAGTCATGGATGCCCCACCCCTGGAAGTGTTCAAGGTCAGGCTGTATGGAGCTCTGAGCAACCTGGTCTAGTGAAAGATGTCCCTACTGATTACAGGAGGTTTGGAACTAAACGGTCTTAAAGGCATCTTCCAACCAAATAATTCCATTAATTAAAATACGGGAAACCCTTTGATTTTTCTGAACTGGTGAGAGTTGGATGGTTGTAAGGATAGGGAATCTTCTCGTCCATCGATGGTAAGCATTGATTACGTATGTGTGATTAGAATAATCGTTAGTCTAACAACAACTTCCTATCCCATTGCTTTAATTCCAATAGTAAATGCTTTTTCTACTAAGTTAGTGTCTGAGTTATTAGTCTTAGGAATCTTAGTTTTGCATTTCCTTTGTGCATGCAATTCTTCTTTAAATCCTGATATGAAATCCTCATTTTGTTATACAATTAAAAGATTAATAAGAAACAGAAAAAGAGTTAGAGAGTCCCACATGAACACCAGCTAGGTCTAGTTTCAGTGCCAAAGGAGTTCCCCATTTGAATTTTATACAACAGACAAATGTGTAAGAATAAAAGAAAGAAGAAGGTGAAGACATTTTGAAAAAACAAGTCCTAATGGTCTAATAATAACAGCCTTAATTTTGTCCCAAGACTTCTTGAATTAGGTTATGCAAATCTAGTCAGTTTATGATTTACTAATCCTGAAAAGTCTCGCAATTTATTCCTGAAGGTATTGCCAAGTACCGTACTTCAAGTACATGCTTTGGTGCATGCTGATGATCACTTGTGAAACAATTTACTGAAATTGTCTCTTTATTGGTATGTCATCTCAGTTGCAGTCCATCATATTTGTTTAACAATTAGTTTCTGTCTCATAGAGCTGATGTTGTTTGTTCTTCCATTTCAAGGGTTAGCTATCTCCCTTCATCCTTATCTTAAAGGTGGAAAAAAAGTTGGGGGAAAAAGCAGTGATGAGCTGTTGTGAGGTACAGGTACAATCATGGTTATGTTTGAAAACATGAAATCAAAAAGTTACAAAGGAACTCAAAGGGCTGAAGTGACAGAAAAGGAAACTGCTTCTCTAGGAGATTCCTTTTTCTTTCCTAAAAGGTGTATAGATATAGATGCTTATGGCTGTCTTTCAATAATTTATTTGCAGCGATCTGAATTGTTTGATTGAGTTTCTGATTGAGCTTTTGAATGTTAATAACGTTCTTCATGGACAGTCAAAAATTACAAGATATTCTAAATGTAATTTGTACTCCACTGGCCTATTTTGTAAAACTTATATACAGCCAATAATTTGTGCAAATGCCTTTACTATATTTTCCACAGCTTTCCTGAAGTCTGTTTGCTAATATTTGAATACATTTTTAAACTATAGTTGGATCATAATGAATATTTCTCCAGCTTAAAAGTGAAATAGCTGACCAAAGATTCATATTTCTAAAGGAAAACCCCCACTGTTGTCATAAATTATTCCAGTGAATTAGAATGACTATGAGGTCATTAAATGAAAAGATTTTCATTATGATAAAGGCCTTGAGGAGTAAAATGTATGACACTTCGTTTCTCTATGGTTATTTACGAATCTCAGATGTTACTTGCCATAGAAATAAAATAGGACATAATTACTGAAAACCTTCAACCTGTGTATGCTTAAGTATAGATAAACTGTAGTTGTCCCTCCTTTTCTACTTCTTTAAGGGCAAATATTCCTTAGAGCTTCTTTTTTTCAAATTTTGCCACTCCTCTGTTTCCATTTAAGCTTTTGAAATAAACAGAAATAGTCCTGGGTTTGGGTTGTTTTCCTATTTTGTCTGGCTTTTCTTTTTTACTACCAAAAATCACTTCCAGCTTATTGCTATAAAGAGATGTGCTTCTCACACTTTTTTTCTGAGTTCTTAGGCCTTTACTGATAAGTGAACTTCACCAACACTGTGCCTGGACTTATAGGCAAAGCAGTGAGTTAATTTTTTTAAAAGGGACACAAGGCCCAGCTTTTGACATGGTTTCAGTGTCACTGCAAAATTGTGCCAGTAAAGCCAGCATAAACCAAAGAGCAGTCATTAGGTTCAAGGGCTGGCACAGATAAGATAAATACCATGACTATACTCATGGTGTACTGTTAGACTGACAAATTATGAAAGGAAAATCAAACAAAACAAAATAATTAATCCCAAAAATGCCCATTATATCATCTGTTTAGACCTCTGGTACAACGCAACCATATATGTTCAAATATGTCTATGTACATAGGCAGATTCTGGTTGCAGTGCAGAACTGAACCACATTCTGCAGAGAGGGAAGCGCAGAGATCAAAATGCCTCTACAAAGGCAGGGAACTTACTGGCTACCATAAGCATACATAGATAAAAAAAGGAGATGAAACTGTCAAGTTGCCTCCAAGTTTCAGAGCAAATCAACTTTTCCTTCTTCTTTCCTTTCCCTTTTATTCCCCGTTTTTAGGAAACAAGTCTTCCTGTTCTCACATTTAGTCAGTGCCATACAACTGAGAGATGTTTCAGAGAAAGGAGATAAAAAACGCAGCAATCAAAAACATATCTGAACAGTTGTGCCTCTAAGGATACTGTTCTCCCTAATCCCTGTGGGAGAGTAGCTGAAGCCTCATGGCAATATTGTTTTCTTAACAGTTCAGAAACTAATAATCCCAGCGAACTAACTCAAATACTCCTATGGTCCTGAAATTTCTCCCACAAATTATATCAAGCTATAATATTTAGGGGAAAAAAGTGGTCTCATCCAAGGCACACCAGGAGGTGGTTAGTTACCATTTTCCATGGAAGCTGTTCAATGGCCTTTACAGCCAGGAAATTGTTTCTAATTTCAAGGCTGATTTTGTCTAGTATCAACTTCCAACTATGAGCTCCTGTTACACTTTGAGCAGCAAAATTGAAAAGCATTCTGTTACCTGATTTTTATCCTGCATATTAGATTTCCACAGGGATTCAGAAACATTTTACACAACTCCTTGATCAGATGAACTATTAAAGGCTTTTTTTCTTTTTTTTCAAATAAATTTTGAGCGTTACTTTCAAATGTCTTTGGTATTTCAACACTTAGGTCCACATATGGATCCCAGGAGGATACATAATAATCTTTAGCAGTTGGTTCATCAGTGGAATATGCAAATGCAACCATCAGTTTCCCTCTACTTTGTGATACTCTTCTTTTTATGGATATAGCAATATTTTGGCCACAAAAATTGTTCTGTAAACTTATCCTTAAACAATTATCTGTACTTGAATTTCAGTAGCTTTAGTCTGTCACCTTTGCTTCCTTGTTTCTGGCTAGTATACAAACAGATTTGTGTTCTTTTAATCAAGTAATTTAAATCATTCCCTGACTCTACAATATAGATATTATATACCATAATTCGTAGTCGCATGCCACCTGCAAAATTCTCCAGGATGTATTCAATATCTCCATCCCAACAGCTGATGAGGAAACTAAGTAGGACCAAATAAAGAGTTGGTCTTTAAAAGATCCTAGTATAATAAATTTATATGTTTATATATAACACATTCAAAATTTATCAATGATCCTTTTCCTAGTCCACCTATGTTTATCTTTTAATCAAAATGTATGTTAAGAGCTTTGAAAAAATCCCCATGTCTTTAATCATAACTATGGTCAATTGCATATAGTCTCTAAAAACACCATTGAGTTTGTATAAGGAGATGAACTTCCCAAGAAACTCTAATGACTACTTCAAATTACTCTTAGATTCTGAATTGTAAATTAAATGCCCCATTAAATATCCCACTTTGAGGTCATACTAAATAATTTATAATTTCCCAGTTATTTATTACTACTCTTTTAAAGGAGTTGCATAAACAATCTTCAGCTTTTGTTCAATATTGTCATCAGTTTTTCAGAGGGCTCATCTCATTTCTTTCAGGCTGTAAGTTACAAAAAGAAAAGGAAAACAAACAAGAAATCTACCTTTTTTTTTTTTTCCCAGAGGTACTAATTTTCTATTTTCAAAATTTTGTTCTGTACTTGACAAGAAACACAAACAGCACAGAGGCCGCAACTGGGGATATGATGTGTCTAATTCCCAGTATACAGATTAAAAGGAGACACAAAATCAGCAAAATTTACTGTTCAAAATTATCTGGGATGCGACAGACCAGATAGAAAACAGTTTCATTGGCACATTGCAAAAAAGGTGTTAAAATGAGATTTATTGTTTCACACAATGAAAATTAATACTTAGTTCCTGAGGTGCTGAGATTCAAAGAAACAAACTGTAGCCTCATTTCCATTTTTATAGCTATAGGTATTAAAGATTTTATATATGCTTACTGTTTAAGTGCTTAGTTCTGTTGCCAAAACACATATGGAATGTAGTGGCATTTGGAATATCACAGGCTTACAGCTGGCCTTCAAAAGGGCATGATTATCTCATAAGCCCTTGGTCATGTCTACCATCAGCATGTAGCATATTCATTTCCTATGATTTCATTGTAATTTGAGAACTTTGGGGTTGTAATCTGGTATTCATAACTGCCTTCCTAGTTCACCACAGAATTACTGAAAGCCAGTGTGACCAAAAGGCTTTTGGTTCTCAACCACCATCAATATACCTCACATACTGTACAGTTATTTTTTATCACTGTTAAAATGAGTTGCACTTACCAAGTTAAGGCCAGTATAAAGTTCATACTGAAATCTGGGTATTTCCATGGATAGTGTCTGAGTCAGGAATGCTCTGACACTGATTAGGTCCTCATCAGTTTAGTGCTCCTTCTGTCCCTACAGTCCTGTCACCTACTTTTCCCTTTCCTTCTCTTTTCTTTTATTCTCTTCTTTTGTGTTTGTTTTGTACTTTTTTTCAATCACTCCCTCTCCGCTTCCTCTTTGTATACATTAAAAACTGATCCACTGTTCAGTTAACTCTCTGAACACAATAGCCCAGATCTCACTAATGTTGTCCCCATTTTCAAGAAGGGCAAGAAGGATGCTGGGAACTGCAGGCCTGTCAGTCTCACTTCAGTGCCTAGTAAAGTCATGGAAAAGAATATTCTGGGAGTTACTGAAAAACACCTGGAGGACAACGCAGTCATTGGTTGCAGCCAACATGGCTTCAGGAGGTGGAAGTCCTGCTTGTTGATCCTGATTTCCTTCTAGGACAGAATAACAGTTAATCAAAGGAAGAGAGTTGATGTAATCTTTTTGGACTTCAGCAAAGCTTTGGATGCTGTCCTCACAGTCCTTCTGGACAAAATGTCCAGCATACAGCTGGATAACAGTGTTATGGGAGAGGTGAGCAATTGGCTCATGGGTCAACCACATAGAGTTATAGTGAATGGGGTAATATCAAGCTGGTGTCCAGTCATTAGTGGGGTTCTGCAGCGCTCCATCCTCAGCCCAGTCCTCTTCAACATCTTTCTTAATGACTTGGACACAGGACTTGAAGGAACAGTAAGTAAGTTTGCTGATGGCACTAAACTGGGAGGAATTGTTGACTCCCTTGGGAGCAGGTGGGCCCAGTAGAGACACCTTGACAAATTACAGAGATGGGCAATCACCAAGCATATGAAGTTTAACAAAGGCAAGTGCCAGATGCAGGCAACCTTGATTGTGTGTATAGACTGGAAAATGAGATCTTGGAGAGCAGTGCTGAGGAAAGGCACCTGAGAATCCTGGTCAACGGCAAGTTGAATATGAGTCAGTAGTGCTGTGGCAGCCAGGAGGGCCAACTGTGTCCTGAGGCGGCATCAGACAAAGCATTGCCAGCCTGGCAACAGAGGGGATTGTCCCTCTCTGTTTTGCACTGGACCAGCCTCACCTTGAGTACTGTGTGCAGTTTTGGACACTACAATATAAAAAAGACATTAAGCTATTGGAGAGCATCCAAAGGAGAGCCAAAAGGGTGTTGGATGGTCTGGAGGGGAAGTTGTATGAGGAGTGGCTGAGGTCACTTGGTTTGTTCAGTCTAGAGAAGAGAAGACTGTGGTCTTCAACATCCTAATCAGGGAAGCAGAAGGGCAGGCACCAATCTATTCACTCTTGTGACCAGTGACAGGACTTGACGAAATGGCATGAAGCTGAGTTGGGGGAGGTTTAGGGTAGATATCATGAAAAGGTTCTTTACTCATAGATGACCTGAGCACTGGAACAGGTTCCCCAGGAAAGCAGTCACAGCCACAAGCATGTCTGAGTTCAAGAATGATTTAGACAATGCTCTCAGGCACATGCTGTGATTATTGCACAAGGACAGGAGTTGGATTCAGCGATCCTGATGGGCCTCTTAAGTATATTCTCATGTATCAGCAAACAATGTAAATGTTAATCAAAAGATATGTTTAAGATATTTCTATTCTCAGCATAATATTGATCTATGTGGTCACTTCTGTTTTAGTCTTGTGAAAATTGTTACACACAGAAAAGCAAGCATAGCCTATGTCAAGACATACTGTGCTCTCCAAAACAAGTAGCCTAAAGAGAATGCACATCTGAAAAAGTATTTCATTTTTCTGTAGGTAAAAGACTATTAATGCAAGGAAGTCACCTTGCCTTGGAAGACAGCATGTACTGGTGAAATGGTCACCATTCAAACTAATCATCCATATATATGAAAAACTTTGCACTTGAATGTGTGTCAATAAGTGCTTAGGTTTCAGCTGAACCGCTGTTTTTCTTCAGCCTTCTCATCTATAATAAGTATCCCTTCCCACACAAACATACATGGAACACTAATTTACCTCTTTTTACAACAACAAAACAACTAGTTATAAGAAAGGCTTTATTGTGCATTTTTAACAAATATGTCAAATAAACTGAAAAGCAGCAGAAGAAATGCAAAAATAAAGTACTTCAGAACAGGCAAATAGAAGAGCTTTGGGATATATGCTGAATGTGATAAATAGCCCTTCTGCTAGACCCAGAGCACCAGAAGAATTGCTCTTACCTTTACAGCCTGTAGCCACGTTAACCAGAGATCCCAGGGAAAGTTGCAAAAAATTACTACTTAATTATAGAGTTGGTTAGTTCTGAGATTTTTTTATGTGCTCGTATGGGCTTTATCTTATTCTATATTCTGAGAATTAATTCAGTTCATAAGATTACACTTCATACAAATTTACTGAATCAACCTTTTAGCTGACATATTGCAGAAAATTTTGAGATGGATTAATTTCTAGTTATAAGCTGTCTGAAACTTGGGTATAGGGAGGAAACTGGAATATAGGTTCCTTCTGTCATCAAAGGAATTGATAAGTGATACACCTTCTTATGTTCTTACAGGATTAAATTACTGAGAACCATTATTTCTTTGAGATAACACTTAGATAATTACTAGTATTTTAAATTATTCTATAAAAGGAATCTTAATGTTATAGCCAATATGTAAACTCATGCAAAAGAATAGCACAGCATGAGACAAGCATTCAGCTACTTTTATGAGTCATGTTGCTTCTATGCCAGTCATTCTGTGTGGCATCAGCCACTATAACTAAAAGCAAAGATGAATAGCAGAAACTAGTAGTCTAGTGCTTTGATTCATAAGCAAATAATTGCAGTCTTTTATTATTCTCAGTGCCCTGTAAAGCTGTGCAGTGGTATGTAAAAAATATTATGAAATATTTATCTGTTTTAAATTTGTGGTTTATGAAATGCAGCAACAGACTCACAAAATCACAGAATCACAGAATTATTGAGGTTGTCAGGGACCTCTGGAGGTCATCTGGTCCAACTCCCCTGCCCAAGCATGGTCACCTAGAGCCAGTTGTCCATGTCCAGAGAGCTGCTAACAGTGGATGATTTCCACCAAATGCTGGTGAGCAATTCTGCTCTGAGGGGCTCAGCTATGCGTGATTCAGCTCTAGCCCCTCAAAGCCAAGCAAGGCTCCCTCTGCTCCAATCCCCAAGGACGCTGCACCCAGAAGAGAGGTCCAGACACCAGGAGGCTCAGTGGCAGAAAAAGCAAACTTTATTGAGATCATCCGCTTTTATGGGCTCAGCAGGGAAGTTTCTAGAACAAGGGGCGGAGCTAAGCTTCCCATTGGTCAGAAGGCATGCAAATGAAGGATTGAAAATGGACCAATGGGGGATAGGGGTGGAACTTCACAATAAACCAATAGGGAGAAATGGCAGGAAAGGAGCCCTAGGGGATTATGGGAAGAAGAAACTCGGACAGGGAATGACTAGGGGAAAAATACAATGGGGAGGGCATGTTTATGATGTACTTTTAATTAAACCTCTGATGTTAACCTAATAACATTAGGGGCGGTAGAAATCGGAGAGTCCACACTCCTGTAGGTCCAGCGCTTTAAATACTCCTGCCATTTAGTAAATCCTGGGTCTTCTCCCACATTGCTGAAGACCTTCAAGGATGGAAAATCCACCTTCTCAACACAGTGACTGGCCACCCTCACAGCAGAAGAGTTTTTTCCTTGTTTTGACAGAAACTCCTCTGTTTCAGTTTGTGCCCATTGCCTCTGTTTCTGTCATTGAGCACAACTGAAAAGGTCCTAGCTCCAGATTCTTTACACCCTTTCTTTGGCTACTTACATTCCTTTCTTGTCTTTCATTTGCTTGGAAATGATTTCCAGGATTAGTTACTCCCTTACCTTCTATGAATCAAGGTGATACTGACCAGTCTGTAGTTTTCAGGCTCCCCCTTCTTGACCCTTTTGATGACAGAAGTGACATTTTCTTCCCTCTAGTCTTCAGTCATTCCCTCCAATTGCCATGATTGTTCAAAGATAATTACTGATACCTGCCAGTTCTCTCAACAGTTATGGATGCATCCCATCCCTGCCATGGACTTTATATGCCCTGTTTGTTTCAGTATTTTCTGACCCAATTCTCCTCCCCCAAAGAGGATTGTGTTTCTATACATGATAAAACCTAGTTTACAGGCAGATCAAGGGTTTGGCAATGTCATATGAGTTGCCACAATATGTTTAGACATATTTTTAAAGTAAGTGATTCAAGAGCAGTCTGAAACACCTGATGCATTTAATTTGGTTAAAAATGTTAGTAAATTGTTTAGTGTTCAATGCTAAAGAAATTAGTTGACACAGAAGGGTCTATGGATCAAGAAGGTAACGGAAATATCTTGAAACCAAAGTTGTGTTAGCTTTCCACTTTGAGATCTCAGAGGTTCTTCTGTTGCTTTTATACACCTTCGGAATTCATGAATTCATAATGCCTAATGTTAAACTAGGCAGAAACAACGCTAATCTAGAATCTAGATCCTTCTTTTCTCAGGCAGGGATACAAAAACAGGAAATGAGATGTACTGAAATACATGAAAGGCAATATAATTGCTGCATCTTTTGCAATACTTTAGCTGCCTGAGGAGATTTTTGTTCAAAGAAAAGGACAAATAAAAGATTCATTACATGTAGTGGATTAGTTGAACTATTTACTAAAATTATCCCTGAGATATGAGCACTATAAGAACATATAAATAGTCACAGCATACTAGGTTGAAAGGGACCTCAAGGATCATCTGGTCCAACCTTTCTTGGCAAAAGCACAATCTAGGAAAGGTGGCACAGCACTCTGTCTAACTAGATCTTAAAAGTGTCCAGTGCTGGGGAACCCACAACCACTTCCCTGGGGAGATTATTTCAATGACTGTTTGTGAAAGTTTTCCTCTTGTGTCTGATCAGAATTTCCCCAGGAGGAACTTATATTCATTACTCCTTGTCTTCTCCATGTGACTACTTTTAAAAAGGAAGTCTCCATCTTCTGTGTAGACACCCTTTACATATAAGAACATGGTGATAAGGTGTCCCCTAAGCCTTCTCTTCATCAGGCTAAACAAGCCCAGTCGTCAGTCTTCCCTCCTATGGCAGACTTCTCAATCCTTTGATCATCTTTGTGGCCCTTCTCTGGATCCTCTCTAGCCTATCCACAAAATGTACAGTAGTTATGTGAGTTACTATTATAACTCAATGCTTTTAAACTGAGGATACATAATGCCATATGTGGACAGCTTCATTCAGTCATCCATGTTTCTATTTGGATAAAAATTAGATATAGAATTGCTTCCATATATGGAAGTATGAATGCTTCCCTGGCTTAGGCTGCACCCTTAGAGAGAAATCACTCAGCTTACTTTACTTAGGACTGTGTACTTACCCTTTCTCCCTGGAAGTAGTTTTGTTTAGTCCAGAAGTTCACTGCTTTGCAGAGGCAGTTTATATACAAAGGGAAAATACAAGACTTGTGCAATGTCAGTAAGTCAGAATAGAAAAGAATGCCTCCCTCATAGTATGGGAGAATGAAAAGTATCAAAGTGTTTATAAAAGATTGAGAAGTTAACCAAGAAGTTTTGCTTGAATTATATTCCAGATTTATATTCTTGATTTGCAGAATCAAGACATTGGAAAGAAGTAGCAACTGACAGCTGTGAGTTGCAAAGATAAGAGCACTTGGATGCACTTTGCAGCTTTTATAGACATTTAGAAATTAAACAATTATCTAACCTTTCAATCTCAAGTCACAAAAATAGCCTCAAGAATATGTTTTTTCATAGTGAGGAAGTCTAGGAACTTGCCACATACAATGGTCTATGGTTTGCTGGGAAAAAATTCATGTCATCAATAGATAAATATTACTTTAGCCTTTAGCTATGCTAGAGCAAAGAAAACTGGACAGCAAAAAATAATAAATTGCTGGCTTTATGAATGATACACACTATTCCTTTTTTCAACTATGATTAATAATAGTGGACTAGTTTTACTCCAAGGTAGTTGATTATTAAGACATAGCTGAAGAGACCGACTCTTGGTCTAGGAACTATATTGCATCCTAACTCACAAATCTATCCATGCCAAAACAAAGAGGCTAATGGATTAACAAAAAAGACATGTACACATCCTTTTAAAAATTATAATACTTCAAGGGCAGTACATAAACTGCTTTCCTGGAGTTAAATAGACTAGGGAAACAGGTTGACCAATATCTACTTTTGTGTAGAACAAATGCATGGTTTCAAGCCAAGCAGGTGCCTTTAGGACAAGTTGAGACATTTGCTGCTTATGCCAAGGTCAAAATATGACTCGATAAACTGTTTGCCAGAATGAGGGTTGAGCAGGGGCCTTAGTTCTGCTTTAAGCAGAAGCTGGATGTCTGCCTGGAAGGCGATACGAAGCCATGAAGATCTCAAGAACACATCTGACACTTCCACTTGTGGAAGTTACAGGCTCGAATCAGGTACAGAGACATCAGTAAGATTCAGGGAGGGCATCTAACACTTATGACAGGAATCTGCAAAGAACAGTTGAGTGAGTTGTATAAATTAGCTGAGAGACAAAAAAAGAAATATTTATATTTGGTTCCTAATGTAAGGCAGCATCAGCAACTCCTGGTTTTCTTCTACCATTAACTTTTCTATACTTGTGTGTTCTACAGTTTTTATATGTACATCACTCTCTCTGGTTTTTTCCAGTGTATATGTACATACACAAGCTCACGTATATGAGCACACACACACATGCACACATACAGACTTTATTAAAACTGTCTTTTATAAGGTTCATATTGATATCCTGTAGTCTGGCTGTCTGTTTTGTCTTTCCTCTTTTAGCTATCCATATTTTCTAATCAACAGAAAATTAAAAAATACTTACTTTTGTCTGTGAAGTTAATTTTTCATCAAATTTTTCATTGATGCTATTTCTTTTTACCATCACCAGTCTTTAAAAAAATTCTGCAATATTAATTTACTGGCTTGAAGCTTTTCTTATAATTAGTATTGTCTGCCAGTGAGTTATTTGCGCTTAACACCAACCTTTTGAGTGTTAGTCTAGTGCTAGATGAATGCCAGTCCCGGCTTTGTAGCAATGGTGAGCTGAAGGGAGGTTAGAGTTTATGAAATGCTGCCCTCTTGTGCCTCATTAAGACGAGATTGGAAAGAGCAACTTGTGTTTATTTCCGTATCTCTCTCTCTATTTTTGTTTGGTTGGTTAGTTGGTTGGTTTGTTTTGTAGTTACAATTAAATGGTATGATCACATACTCGGTTCATATTTTGGTGGACTACAGCAGATTGCTACTTCCTGTGACTGTTTCATATTTTTTTGAGAGTTTCATCTTTTGTTTTTGGTAAGCAAAGGAGCAAGGGATATTTCCTGACAAATTTTATTATCAACAGATCAGTAGGAGAATTAAAATAAATGCTCACAGCAGAAATGGCAAGCTGCAAAATTATATAGTTTGGAGAAGTGCATGCAGATACAAAAAATATGCAAATACACTCAAATAAAAAGAATAGGAAAGGGAAAATAATTCGATGATTTCTCAAAAAAAGAGTATTTAACATTTCATTAAGTAGTGAGCACTGTCCCAGTGGCACATTCTAGATTATATAAATACATCTGGCTGATAATTAAATCGATAAATAATTCCATTAAGAAGAAAATAATAACTAACATTTGTATATAATTAAGTTATATGTCTGAGCATACTAAGAAAGTAGCTACAAAACTGGAAACAGGAAGGGTGCCTGTGCTTCCTTAAAGGAGTGAAAGACTTATCTCAGCTTTCTTCAGATCTGCCTCATTCCAAACCTACAACATACCTTCATTTTAAACTTGCCTGAGAGCTATGACTGAAGTGAGGGCAAAGATTAACACCTCCTCAAGACCAGAACTTTCAACAAGGCTTTGTAAGGCCATCTTTATGCTGGATTTAGTCTGTATTTAGAAAACTTCAGGATGCCTATTCAAGTCTTATGATCAGCCTGTTTTTAGCAAAACCACTTGTACATTATATGAGGATGTTAAAACCTAAATTTGATGCATTGATATTGATATTGTTGGGAAAAGCCTTAGATCAAGGAAACCCAAAAACCAAAATAAAACTCTTATAAGGCTTGTATTGCTGCTGCCCTTAAGGTAACTTGTACAATCAGACTTGAGGACAGGAAATAATATAGAATGTAAAGGGAATCAATAATATTTTTCTGGTTATCAAAAGCTCATGGGATCAATTTGCAGCTATAGCTGTTCTTCACAGGTTGGTTTGTCACACAAGAACAGTGAAATTAAAAAATGAAGAAAAATTTCACAGCAATTACACAACAGTTAGATAAGATATAATTGCTTGCTGCATGCTAATTTTGTAGCATTTAATTTTGGCATTACAATCACTGTGTCATCTGTGTTCCATCATCAGTATGTTTCCTTGTGTTATGCCTTACAAACCAGAGCTAAGAGTTTCCTTTAAATACTTCATTGTTGTGTGAAACAAAAACCCCTGTATATGAGATCAGAACTTTTCACATGAGGTATTTAATCTTTTTGAATTTGAGAACAGGCCATTGGAAATCTAGAAGTGTAAGCTAGATTTCTCTTTTGCATTTGTGAAATTCTGTCTCTATTATGAAAAAAACCTCCCAGACCTACCCAGAAGCTGTTTGCCTAAGACTTGTTCCCTACTTTGTGCAATCTCTAGACTCTGACATGAGCTTTCCCTATCACAGAGTGCATAATACCCTTCCTTGAGTTATGCAAGGAAATTGGTATTACAGTTTTACAAATCTGAAATTCTACTTATTCTAAATCTAAAGAGGGGGTGGAGGAAGACTGGATTGGAGCAGGTGTTCAACCTTTTTCACTATTGACAAGAGGAAAATCAAAACCAGTCATTTTTCAATAATATTGTCCCTAACTCAAGGGAAGTCAAAAAATGAAGGCAACACTAAGTGTCAGATAAAGGTTTCTCCTGGAAGTAAAAATCCAACAAAATGTTGTGTGCAGTTGAAGCTGCGATAAACTTCTTCCAATACAATCTGCACAATTACCATGAGCAAGTCAATTCAAGAAAGTTACTTAAAACTACAAAAAATATTATCACTTAAAGCCAATTATGACCAATTAGCAGCAATCAAGAAAGAGACATCTGAGTGCCTTTTGATTACTGAAAGTCAAAATGTCCCGTAACAACTATACACAAGGAACTTCTAAGACTACATCAGATTCTGGTAACTTCGCAAAATATCTGTAAGTTTATTAGGGTAAAAGCCTGACAATATTTCTGATCCAAGATTCACAGTACAAAGGTATAAATAATATATATTTAAAAGATTAAAAAAACCCAAAACAAAACAAAAAACAACAGAACCCCCCAAATAGTTCAGGCATCTGGCTGATGATCTGCAAATCTGGATGATATGGATATGTCTACTTACAGAGTAGCCAATTCTCCATGTTGCAACCTACATTCCTAATTCCTTGATCAGCCTATTGCAGGGTGCTAAGGCTTCAGCTCCTCCTGCATGCTCAGAGATAATGTCAAAGAAAAGTTAAGCATAGGAAAGATGACAAGCTTTCCTATTCTGATGAAGTTGGGATATGTCCTGACTCACGTATGGACAAGACTCAGCTACCGGCTGCAACATAGGTTAGACATGCTCTATTGTGTTAATACAACTGGTTTTTAGTAAGTGGTGATGAATAAATAAATTTATTGCAAAATTAATTTGAAACACTTCTGTCTTTCTCTCAGCATTCTGTGGGTCTGTCTCAAAGAGAAAGATATTCTTATACAGTCATATCAGTATCAGCTTCCTTATTCAATTTGCTGTAAATGGAGAAGGTTTCTAATTGTTTGTAGGAAGAAAACATGAGTTAGCATAAAATATTTCTGAAAATATTTGATTTGGTAACATCTATCACTTCAAGGCTGTTTTCTAGGAAAGCTCTTCTCAAACTCTTCAGCATACATACTCGAAAGTATTTGTGAGGGAGAATGAGTTGATAGTCAATTTCTGAGTGAGTAATTAGTCGTCCTGTCACAGTTAAGAGAATGGCAGCATTATATCCCCAAAATACAGTAGTGACAGCAGTGCAGTAAAAATATTTTTACTAGGATGAACTGATCTTGGAAGATTTTAGGTACTTTAGAATGGAAATGGCAAAAAATTGGAGTTAGTATAGTTCGCATGGAGGAGAGACATGGACACAAGGGCTATGAAGAGAATTAATTATCAGTGTCTTCTTCCAAGAAACTAAGGAAATCCTCCCTTGCTTGGCATGACAATAATAACTTTAGATAGAACTACAATGCCCACATTTATATGATATATCTGTGCTTATCTTTGCAAGTAGCCATCAAGGAAGAAGGGACAAAAAAATTCTGTATTTCTGTCAGATCTCCTGTCAACTCATGCAGAAGTTAGCAAAACTGTGGATGGAATCTTTCCACAGTCAACAGATATATAAGACAAAATACTAGAAAGCTGTATTTTCTCCAAAAGCATTTGGGATATTTGAGAAACTATTCATGGTATAAAATTACTGTGTAGAGCTATCATTAACAGGAATGACTGTAAAGGATGTGGAATTCTTACTAGCCAGAGAATCCCAAAGCAGGGATCTGGTCCTGTCGTAGGCTCTGAGCCAGGGATCTGGTCCTATGACACACAATTCTACATCAGGACACTCAAATAGTCCTATATCATAAGGGTATGCCTCCTTTTCAAGCTAAACACTCTGTATGGCACATATGTGACACACTCCAGAACTATGAATTCAGTTCAAGCATGCTTAATCATAAGGCACAAATACGGGAAAAAGGTAATACCCAACCTACAAGGCAACTAGAAAGACTCTTCATATCTTTTATAAAAACATAGCAAATTTCAATTTCATTGACCAAAGTCTCTCTACCCTTGCCTGATGTTTTATCATGTATCCTAAAATCAATTTGTTTGGAGGGGTCTCCATAGACTTACACAGAAAATCAATATTTTATTTACCAAGTCTTTCCTACCAAACTATCTAATCTCCCTAATGACACTCTTGAGTGACTGAGTAATAGGTCTTCTCCGGTGAGTTTCTGTCTCTAGACCCACACTATGTGGCAGCCATAAGGAAAACAAAAGAGAGGAGAAGGAGTATGTACACAGAAACACACACCTGTTGATTTCTTTTTTTCTCCAGCTGTTATGTGAGCATTTCAATCTCATGTCAAGTATCTGTATTACCAATGGTACAAACCAATATATTACATGTGTAACTCTAGCCTAGTAATTTCCAGATATTCACATATATTTGACACCTTATATGTAATAATATGTTAACATCTCCTCCTCTAAGGCAAAAGCATTTTGAGATCCTTCTGACTGAAAGAAATTACTATAAAAATTAGAATCACCCCTTGAACTTTATGTAAGAGATGAAGTACCTACTCAGGTACAAAACTACTTGCTAGGAAGAAATTTTGAATGAGTAGGAGTACTGCTTCGGTTATTTGTTTTCCTGGAGAACCTCTCCACTATTACACACACTGGTATACTAGCTTGGACCAGTATTTCCAGATGCATTGCCTTACTAGAATAGTCATTGTCTCAAATTCTTCCTATCCAAACATAGTTAATGAACTCTTCTTTTGCTTACTCATGGTCTGGAAGAAAATGGCTGAGCTTTAGAAAAAAACTCTGCAATAATTCAGAAAAAGGATTGAGCTTCTTGTTTTTCCTACTTTCTTACTTCCTTTTCATATTTGAAGGCTTGTAAACAGGCTAGACCTACAGCAATTATAATGTTTTGAGCTTTTGATTTGAGAGTCCTGAGGCATTCATTGCTCCCTTAATAGGGCCTGGGCACATGCTACTGTAAGGAAATATGCAGAATAAAAGGTAGACCATATTGTAATATGTGTTTCCTAACACCTGAAGGAAACAGTTCTTTCAGAGGAAAATTGCACTTTTCCCTTTAAGATTATAAAGAAGTCTGGGAAGAGAAGTGCAAGGACTAACTACTGATACTCTTCAGATTCATTCAGTATAAAGCTGGAAGCTGTTACATATCCTAGAGCATTGTCTAATAATTCCTATTTAGTATCAGATGAGATATATGAGAAAAGAAATTACTTTGTCTTAATTGTGAGCAAAAGGTTCAGCTCTGCTAAAAAAATCAGGAAAAGCATATGAGTTTTATATGATTTCTTAAACATTCTGGCTGCAGATTTAATCAAACCTGTTCAGTGGAATGCCAGTGGCAAGGAGACAATAAGAAACTTGTTGATGCACAGAAGAAATACAGAATGTATTCCATGTTTCTGAAATGTACAGAAAACATCAAATGCTTACAGAGTCCTTGTGGAGCAATGAAGGTGACTCCTAATCCTAGAATCCTATAATCTGTGCCTTGGAAGGGACCTCAGAGATCATCTAGTTCCAGCCCCCCTGCCATTGGCTGGGGTTGAACAAAGCCCTATCCAGTTGGTCTTGAACACCTCCAGGGATGTGGAATCCACAACCTCTATGGGATAAGGTTGTAGTCCCTCGATCAGCAAGTACACTATTGCCATTGTCAGTAAAATGACACAGTTTTTGTATAAAATTTCAAGGCTTCAGAACTGAGGCTTGTTAGGTTTGTCACCAGTTTCAAATTTCTGTGGGAACATGTGCTTTGTTGGCAAGTGTCTTCTGTTATGATGTGGAGCACAAGCAGGGAAAAAATAGAGAGTGCATTTTTTGGATTATTTAATAGTCACCTGTTATATTGTCTGACTTACATTTGGCTGAGGCATAATATTGTTACTATCCTAGCCGATGCTAATCAGAACCAGCAAGTATGCAGCAAGTATACTAATAACAATTAAAATGACTTGTCAGAACGTTAAAAAAAAAAAAAAAGCCACTGCAATAAATTAAAGACTGTTCTAGAAATAGAAATACTTTTTTCTTAGTATCCTCTACTTCAGATTGTTCAGCTATGAGAGCTAATTACTAATGTGAATTTGGTTGTCAAAGTTCCTTCTGTGCAGCATGAATAGGTAATGGATTATTGTATACTCAATGTGATGAAACTAAGAAAGGAAAAAAAATCTATACAAGGTAATTGATGTAATACAGAATACTTGATCAGTAACAAATGTATAACAGGACATTGATACAATAAGAAAGGAATTAAATTACCTGAAAATGAAAAAAAACAGCTGTGTTTTTTGATTTAAAAGCAAGTAACCTTGAAACAATAAACAAATATGAAAATTATTCAGGATATTCACATGAGGAAATGAGTCCTGAGATGTATAAAAACCAAATTGGATACTACTCCAGATTTTTTAATCAAGGTTCCTCTCCCTTCTCTTTTGTATGGTGTCATGCCCTTTTAAAAAATAATTTCTGAAGAAACATTTAATGAAAGACATCAAACATATAAGCAATCAGACCTGCTAGGAAAGGAAATGAAGATGAGACAGGGACAAGTTTGAATCTCATTAGAATTCCTGCCTGGGAGGTTATTGTTAACCTATTTTCCCTATCCTTTCAGAAGTCATTATTTGTGTCAGTCAGAAGCAAAGAAAGAAATGAGAGAGGGAAACACAATGATGTTCTTCCTAATCTTTAAATGGCACCTAACCTATATAAGTAGTTTAACTTGGGGGAGATACTGATGCTATTGATGCTATAATCATCTTTATCTAGAAATACAAGTGTAAAATTAGTGAGACAGGAAAATTATGTAAAATGAGGCGTTACTATATCTAAAACTACTAAGATTTATATGAAGCATATAAATAGAGCTGGTTCACCAACATCTTTTATGCATTCTGATCTCATCTGTAGACTATGGTTTTGCCTTTCACTATGTGATAGCTGAAATAATATTAAGCAGTGAAAGTGTAGCTCGTGGAAAATGTGAAAAAGGCAGTTACTGCTAGGGATTGAAAAACTTCCTCCCACACACACAACCTGATAACTTCTTAATTTTTTTAGCACCAGTTATGAAATTAGTAAGTCAAGCAAGTAAAGATGGCATATTAGGTTGTATTTCTGCTTTTTTCAATACTTTCTACAGTTATGTGTTGCCACCTCAACATCTATTCCCATGTGAGAAATTCCAAAATTAATCCTATAGAAGAATAAGTTTTGTCCAGTATGATATTTTCAACTTGATAAAGAGCATAGGATAAGATGCAAACTTTATTTTCATTCAGTAAATGCCCAGAAGAGATATAATAAAAAGATGTGCCTTAGCTATTATAAACAGTTCTTTCTCAGGCACATATATATATTTTACATGGCAAAGATTCTTGCTTTCTTTGGGCAAGAAGGAAAGAGGTAGAGAATGTGGCCTAATGTCTCTGGAAACCTACAAAATTACAAGTATGTGGACAAATTATGTTAACTTTCTCAATATTGATTTTATGTTCAATTATACACATCTATTTCTCCCATCAAGAGAAGCAAACAGAGGGCTGCCTATATAGTAAAGTATTTCCAATTCAGCAAATCTCCAAAGGTGCAGATTCTAACAACTGATCTGCCAATTTTCATAGCATCTTGGCAGCTTACAGCAATGCACTTCTAACATTTGCATTTGCTGCTGCCAGTTCTTCATGTCTAATAAGCACAGCTTAAATGACATTATCAATTACAGTGTCATCTTCATCAACAACCTTCATTATATTTCCCTGCTATGGAAAAGTACAATTTGAGCACAATAAGGCCTTGAAATTGAAGGAAACAATGACAGTTTTCTATTCTAAGGTTGCTGAGACTACAGCCCACGGGCACTTTCCCTGCAGCTTTGTTTCCTCTCTGTGACATTCATGACTTTATATTTTTCCCATCTAAGTTTTCTTTCTGAAGTAGCATGCTTCTGAAAAAAACATATTTTCATGCTATCATGGCTCTCAGACACAAGATGTTTTTTATCTGAAACAGCTAAAAGAATACTCATTCTCCTTGCAAACTGGAAGAGAAAGTTTAGGATGTCAACAGAAGTGTCATGGGATTCCTCCACTCAATATTCTTCTTTGCTCTGATAGCTCTTCACTTCTAGAAGGAAAACTAATTACCTACTGGTCTATGTGAAGCATAATTGAATCTGGAAAAAGTAGAATATATCTGCTATGCTCGTGATATGCAATAACGGGGGAGACAGTGCTCAAAAAGAAATGAGGAGAAAAAATTGCTGAACTTTCAGACCTGTCATGATGAATTATAATCCATTATCATTTCCCATTGCTTAGTTCACAGAAGATAATATTGGCAATAAGACAGAGATTTCTGGTCTCTGATTGAACATTATGACCAGAAAACATATTTGAAGACTTGATGAAGGTTACTGTAGATAGAGTGTCATGTAGACAGACTGGTGTTTGTCTGTTCTTTGAGTGAGTCTACTTCTTTGAACATGTGAATACAGTGTAAATAGATGTACTGGCACTAAATGAGCCAGCTTATATGTTGACATCACTGTAATTATGGTATCATGAATATAAATTAAACCTAACAGCCTGAATATTTACTCAGCTTCTCAGGAGGTAATGGCAGCTGCTTATAAAATCTAACAGAAGATAATAGATCTAGAATGAATATAGCTACACTATGACCGTCTGGTCTTGGCTACTGTATTTTGTTACTTCCTTTGGAACCTAGGTTCATTGCTACTACACACCAAATGCTAAATTGAAATTTCTAGGTCATTTGTCATTGTGGAGTACCTATGTAGCTCCAAATGATCACCTTTAAAATTGTGGAGCTCTTCAGAGTCAACTTCTATATAATTTTATGTGGGCATTTGCATGAAGCTTTTGAAAGACAGGAACAGTTCACAGCTCAAGTACAGTGTCACTTAATTTTAAATTCTTTTCCCTTTTTCTCATCTTTGGCAACAGCTCAGTCCAAATAGATCCAAGAGGGTACAGATTCCTGATTTGAAGGGAACATGCCATACAAAATCAGTTTCCTGGATTAAAACACTCTGTACATGTCCCTCTTTAGACTAATGGAAATAAATATATCTACTACTGACTTCAACAAGGTCCTGCCTGACCAACTTAGTAGCCTTATGTGATGGAGTGACTACATCAGTGGACCAGAAAAGAGCTACAGAGCTGCTTGTGCTTCTGTAAGGCCTTTGACATAACATCCTTCTCCCTAAATTGAAGAGATACGGATTTGATGGATGATTTGTGCTGGGTAAGTAATGGGCTGGATGGTTACACCCAGGGGGTACTGGTCAATGACTCAATGGGCAAATAGAGATCATTGACAAGTAGTGTCCCTTGGGGGGCCATTTTGGGACCAGTATTGTTTAATATCTTCATCAATGACATTGACAGTAGGATTGAGTGCACCCTCAGCAAATTTGCAGAGGGCACCAAGCTGAATGGTGTAGTTGACACATCAGATGGAAGGGATGTCATCCAAAGACACTTGGACAAGATAAAGAACTGGGTCTTTATAAACCTCAGGAAATTCAACAAGGCCAAGTACAAGGTCCTGCACCTGGGTCACAGCAATCCCTGTTATCACTACAGGCTGGGGAATGAACAGATTGAGATCAGCACAGCCATGAAGAATCTGGGTTACTGATGGATAAGAAGCAGAATATGAGCCACCGATGTGCACTCGCAACCAAACTGGCCAACTGTATCCAGGGCTACATTAACAGAAGTGTGACCAGCAGGTCAAGGAAAGTAATTCTCCCATTTTAATCTGCTCTCATGAGACCCCACCTGGCGTACTGCATCCAGTTCTAGGGCCATAACAGAGGAAGGACCTGAATCTGATGGATTGAATGCAGTGGAGGGCCACAAAAATAAGACAGCTGGAGCACCTCTACTGTAAGAACAGTCTGAGAGAGTTGGAGCATAAACCACTGGAACAGGTTGCCCAGAGAGGTGGTAAGTGCTCCATCCCTGTAAACATTCAGGGTCAAGTTGGTCTGGCCTCTGAGCAATCTGGTCTTGTTGAAGATGTCTGTGCTCACTGCAGTCAGCTTGGACTAGAGGACATTTAAAGGTCTCTTCTAACCCAAAGTGTTATATGATTCTGTGAATAACTGACTTAGACAATCAAGTTGGCCTTAAGCTGAAGGTGTGTGGGTTTAGATTAGACACTAGGAAAAAATTCCTTACTATAAGGGTGGTGAGACACTGGAACAGGCTGACCAGAGAGGTTGTGGATATCCTGTACCTGGAAGTGTTCAAGACCAGACTCAATAGGGTTCTGAGAAACCTGGTCTAGCAGAAGGTTCTTCTGCCCATGGCAGGGAGTTTGAAACTAGATGATCTTTAAGGTTGTTTCCAATACAAGTCATTATATGATTCTATCTGATGAATCTGTAATCAGAAATGTAATTGGAAATCCTTCCATGGATGTTGAGTTTTGTGGAAGCTGAGGTGATGAAAAAGGAGAGATTTACAATTCCTTATGCAACTATGCCTCATTGGAAATTTATGAATTTAGCTGTGTTGTCAAGTTATTGTTCTTGCCCTCTTATCTTGAAAGTTATCTCTGCAAGTCTGGCTTTCCTCAGAAAAAAAAAAATAGCAAAAATCCCCTCCAAGAACACACAGAGCAGAAAAAAGAAACACATGAAATTACTGAGAGAACCCTGTTGTGTAAAATAGATTTGAAGATAATGAAAACAATATGTATCTTAAAATTAAGCCAATTCTTACAGTTCCATGCTTTTAAAAAAAAAGAGTCTGACTCTAGTTGAAAGAATTTAGTTCAAGTTTTTAAACATTTTGGTTATTTACTTATTCCATTCATATTCAAGATGGATCCATGTCTTGCTACTTGCTAAATAAAGAAAAATTACTCATTTCCTTAACTAGAGGGGTTCTAACTAAGCTAAATATTGAAACTACCATAGTGCAATAAGCAAAACCAAAACATAATAGGATTTTTTAACCTATACATCATTGACAAATAAAATTCTGTGCAGAAGTTTAATTACTCATGGCAGAAGGAAAAACGAAAACTCTGAAAAGATTTCAGTAAAACCTTTCATTTAAAAAAAAAAAAAAACACAAAGCAAAACACAGAACACAGTTGTGATTTGAAAGATATTTTCCCCTTTTGTTTATTAATGGCCATAGGAGTTTCTTATGTAATTCCAATATACATTTTTAATTGATATGGAAGTCACACACACAGTGTCTTGATGTTGTGCATATACAGTTAAAAAGCAAAAGCAATTTGACCATATTAGGCTAATTTTGCTAGACAGATTCAGTTCATGCTTCAGCTGTCAGAACAGCTTCTGCCTCCATAGTGTTAGTGATTTTGACATCCCTTTGAGCAACTGAAATATCACAGATTCAAGGCAAGCTAGATAATGGTGGTGCTTTATTCCTAGTGGTTTTAAAATGTGAGGTTAGATTAACAAATATTAGTACTGAAGAATGTTTAGTTTTTTCCAAGCACAGAAATGTTTTGGCTACTGTTGCACAACACAGGAAAGAGATCATTAAATAAAATTCTTCTGCAGATACATATATGAGTATAAATGAATGCATATAAACTGTACATTTTGAACAATTCCTCTCCAGTTTTACCTTTTTGTCATTAAGACCAAGAACATTGCCTTCTGCTTTGTCACAAACACAATAAATTATCTTAGCCAGATCCCATCTCCCCAGTGAAGAGCAAGCTACAAAACATAGTAGTTGATATGCTGTTGAAGTATACAGCATGTCTACTGTGAGACAGACATGAGCATAGAATTTATGTTTCCCAAGTTTCCTACTTCAGTCCACAAAAATGAATGGGTCTTCAGCATTACTAAGAAAACTTGCCTTGTAGGAGTCACAGTTAGTCTGTGTCAGAAATTGTAAGCTGTATAATGAATGAGACAAGTCATATGACAACTATTTTTCAAACCTTTCTCCCTGTGTATTTGTTTATGACCACGCTGAAATTGTCTTTTTTTGCCCCCAGTCATATATTGGCCTTTAAATTGTATCTCTGACCTTCAAAGTTTTTGCTCGCTGGCTGCTGCTCACCCATTCTTAACCTTGAATGGACTGTAGCAGCCCTAGTGACACGGCTGTGATCTGCCTGAAAAGCTGCTATCTTTCTGGATGCAATTTCCTCAGATAAAGAATGCACATGTACATGTATTGAGGGCATGTGAATTTAGACTTTAAAAATGTTCAAGATGAGTATGCATCTTTACATGTAAGTCTAGTGACTACCTTTTCATCAAATAATAGTTAACTTAAAAAAAAAAAAAATTAAGGCAAGGATTTAGCCAATTTGGGATTAGACATATGTCCTGTAGATTATTGGTCTGTTTATGTAATAGATGGAGGTATCTGTAAGCACTCTTTTGGGGTTAACCATTGTGTTTTCTCTGCAAAAAGTGAGTTTGACTTTGGTACAAAAACATTTAAAACTTACATAGTCTTATTCTAAGTTTTCCAAATTTTAGTCCAGACTGGTGTCTGTGCAGAATGTCCAAATCACACAACTAATGTATGTTGACTGTACCTACTAGTCTCCAAAGTCTTTGTTGCCTTTAGGCACATGGGAATTTTTTCCCTCTATCTTTATGTAATAGTGCAAAAAAGTGGAAAGCCTTCCAGTTGGTGAAACCCTACTTTTTGACATATGCCTGTCAGCAAGGGCAGGCATAGCTTTGTGTGTGACATGAGAAAAAAAAAAAAGACCTTTCTTGCCTTGTTTTCATCTTTTCTACAAGGATTTCAAGAAGTCAGCATTAGTTTCAAGACTAGTTTCCAAATAACTAATACCCACTTCACATATTACACAATGAATAGCAGATGATACAAAAGATGACAAAAGTTAAATAATAACTTTTCAGGAAAACAGCCAATTTTCTATTATTTTCTAAAGATGTAATTTCAATATTCTGTCAAAAAGCTTACATCTACTAGAATTTGCCAAAGTGAGAATCAGTTTGGGTTTTTTTCAGTTCTGCTTGAAACGTGGAAAGGTATTTCATTTCAGAATGTAGGGACTAGCTTTTCAAGAAAGCTATCTATAAAATGGAGATTAATTTCCAGTCTATATTCAGTCTTTTTCTTTATCAGTCTGTATCTCAGTATACAAAATTCCGTTTGACCCATATTCTTAATGTGTGGGTTTTTCATTTAGTGTTCTGTGAAGTGCAAGTAAACTCTGCAAAATTCAGCTAAAATATTACAAGTCTATTTAAAATATTAAGCCATATGAAGGAAGGATGTCAACTGTGCCCTATTTAACTGTCCCCCAGAAGAAAGCAAATGCAATTTAAAAAAATAAATAAATCAGGTTTTCCCCATAAATGTCACATTTTGAAAATTGTTTAGCACACAGTAAATCATAATACATATGCTTACTTTTTATTAGTAAATATGGAGATTAAATTTTCTCTGCTAATGGTCTGCTCTTCATTAGTTACTTGAAAATTTTCAGCTGAAATCCTTGAGTGAAGTCTGGGACAAAATTTAAGAAATCTTTTGGTTACACTAAAAGGTAAAGCAAAAATTTACCAAAGACTTTCCTGATGTATTCCACATTATTGTAGTCAATAAATATTCACCCTCTTTTTTGCAAGCCAGCCTTGTCCACATTCAACACACAGGGCAGACTGTGATTGAGTGAAAAATTGTTTAAAAAATGCCTTCGTGATATTTAGAAATTAAAAGAGACAATATTTATGATGAAACCCTGACTACCTGAGGCTTGAAGTTAAAGGCTGTCAATCAACTTCAATCATCTAGCTCATTTACGAACAGCACAAGTGTTTCAAAAAGAAGTGTTTTAAGAAGCTGATTGATACCCCACAGAAAGGCCTTCTCTATCTGTGTGACAGTAGGCAAAACATGCAAAGTACCATTTTCAGAGATGACTGAAGTATGACTGAGTGACCAAGAAAAGCTCTGAATTGCAACTTAGAATTCTCAGTCTTTAATATAACAAAACAAAGATTGTAAATCTTAAGAGAAAAAAGCCTGTAAGAGAAGGAGGATCCCTAGTGATTCATTTAATCATGCTATTGACACAAACAGTTGTTACCAAATGAGATGTGTTAAAGAGGGTTGGTTATGCATCAGACCCAGATCATAAAAGGTAAATTATCTCTGCAGTTGTCACTGCATGCGTATAGGTTCTAGGTCTTTGCTCAAGACAAGGATCAGTTTTCATGGGCCATAACTTCAGTATTCCCTTAGATCCTGGTCCTTTGGCTGGCCAAAGGATCCATAGCATCTTTCCACTGAAACCTGATCATCAAATGGCAGACAGGAAGGGAAAGAGTATGATTTGTACAGAGTTAAGGTGAGACTAGAACTTCCTGCGTTGTTCAGTAATATGGAGACATTCCCAAGCTTAGAAAGAACATGAGATCAGTATTTTACAAAACAATAAATATTCATTACTGCAAATGAGATTAGTGAAGACCCCTTTGATAGTATCTGGTCCTGTAAGAACTGAAAAAAATGTTAAAAAAAATCAGTTTCTTCATTTATCAAAATGCCACATTATTCGATATGCACCTAAATTTACCATTAATGTGTAGGATGCGAATTTTCCACATGTGACTGATGAAGATTATGCATCAGCTGTGTGGAAGTACTAAGAAAATCAGTTATTATAATCTGTAAGTAACTGAATTACTATTATGAAAATATCAAAATATCTATGAGGAAATCAATAATTTGGCATTCAGTTTGTACTGTGGGTAGAATGCAGAAAGTGAACCCTAGGATGATAGTGAGGATGAAGATAAAAGATACAGAGAGGAAGAGGAAAGATAATTAGATTGATTTATTCCAGGCACAAAATAAAACAAAAATCCTTTGAAAGTAGAATATGTTTACATGGTTAAAAAATAGAAGGTGTAGCAGGAGCAATAGGACAAAATAATCAAACTTAATCCTGGTGTCTTCTACTGTCTGAGAGCTTCATCTCCAACCTCAATATTTTTTAATTCAATATAACTCAGGTTTCTGAATGTAAAATACAGAAAGTTGTATGGACTCACATACTGCAAAATATAAATATACATACTGTTGCTGTTTCAAGTCGCAGACCCATAGAGGGTTTGGGTTTGGAAGGGACCTTAAAAATCAGCTTGTTCCGACACCCTTGCCCACGGGCAGGGACACCTTCTAGCAGACGAGGTTACTCACTTCTAGGGGTGGGGCATCCACAACTTTTCTGGGCAACCTGTTCCAGTGTCTCACCACTCTTACAATGAAGAATTTATTCCTAATATCTAATCTAAACATAGCCTCTTTCAGTTTAAAGCCATTATTCCTTGCCCTATCACTCTATGCCCTTGAAAAAGGTTGTTCTCCAGCTCTGTTATAGGCCCCCTTTAGGCACTGAATGACTGCTGTAAGGCCTCCCTGTAGCTTTCTGTTCTTCAGGCTAAACAACTGCAACTCTCTCAGCCTGTCTTCAAAGGAGAGGTGCTCCAGCCCTCTAGCCATCTACATGGCTTCATTTGGACTCACTGCAACACATCAATGTCCTTCCTCTGCTGGGGACCCCAAAGCTGGATGCAGTACTTCAAGTAGGGTCTCACAAGAGCAGAGCAGAGGGGCAGAATCACCTCCCTCCATCTGATGACCATGCTGCTTTTTAAATGAAAACCTGAATAATGCTTACGTATGATGTTCTGAGTTTGAATTAATTTTTTGTTTCAAATATGTATAGTAATTCATACTTTTACAACTCTGGATTTTTGTTTTAATGAAATATATGTGAGATAAAAAAATAAGGTAATGAAAATTTTTTAAGATAATTTGGTGAAAGTTTTAGATTTGGTAAGTGCTACAAGAAAATGCTATATTCACTTATTGTTAGTAAGATTTAGTAAGTTTTCTCCATGAAAGGCAGATGCAAGGACTATGAACAGCTTTTATAGTATCTCAATTAAACCAATCTGTGTTAGCAATAACAATTCAAAAATTAAAAAGCCAATTTCACTGAGTACTCACAGTGTGTGGACAGTGCTGATTCTTTTGTGAAAACAAAATGAATCACTAAAATCCTACCAAACCCAACCTCCTAACCTTTCCAAATTACCTGAGTCATAACTATGGCTTTTTATATAGCTTATGGGATAATTACTTCACAGTTGTGGACTTTGTTTATTTTATTTACACTTATAATCTAGGACATTTATTGGCTTTAGTTATATATAGATAGAGGGAATTAGTTTAGATTATTGCTTTTAATCAAAGTAAACACTCTCTTAAAATATAAGTTCTACCATATATAGATATTATTAAAAACTTTTGCAGAGCATGGTTTTTAAAAAAATACCAAATTCATTTTATTTTGTTTAAGCATACCTTTGCCTTATAAACTAAATGATTATATTTGCAACAGTGTCACAAATTCATAAATGAGAGCACTTAGAAATTGAGAATTTAGTAGGAACTCTCAAAACATTTCTTAAAGTACAGGAATATTTCCAGAGCCTTAAGGAAAATTCTATTTTCCTTAAACATATGTTAATATCTAAGGTCATGTTTGCACCTGGGCTATTGTAAGCTTATAAAGTCTGGTTGTTCACTCTCTCATACTATCCATCTCCATAATACTTTCTGATTTCTGAAACCCTTAGGCAAAACCAAAAAGAAGACAAATAAATTCCCCATTTCCCTAAATAAAACTTCCTAGTAGAAGTGGAGAGCTTTGAAACACCAGGCCTGTTCAAGCATTTACCCACAATGAATAAGCTTGTTCAAGTGTTTACACACATTGAATTATGTTGCTATTGCAAATAATAGTAAAAAACCACATCTAATGAAAATGAGTTTATACTATCAAATTTTCATCAGTTGAAAATTTTAGAAATCAGTTTTATACCTGAAGGTTTCTGTTGCATAATCGGAAAACCATGGAGTTGTTCATATGCAATAAACACCTCCCATATGGCTAAAGTAAAATTTTGTGATTCAGTCAAATGAGTATCTCTTTTTTATCTCGAAGGTACACTATGAAGCTAAGCCTTAAAAATATTTCTATTTATCCTTCTCCATAGGTAGAATATAGTCTTGTTTCTTTGCTATCCCCTCTTCAAAAGCTACAAAAGAAAAACTACCAAAGTCACCACCTAAGCATGACTAAATCCAGGGTCTCCTGAAAGCAACACAGTATTTTCAAATATAACATTTCTCTGTAAGAGATATTTTACATATGTATGCAAGAAGAGTTAGGGTGAAAAGAGAGATGTAGAATTATTGGTAACTTGGAACAAGACAGAAAAGGCTGACTCATGAAAAATGGCCCTCTGGGAATTCTTCAATTCTGCTGTAGGAATTTTTGCATCAGATATTCCTTCATTGCCATCCTCCTCCTCCTCTAAAGATATTTCATAAAGATGGGAAACCTTTTCTATTATTGCCCAAAGACAATCAAAAAGGAAACAGCCTCCTAGGAAGACAGATTGTACTTTTGTATGTTCAAAATCTGTGTATAATTCTTTGTTTACCTCAGCAACAGAGAAAACAGAAAGGATATGATGATAACACAATTTCTTAGGACAATATCTCTGCAGACATAGAATTAACACGTAATTTAGACTGGAATGAAAAACACCTGGTGATCAAAGATAGCCTCTTTTTTTCCTATGATAGTATTGCTGACAATAGTGGTGAAATACTGCCGTTTTATCTTGCAATAAAAATACTTTATTTCCATCAAAGTTTGCATGTTGAACACACAAAAAGTTAATACTTCCAAATATTATTAAGAAATGACTGCTTTTGTCACTTAGCTCTTTCAAAAAAATCTATCAAATTGTTTTCCTCCCTCTAAGTATATCTAGTTTGATACATTTTATTCCAAAAGGTTAGAATGCAAATACTCTTTAACTACCAAGGAGATGGAGTTTCTGGTTCTTCACATTTGCTATTGGGTTCAAGCAATGGACATAAAGCAAAGAGGAAAAATAATCAAGGTTCTTTAGTAGCACTCTCTCTGGCTCTTCATATGAAAATAGTAACATGAGTATACGGAAAAAAAATAGCAACTAGGCAACAAATTAGGGTGTTGTTAGAACCAGGTAAATATTATTATCAAATCATGAATAAAACAGATTTCTTGATTGAGTTCCTAGCCAGTTATAAATGGAGAGAAAAAACTGCCAGATGTACCATCAGCAAACAGCAGAAATTGCACCTTGAACAAGCAGAAGTCTTCCCCAGGAGCTGTGGGGCCTACAATAGTTGAGGAGATAAGGCTGCATGCATGAGAGGTTGTAAAATGTCCGAGGCTTTGTGCCTGTGTAAATACTTGAGGATGTATAATTTATCTAAGACAGTCTAAGATATGTGAACAAAAAGTACTCTGAAGGTGAATAGCTAACTGAGAAGATGTAGGTTCTGTTCACACAGCATATACTCAGAGGAGAACTGAGGCATATTGAAGATACTTCCTATGCATATAAATTCATGAATGAGTTAGATACAGCAGCAAGGACTGATCTCTGTAGTCCCTTAACTGTTTTTTTTTTTGAGGTAGATTAGTGGTTTCTAGACTCCCACCTGCTTCAAGAAGGAAGATCCTGACTGAGCTGAGGAGGAGCAAGAGGAAGCCACAAACCTCTATAAAAGTCTGAGAAAATAGTGGCAAATGCCATGCACAGTAAACACTTTTGAAGAGCTGCTCATATGCATGGAATTTTAAAAGCAGAGTATATGAATGATCAGGGCTGGCAAAGTGCATACTTCAGGTTCAAGGGTGCTACTTTAATAGATGCTTTTACTGTAGTACTAGAAGATAATTTTGCTGCATATCAATTTGTACAAGCAAGCATTAGTGTCTTTTCAAGAACCAGTACTTGTTCTTAAAAAAAAATATTTTGATTGACATTATAACTAATGAGCACATAGGGAAAATGTAAGACACTTCAACAAGAAAATAAACTGACACACTGCAAGCTTCAGAAATTTAATATTTCTGTCACAAGTCTAAAACAACTAGGACATGGACTATTTCATCTACCTCTCACTACTGTCTTCACATATAAAATTTAAGTTTTATTTGGTATGGTATTTCTTCATTCAAAGACCTAAAATTCTGTAGCTCATACATAGCATTTTTTATTTGTTTTGAAACTCTCTTTTTACCTGTAATTATTAACCTCATAGAATAAGTCCAAACTGTGAAGAGGAATTGTATTGGAGGAAAAGAACAAATACAAATGACTTATGAAAAGGAACACCAAAGCTCTTGGAGTGTCCTGAAAGTCTGGGTCTGGGTTTCAATGCCTGTACAAAAAGCATAGGATTTTCCTTCCTATCTGTCTTAGCTGGACAGAGAGATTTTTTGTTTACTGAATGCAAGGAAAATTCCATGTAAGAAGAAGCCCAAATATGATATACTTAAGGAAAAATGACAGCCTGTTGATCCTGCAATTTAGAATTCAATTAGAGGTCAGAACATTACTCACAAACAGAGGAATCAGTAAATGTTTGATTAATGGTTCTAAAGAAGTGAAATGAATAGCAAGTAGAAAAGTGGTATAAAGAAATTTAAAGAAGACACAAGTGCTCTTGTGACAATAATCACCACATTTTCATAGAAATGGAGTGGCAGTGGAACTATGATTATGTGAGGCAATTATATAAATTTTGTTCATAAAAACCTTGAAATATTCTGTTAAACACTTTAAACAGAGAAAGTGTATCTTATTAAGACACCAACATATATACGTCTATAAAACTCTCAACAACTGCAATAGGCTTTAGAACAGGCCCTGTGAGACATATGTATTGTGAAATCATCAACAAGTTACAGAAAATTCTGAGTTTCCTTTACAGAAAATAAAGATTCTCCTGCTTTTCACAGAAAGTCCTTCATTTCTGAAATGCCTACTTGACTGAGAACTTTCATCACAAAAGTGTGAAGAAAATAAATCATTGAATATGTCCTTTACATATAGTATGCTTTTCAGACTAGATTATTTTAAACTAGAGTGAGAACAAATTCCTTTTCTAACCATAAGACCTACAGCAGTATCTAGTCAAACCATGAATATCTTTATTTAAGGCAATGCTCAAGACCTTATTTTTTTTCTTGCAGCCTATTTCTACCCATTTAGACAGGCCAGGAAGGATTGTATAGGGTGACTAAGAAGTGCTCTGCTTTCTCTTTCTGATAAGGTACTTCCAGAGCACAAATTTAGGTCATGTAGGAGAAAAATCAATCACTGTACAGAGTGTCAACAGACTTTCCTTGTATCCATTACAGTAGTTAATACACAATGTCAACAATTTACCTCTGGGTAATTACAACTCTTGAGGAAGAAGACATAACCCAGCAATCAGAGACTGCTCTTCTGTGATACTTAGGGATTATGTAGATGCTTGAGTGTATATATGATGTTTTGAGTGTGTATGACCATGATAACCACCTGATCAGGAGAAAAGTACCATTTGTACCTGTTTCCCGTTTATTTTACTCACATTTTTATTTTAGTAATGATTTTACTTTTCAGATTCTTTGCTTGTTTTTCCTGTGTTTTCTGTGCAAATTAAACCAAAGACTAAAGATCTAAGTTAGAGTCACCAAGATTCAGCCTTGGACAGTTAAGCATTTGGAAAGCAGGATGCAGAGAAGAGGAGGCTCAAGGTGTCCTTATCACTCTTTACAACCTCCTGAAGGGAGGAAGGTCAGCCTCTTCTCTCAGGCAACTCATGATAGGACAAAAGGACACAGTTTTAAACTGCACCAGGGAAGGCTTAGGTTGGGCATTAGGAAGAATTTCTTCACAGAGAAGGTGATTAAACATTGGCATGGGCTGTCCAGGGAGGTGGTGGAGTCACCAGCCCTGGAGATGTTTAAGGAAAGACTGGACGTGGCACTTATTGCCATATAGTTGACAAGGTGGTGCTTGGTCATATGTTGGACTCAATGATCTCAGAGGTATTTTTCAACCTAATTGATTCTTCTGTGATTCTGTGATTTTTTTTATACAAGCAACATACACATCTAGTAACAGAGTGACAATTACATGCTATTTTTAAAGGGTATGCATTCTGTGAAAACAGGTATCACAGACACACAGCTTTGAGGTCTGCCATGTTATCTGATCACAAAAGCTCCAATCTTGAAAAGTTTGCTTCTAAATTATGATGCTACTTACAATGAAGTAATGTTTTTTTGGTGATCTGGTAATACAGTGGCTGTTGCAAAGCAGGTAATAAAGCCTTTAGGTTGTGGTGGCTGACTGATTTCACCTGGAAAACAGAGCAACCTTCATTTCCCAGCATAGCTTATTATGGACTTCAGTTTGGAAGAAGAAATTAAGTGTACTGCACCCATGTAAGTAAAAACTATGTAAGCAAAAGCAAACATATTTTCTCTCATTCATTCTACCATATGTGATGTTGGAGAACAGATGCACTTCTAAGTATAGCAGTCATTAAACTGAATTCTTATTTACTGGGCTGACCTTTCTTTGAATTTATTTATGAAGATAATTTTGTTGTTTGGGCATAATTTTTAATTTACTCTAGAGAGAGCAGTAGATGATGACATTTCTGTTTTTAGCAAAGCCTAAACTTATCCTTGAGCTCTACAGTTAGTCAAGTGATATTACAATAAACTTCATATTTGTTCTTCTTGGTGTATATATATCTTTTACAACTCTATGTACATAAAGATAGATAGTCTCCTTACAGTAAGGTTTAACAATCTTCCTATTTTATTAAATAATGAAGAAATCTGCCATTGGGAAAAAGCTACAAATGGTTTTTCAGGCATATTTTAAAATAATTGTCACATCCTCATGGATTATAGCTAAGATTGAATGTAATTTTATAATGTCACATTCTATTATCAGCAATGTCAATATTTTTACTCAGAGGTGAAACTCCACATTTGTAGGAAAAGCATACCTTCTTCAACAGTTCTTTGGATGCTAAACATGCTTTGGGTGTACATGAATACAGATTTTGCCTTTACATTTGAGGAAATAATTGATACTCATTCCGTTTGTCTTTCTACTGTGAAGGGCATAAATAACACTATTTATCCCAGTGCAGACCTTGCTAATAATATGTGGCATAAAAAAAGATAAGGAGCAGAAGGGAGTCCTTGTGTTGTCTCTTACTTTGTTGTAAGACCTTTTACTGACTTTCAGAACAAACACAGTAAGGAACAGTGTAGTCCAATATTTGATTACAGGATAGCAGACTGATCTGCTACATATATGTGTGCCATTTTTTTTCATTTCTGCAGTAAGTTGCTGTGTGCATTTTTTTTCTATAAATCTCTCAAAGGCTCGTTGCTTTTTACTTGGAAATGGTTACAGTCATCAATCATTTTTTACAAATGAAAGTATCTGGTAGAATGTGTTCTATTCCAGCTACAATTACAAGAATGAAACATAAGTTGTTCAGCAGGGACAAAAAGGAGCCAACCAACCATCAACAAAAACCCATCATTTACTATACTTACTGTCAATAACATAGGAGGAAATAAAAAATAAAGAAGCAAGGGAAAGTGAAAATGCAAGAGCAGCAAAAATTTCAACCTAGACTGAAACTTTAAGTGGCTGAGATAGAGTCAGGAATAATATTTATATGATTGATCTAGGCCAAACCACATAACTTTTAATCTTATTGAAGTGAATGTCCAATTCTTAATAACTTCCCCTGCTTACTGGTTCTTTGAGAAGATTTCAGACACTAAGCCATTTTTGATGAAGAGGTATATATTGAAGTCAGAGAGATGGAGCCAAAAAAAAACTATGTCAACCATGAGACTAACTGGTAAAGCAAAATTGTTATTGAAGAGAAATATCCAAAGAAGGAACAATGACTGGCATCAGATGTGCTCTCCTCTCAAGAAGGTTTTCTGATGAACTACTTTTGGCAGTATAATCTGTATAAAAGATGTGATGCCTGAGTTTTTAGTCCCTGAGCCAAAATAGTGAGGATGCTATCGGAAAAAATGTTTTGCATTATTTGTTTTGCAATTCTAAATTTTCAGACTTGGTGTTAGACACCAGATCAGAGATTATTAGGGGTGTGTGTGTGTGTGCGCGTGTGTGTGTGTGTGTGTGTGTGTGTGTGTGTGTGTGTGTGTGTGTGTCAGGGAAGAGGATCAGCCTCCAGCATAGTGCCCACATGGTCAGCCCAGACAGCCACCAAGGTTTGGCCACATGGCATGGAGGCCACATGGGGCACCTGTCAGTCAATGAGCTCTGCCTGGTAACCTGCCCACACCACACCCCCAGAGGCTCTGACTGACTGTGGAACCCCTCACTGTGGCCAAGGGGACACTGAGTGGTCAGTGAACCAAAGGTCTTGCCTGGAGGGAGTCACCACAGTAGATAAAAAGTCATGCGCTTTGCCCTGGCCTGCTCTCCTGGAAGCTGTCAACATGCAACCTTCCAGTGGTAATTGCATGTTTCTTTCCTCTTTTTCTCCCTTTATTCTTTCTTCTCTTAATCTCACTTCCTTTATTCTTTTCTTTCTCTTGTGGGTAACTTAAGCCTGTATTTTCTATATTTAACATAACTTGCAAGTATTTCACTGAAATTCCATGGAGTTTGTGTTTGCTGGGTGTAACAGATTCCCTACTATAGCAATGCTTGCTAATCTCAGTAATCTGTTATAATGCTTTTGTTAAGTTGCACATTATTTCTCATGCCTATATTCTCACCCAATTAAAAGAAATCCCTTAAAGAAAAAATGTGTAGCTTTTTCTCCTGATGTGAACTCAAGCTATCAAAGAACCAACAGGCTTTGCCAGAGTTTGTGTGAGTAAAATCTCTTGAAGTCTGAAATTAAAGTGAACACCGGTAAAGCTTGGAGCTTCTGGGCCAGGGTGTAGCTCATGGTATAACAGGTAACAACAAAAATTTCTTGTATAATTCCTTTTGTACTTCTACACTTATTGAGTAACTCCTTTCAAGCAGGGTATGATCATAGCTTGATTGTTGCAAGGACAAAACAGAGTGGCACTAATGACCTGGATCACTACCTCACATTCTATAGCTTTTTTAGCAAATTTGGATGTTCTTCATACAAATTGATCTTTTGAGAGGGAAGATAATAGTTTGGTTGTTGATATAAGCTAGAGTCCTTAGAAAATGTGTAGAAAATTTCTAAGTTTAAGATTTCTACTGCTCAGCCAGCCTGTGCTTATTAGCAATCATCATCATCATCACCAGGCTTTGTGAATGAAGCTTTGGGAAGGGCTCTCCCCATATGTATGTGGCCCTTCAAGCCTGCACAGTGGATTTTTTTAGGTGAGGCACAATGTGCGTGGAACTGGCCCCACCCTTTAACTCCTAAGGTTCATCTGCCACGGCCGAGTGAGCTTGGACAGTGACAGTGAAGTCCTCAGGACTAGAACCTACAGCCCCTGGTATTGCCAGGAGGTCTCCCATCCAAGTACTAACCGGGGCAGACCCTGCTGAGCTTCTGAGATCTGACATGATCAGGTGTCAGGGTGGCATTTAACTGCCTTTTTAGCAATAGCTGGAAGAAAAATGGTGTGTGTAATTCTTTGTGTCACTATACCTTCAGGTACTTTAAATAATCTATAATCCAAATGAGCCCTATGTTGCTTTTCTGGTTGGAAGAGGTGAGGACTGTGATGTGGAAGGATGGTATTTTGGAAAGGGTTTTTTCCTTTCCCTGATTTCCAATGTTTGGCTGAATACTGAGTACACTATTGAGAAAAGTCTCACTTTAACTCCTGGATGATGGCACCCAAAAGATTTCTCCCTAGCTGGTGGGATGAGGGTGAACCTTGCAGCAAATCAAAGAAATTATGGAAGTGATCTCTTCCTTAGCTCCAGGGTGAGTGTAGCTTGGCTGTGCACAAGATCAGACCTTGTGAATACCTCAGAACAGATGCTTTAAGCAGTGATTTGAGTGTTAGGATTAACTATCTATAGTAACCCACTTCTACTTTCATAATACTTCCTATGCATCATGTTGCCTTTTCTGTTTAGTCTAATGAAGTAATGAATTTAGTAGCAAACACTTAAAACATCAGTTACTGTTCTAATTTGTATCGAGCAAACCTCTGTTATGCAGAAAACCCAAACATTTGAGTTAACTTCCTCTATTTTGATTTAATAAAGACAAAATGGAAAAAGAGAGGGTATCAAAAATGTATTTTTCTCTCTTAAGCTTGAATTGCAGGTTCAAATTAAAAATCAATAATACAATGCCAATGCAAGGTAGATTTCTCAGTCCTTGATCTAAAGAATAAAATTTTTCACAAAACATTTGTAAAGAAATATGAACTTTCAATTTACAATCAGTAGGAAAGCATTCAGGTCATTCAGAAGTATTTTAGAAGGTTCTCCTTTATTTTGTCCCAGTACAGTAAGATTAGCCTCTTTGCAAAGTAATATCAAAACTTACAGAAATACATCTGCTGTCCTTTACTGTGAAAAATAGTTCAATTGAACAAATTTCCTCAGCATTCAACTTCAAAATTTGCTACTTCTCTTTTGGAGAAGCCCTGTGTGACAGAGACCCTGCTGATTTTTTCCATCTCTGTTGTTTTTTGCAGCAACACTCCCACCCCACCCCCCAAATATCAATATTATTCTCCATTTAAAACATTATTCCTCATCTATTTAAAGCTTCAGCATCTGCTGAATAGTTTGCTTAATCAAAAATTGATTATATTGTGTTTATTCAATAAAAAATGCAATCCTTCTTGACATTTAACCAAATAAAACTACCTGATTTTATTTTGCAGAGTAGCTTTTTGTCTGGTTGTACCAAAATAAGAGCAAGAGTTTTACAAGAGGACTCTGAGTTGTCTTGGTAATTCTAATGTAATTTTGATCAAATAGAGTTTATACGTTAAACTTACTATGTAAGTCTGAAAGCTCTCAGGTAGTTTAGAAGAAAAGTTGTTACAAAAAATGAAACATGAACTCTATTATTCCACTTTGCAACCTATGCAAAGTATTAATTTCTTTTATTACTGTGTCAATGTTGCTGGATCTGCTTTTTTTTTTTTCCTGTGTAAAACTGCTCAGTAGGAAATACTTTATATGAAACAAAGATTTCTGCTTCACTAGCATTAATCAGATGGGGAAATAACTGTACCGTCAAATCTAGAATAATGTTTACAAGCAGAACATTGCACAGTAGAGCCACAGGAAAGAAGTTTTTTATAAAAAGCTACCTTTCTTAGATTATATATATAGACACACAGATAAACCTTACAGTATGTTTTCAGGATTATTGTACTATTTCTGTGCACTTTGATAGAAAGAAATCTAAATTGCAAATTTCTAATGATACTGAAATCCTATTTTTATTGCAGTGATAAAAAATGCCCCAGATGATGGACCAAAAAAGTATAAAGTATCCACATATTATCTTGGAAGAATCATGACTTCTTTAGACTAGCTCACACTTCAGGGAAGTGAACAAACTTTTATTCCCTCTGAGATATTCTTGGGTTTCTGAGGTGTTTTTTTCCCTTTCTGCACAAAGCATTGCATTGGGATTTATCACATGAATTTGACTATTTTTCCTGGATTATTCATAATAAACTCACACATCTCTTCCATTGACAGAGTCCTCTTGTTCCATTTATTCTGCAGGAAAAGACATTCCATAAATAATAACCAGACCTCAGTTCATAACTCTTAAACTGAGCCTATGTATTAACTTCTCATTGGCTTAAAAGTTTTGCTTTATTTTAATGTAACTAAACAAATCTCAGGAGAGTTGTGCAAACCATTATAGTAACCTTTTTAACAACATTCTAAAATGTAGTAATGATTTCTTGTTTTAGGAAACACTCCTAAATAGAGATGCCTATAAAAATGTCAATAATTTTGTGATCTGTAATTGCATAGGAAAATGTACTGGAATTTGCAAGCATAACAGTTCACTTAAATACTATTCATGACATCAGGATATTTACAGTGTAAAATGTTGTAGCATTATCCATACATTCATTTCAGTTCATTCACCTAAACTAAAATTTGCATTAGCAAAGTTCTAGCATAAAAACCAGTTACGTTCTACTTGTAATAGCCCTTCCTGCTAAATTTTAATGATCATTTCTAACACTCAGAATGACCTCTGACTTTGAGCCATCTTTCTCCTTTTCTGGGACTCCAGTGTACTAGTCCTACAGAATGCAGGGAGCTAATTTCATCTGCTGTCTAGTTTTAAGAGTAACTGACTCACCACCCGCCTCAGTGTCAGGTACCTTGGTGTGATGAGATTTGAAAACTAGCCGGCAGAGGGACTATGAGAAGGAACTGAGAGGACACAGCAGAAGTTCTGAGTCTTGTGCACACTCTCCTATATCTTGTTACCCATCTACTCAAGGGGAGAAGGGATTTTGTTGACTCTCTATTCTTCTCTCCCTACTAACGTAACAGTTGCCAGGATGCCCTGTTGTTCTGCTGTAGTATTATCACAGATGCAGTGTTTATCTTCAAAGACAAGGAATTATTCTCTTTAGGAGACACAAAAGCTGCATAAATCTTTTCATACCTTACCACCTCAGTTGGTCTCAGGTAAATTACTAAATTAAGGGCTTCAACTACTAGATATGTTTCATGTAAATGTAAAATAACTGGTTCATCACCTAAATATAAAGCAACATAGGGATATAGGCTGCAATAATGCTTCTTTGAGGATGTGGTTTCTGCTAAATCAAAGGAGAATGACTCAGACGTAGATTGCAGGTACTGTCAATAACTTCATTAAATTACTTTAATACTTCAAACTTATTTTCCAGAAAATTTTCTACATCCAGAGCAGTATAACCTAACCATCTCTAACATGTCATCTATAATCAACCTGTTACATGATATCTACCTCTGATACACTATTCTCTAGACTTAAATTGCCACCCCACCCCACCCCCCCAACAAACCCCACACAACGCATTATTATTTACCTATGAATTGCTTCAAATCTGGAATTAAAAATCATAGTAGTTTCTTCTGTTTAACTATCTAAACTTAATATTGGGATTCATGCTCATATATTAATAGGAAATACTACAGCAAGTAGATCTTTGTCATTCTGACAGATGGTGGTTTCTCAGTCAAAAGCCACCTAAATACACTTCTGCTGCATGTTTAAAAATATTATTCTAAATCACTGTTAAATATTTATGGAATTAAACTCTTTGGAGTTTCTTATGTTTCATTTCTGAACTGAAAACCAGCAGAATTTGAACTGATGTTGTAGTCTATTGTCTTTATAAAATTCCAAGTGTTTACATTGTACATTAAATTTTTTCAGCTGATGACAAACAACATTAAAGTCTCATCTAGATTTGCTAAGAAGAAGTCTTGTATTCTATTTAAGGTCCTGTTTTGCTCACTCTTAGGATGGGAATTAGAAAACAAAGTTATATTGAAATATTTTTCATTGATACTCAATAACTGCATATTTCAAGTTGTAAAAACACACTGAAAAATAGTGCAGTTTTTAAAGAGCCTTTAATTACACAAATTCAAATAGGAAAGAACCCATTCTTCAATTTTATACATAATAATATGGTTTTTCAGACAACTCCTTTCAAATTACCTCGCTCTTCTGCATTTATAGAAGAAAACTTATATAGTGAGTAGTTTATTTGAAAAGAAAGAAAGCAACAGGTTGTAATCTAAAACTAAAGTGGTGGAAGAGGTGATGAAGCAATTTCAAGTTTTAAATATGAGTCAACTGACAATTCATAGGAAAAAAAATCCAAGATTATTTCTTGAAGAAGAAAGTAACAATACCTATTTATGCGAATAATCTTCCAAGGAGCCTATAAATTCTGATGATTTTAGGTAGGAAAGAGAAGATAATTTTCTGAATCTGACAGTTATTACTGGACTTGTTAGCAATGTAATGTTCCTTTAGGTTAAGCTATTGGCAGACATTCCTCAGTAACTAGGCTATAAAACAGCAGAACACTGAGACTTTATTAAAAAAAAAAAAAAAAAAAAAAAGTAAATATGAGTTTTCAATCACTGACTTTGGGAAGACTTTCATTATTTAGATGTTATTAACTACACTGCCCTGAAACACTGCAGTATCCCTATTACGGAGGTTAATATGATGTTTTTACTAAGTTTGCTGTTGGCAGATGAACATTTCTTTTAGATGCTGTAAGCATACCTTGAAATGTTAGAGATAAGGCAAGCTGGTTAGAATAAGAAGCAGATTTTTTTACTTTTTTTTACAAGCAGGCCTATAAAACCTCAAACTGTGTATGCACAAAAGCCTTCAGATTTCCTGGATTTGTAGGGCTCTAATTTTTTTCTTTTTTTTTTTTTTTTTTTGGGGGGGGGGGGGGGGGGGGGGGGGGGGGGCAGGAAGGAAGAGGGAAGAATAAGCCTTTATGTATACAAATATTAGAATTTACATTAAAAAAAAATCATTAATTTTGATGTTATAAACAGTTCTGTAGTTAACATGCACAAACTTTAGCACAATTTAGCCTATACCTACATCATGGGGAATTTAATGTATCTTTGTTATGTATCTTGTTAGTCATGTACCATGTTTTAATGCACAGAATTTTTTAAATGCTAGCATCTCTTCTGTCTTCATCTAGCAACTTTTAGAAAAAAATATGCAAATGTATTTCTGCATTTTCACAAAAAAATTGTCCTTTTTTATGTAATGTATAAGAGTAGTAAGTGTTTTTGCCAACTGACCATAACAACATTGACAACTTGCAATGAAGTGGGATGACAAAAGTGAAATATTGACAAAAGGAAAAGAAAAAATATTTTATCAGTGGATTTTTAGACACGTAGGCATATGCATGTGTCAAGTCCTTAGCAATTTTCCATCAGCTTGTTACATAAATATGTGGCACTGATCCTGCCAGAATCAACGTTTTGATTTTTTTGAGGACAGATGGAAAAATTCAGAGGCCACCTTAGCAATCTTCAAGAAAGTAAATTAAATCTTAGATTGAACTCTCTCATGTCATTATGAGTAAAGGCAAATTGCAGGCAAACTTTTGCACATCTAGTATGTGGAGCTCATTGTGAAAGTTATCATAGCTTCTGTCTCCCAGCAGTTTTGTTTTAAGTCTTTTTAGTTGGGTAAAACCAATTTTGGTGATCAGTGTCCATTATAAACTGCTGAGAGACTGGCTCTTTCTTACTGTTACGTTGTCTCAGGTAAAACATGGTAGAAGAGTTTGAATTACATGTGGATTAGAGTTACTACAAGCAACACATTAATGTTTAAAAATTTTATCATCGGTGGCAGCAGCTTCACTATGGCAAAAGCATCCTTACTCAAGAATACATATACTAGACGATACTGATGAGGCCAGAACCAGAGTACTGCATGAACCTGAATTATTGTTTTCCTTTTGAATGAGGAGAGCCCCATAGCATGACACAGTGGGTTTCACTGCCTTAGGAGCTTTTCTGATCCTGACTCCAAAATCTTTCCCTAATGCTTTTGTTTTTCAGGTTTTCTTCAGCATAGAGTTTTAGGAATATAGAATTCCTATGTTGCATATACAGGATGCATTATAGAAAAGTTTCCTTTTAAATACTGTCAGGAGAAGCAAGTACAACCTCCCTGTGACCGAGGAAGGTGCATATGTAGTTATTTCTGTGCTTTGAAGAGCTGCTCAGTAGAGTTTCTGGAACAAAAGGCAGTTCAAGACAAGAACTGGTTGTAGCATATACGGAACTGATAATTTAGAATTTCAAGCTAGAGAAACTTCCTCTACAAAAAGTGGTTTAAAATTAATTAACAAGCAAAATCTCACTACCACTAGTGAAGGAGAATGGCACTGTTGACAAACTTCTGGGTCTCATTATTACAAACATAGAAGCAGAATTTGGGGTGTTCTTTTAGGAATTAGCTACTAAACCTGTCATCTGTAAATTATAGTACATTGTTGAATGAGTAACAGCAGATTGGTTAAAAAACTGGAGTAAATCCAATGCACCAATCCCTTTCTGTCAATCCATCAAGTCACTTAAAGTGAAATTTGCAAAGTTCTACCTGGGATTTGGTTCTGTTCAGTATTTTCATCAATAGCTTGAATATATGAAATAAAGGAAATGTGTGCAGAAGAAACAAATCTGGGAGGAAGTATTAATTTTTTGAAGCACAAAATATGGATAAGACATGATAAAAACATGAACTTTGATCATCAAAATTACTTTTGATAAAAATAAATATTAAGTACTACATGTAACATGGAAAATCAAATGCACAAATATTGAATTAAAACTTGTGTACACAACAGCACTGCAGATAAAAAGGTTTGCAGTTTGGGTCAGTCAAAGTCCTTGAATATGTCAACAATTGTTGTCTTTTATGTAGTAAACAGAGTAAGTCTCTTCTGTCCTTCTTTATTGGGCTCTCTGCCTCAGAGCAGACTAGCTAATTCTTGTGCTCTGGAGGCCCATACACCACCACATCACTTCACAAGCACTTATTTCTTCCATGGCTGTTTATAGGATTCTGCATTAACCAGTGTGATTCATTATAGACTAAGATAGACAAACTTAGTGCAGTTGATAGGGTGGTTTTTCCATGCACTACTAATGGGCTGTCAAATTGCTATTACAGATTTATACAAAACACTTCCCTCTTTTAAGAGAAGAACAAGGAAAAGAAAAGAGCAACAACCTTGTTTCCAGGTGGAAATTCAGCAGAAAATTGGGGTTTAGACTACTTCTGTCAATGATTTTGTGTCAGAAGGCAAAGCAACCATAATGCATGCATGATAGGTAATTGCAATACATTTAACAGTGCTGAATATATGGATCATTGTGGGTATTATACTTACTGCATTTAGACATGTGGATCTACAAGAACACAAACAAAAAAACTGAGGTGATTGAGATAGAATGGATAAGGTATTTCCTGTTTCATATCATCATCTGAATAAGAAGTTGTGCTAACTTTCCATGAGATTAGGATGGCTACTCTAGACACAGAAACTATCATTGGATGTGATGCCTTAAAAGCTGTATTATACAAGGTTTTAAGTTCATTAGAACTTTTAGCTTGCTAAGTGCCTTTGTACAAGATTTCTAAAATGCTGTTTAACATGCTTTATCAAGAATTTCAATGGACAAAAGATTTTAGCAAGGCGAAGAGCATCTTATATATAGAAATGTACTGAGGAAGTGACATAACAGAGTCAGACCACTTGATATAACCTGTCAAAACTATTCAGAGGCCTTGAAGCCTTTCCAAGGAGGACAGAGATGACAAGGAAGACAGAGATGAAGATGAAGTTGTAGTCATTTTGAGACCACTGACTCAAATTTGGGAGGTATGGTGAGGGTGGTATGATGAAAGGGATAGTTTGGGGGATAGGTGTAACCAATGAGGTAATGTCCAAATACTGTAAGTAGAAATGGAATGTTTTAATTAGAAATGGAATATTATAATTAGATGGTAGTATAACATTGTAAAGACCTATGCAAACAAGGTGTGCAATACATTTTTGTCCACCAACAGCACCATAATTAAAGAACTGCTTTTTGCCTTTCAATACTCAAAAACTCTCCAGAGAATTATTTCTTCAATTTTAGGTAACAGATGTTGCACCCAAACTCTACCAGACCACAACAGCATTTATGCTTTTCTTTCCCGGATTCTATCTCTGTTCTTTAACTAGAGAAACTATAAATGCCTTCTTCTAGCTTTGTCCTTAAATAATCATCACTCACTGCATGGAAATATTTGAAACCTTTCCTAGGGATATCATCCAGGCTCATCATGATCCTACTGGGAAAGAGAAGAGAACCAACACAATCCCATGCAGAACATGTGGGAACTGCACTTCTGAAGAAGGATGTAAATTTGTAGGAAATGATCCTATAATACTTGAAAAAAATAAAAGAAGAGATAAGAAATGGGAAAAAGAGTAAAGCTCATAAGGAGAGATACTTAGGAGCTGAAATAAAGTTTTTCTTTTTTCTTTGAGATGTTATTCTCAGTCACCTTTACTCCTCTTTCACTTCTTTCCTTTCTCCCATCTCTTGCTACCTCCCTCCTCTTCCTCTCCAAAGCAAAAGGGTTTATGAGAAGACAAACTTTAGCAAAGTCATTCTCACGACACAGTAAACTTTTCCATACTGGTGGTGATGAGTGAGTCACAGAAAATGTGTTCAACTACACATTCAACAGATACAAAAAACCAGAATTGATTTTCTTTAGGGAAAACTATGGGCTGTTTAGGTTTGGTGGATGTTAGGAGAGCAACAAGAGTAGGTCTAATTACTGCTAAGTCATTGGAAAAAGAAAACACAATAATAAAGTAGAAAAATAAAGCAGAATAAAAATTCCAAGGTCAGAAGCTTTGGTTTCCCAGCAGTGACTGTTCATGTTGTTACTTCAGCAACCTCTTTTCCTGTTGAGAAAATTACTATGTATTCCAGAAATGTGCACACATTTTCTAATACTGCAGTATACAGTATTGACTTTATAACTTCTGAACCATTTTCCTCCAAGTCTTCCCTTTTACTTCATACTGGGTTTTGTAGGTTCTGTTAACAGCATGAGAAAGAAATAATTACCGTGGTAAGCATCCTTTTTTCCCTTGAAGCTCCATGGCAGCCGAAGGTGCAAAGCGCCCTTAAGGAATAAAATCCAAAGTGATTGTAGTCAATCAGTAGTTTCCCAGTTGCTCTCATTTTGTTTCTGTGAATTTAAAAGATATCAGCATGGAAGATAAAAATAATTTAGAAAATAATGGTGTTGCAAGCAATTATACTAATATTTCTTACTGAGCTTTAAATAAAGAATTTTCTTTAGTTTGTTCTCCTTTTGTATTTTATCAGTTTGAGGTTTCTTCCTTTCAAGTTCATTTGTTAAAATTTTCCAGTCCTAAAATGTTAATTTCTCTTTATTCAATGTCATTTTGACACTTAAGTAGTTCATTTGCCTTACTTCAAAAGCTCTTGCCTAAGAACACACAAAACTTCCATGGTCTTTTTGTCCCAAGACATATTCATCCACCCAGAATGCCATAGAATAATTTACATACATAGTCAAGGTATTTGATTCATTTAGAGTTCTGTGCAGAAAGGGATTCTACGTGGCAAATCCACAAAGCTAGCATGGCAATTATCTAAACTTTTCACTATTTATGTATTTTAGCAAGCAAAGGCATTAATGGTCTCTGAGTTCAACATTTTAAATTTTTTAATCAAAGGGTTCTTAAAATTAAGAATAAGTATTTCCAGTATTTACAGAAAAGGGGAAAATACGAGGAATAAAGAAGACAATATTAATTTCAATTGTTAATGTTCTACAATTGCCACAATTTTTCTTCTAAGCAGTACTGATTATGTTGAGCAAAAACTAGATGTTATTTTAAGCTTTAAATGACTGCATTTTGTCTGTTAATATGATGAATGAATTAATGGGAAATCATACATGTTCAATAGAAACGCTGATCATAGAATTGCAAAATTTCATTTTAAAAAATGTTTGAAATTTACATCTTCTGGAAATTAGGGTATCAGTAATCCTTGTTTTTTCTGTTTTGCTTTGGTTTTTTATTGAAAGCATCAAAAGAAAATGGTGTCAGCACTTTATAAATACCAACATTCTGCTGATACGTATTGAAAGAATTTTAAGGCATTGTTTTAATAAGATTATTTTGTCACGATTTTCCTTGTGGATCTTTTTTCCTTCCACTTTTGAATACAGTAAGGCCTTGCTTCAAACCCGAATGCAAGAATGCAATAATGGCAAAACAGAATGGTTGTTCTCCTCTTGCCATTCTTGAGTGTGTCCTGGTCCATCTCTTAGCACTACCCTGGTGTAACAGATCTGACTAAAGGTTTTCACACACATCTATTCTGATCCCCAAAATTCCCATGAACATTCACCCTCCATGATCATATACTTTCATACTCGCATTTGCTTAGTTAGGGAGAGAGAATTGTACCGTGATCTACCATAGTTATCCTATTATCCAGAAAGGTTAAGGTGACTTAAGTTAATAAGGAAAGTAAAAACATGATTTTGCTGCTATGTTGTTACATTGACAAGTCTTGGATGCTTGTTAGTCAATGAAATATTAAGTTACAATTTCCTAATAGAATGAATGTATCATTATATATTATATTATTATATCATTATATCATGTTATAAAAACTTATCACAAGGTTATTTAACTAAAGTGTGTTATGGAGTTATAAACTTCTTACACTGGTAACTAAATTAAGTGATCTTCATCTATTTCATATATTCTTCATTTCCTAACTACAGCATAATCCTGTGATTAAGAAATTGTTGCTTGGGAGCTTTCATGTCATGGTCCAGAACACTCTATTTCTGCAAGATTACATTAAATAATTGCTTTACTTCCAACAGTAATGCTAACCATAGAACAATCACCTTATTTCATTGTGGAGCAATTATTTTCATTATTCTCTGTAACAGATATAAAGGATTGTATTCAAGTCAGTTTGTGTACCATTGCCTTAATAATTTTTTTTCTTTTATGTTCATTGTCTATGATTTAAACCTCACTGATCTTACCCATGAAACTGAAAGAATATGTTTTCTTTAAGAAATACTGTACCACATAGGCAGAAATATTTTGACTTTCACTTTTAAAAGCTGTAATTTAAATGCTGATGTGAACTACTACTTTAATTACTGTAACACAAAAGAATTTCTTAATACATACAATATTAGTTTGAATATCCATATGAGCACTGAAGAAAATCTCTATTTCCTTTCAGGCTGTTAATTTACTGGAAGTTTTTTGGGGGTTTTTTTGTGGCTGTTGAATGTTCAGCTTTAATGTTTATATATCACTATTTGCTGAAGGGAATTGCTTTGAAGAATGATGTTGATGCCAACAAGAGCAGATGTGCACTTACATGCTCCAACAACCTCAACTAAAATTCACTTTCAGTAATGAATACTTCTAATCAGTTGCTTATAAATAATAAAAAGACCAAGAGTTATTCACACAAAAAAAAATCCCCAATAACCTGTGGTGTGGTGGTAAAAATTAAAAGGTTCTGACATGTCACATACCTTGAAAGACAAAAGTCTCAAGTTTGTCCAGATGAATGTTGCAGATAGCTTTTTTTCACTCTCCCTGCAGATGAAGGTGGTTTGCCAATTAACCACCAATTAACTGAAGAAAGTAGTAAGAGAAGTGTATACATTTCATAAATGGTTTAGTGACCCTAATTAACATTGACACAACCTTTTCAATTCTAGGTTTTAACAGAAATAATTCTTAAATTGCAGGTCCAAATCCAAGGAAATTATTCAAGTATTTTTAAATTATTTTTTTCTTATTTTACAACTGTAACAATCTCTGCTAGATTTAATGCTTTGTCTCAACCCCATAAGCCAGATTTTTGATATTTCTATGGTCCAGTTACCCATAATACAGACATCAAAATTGTCTATGGACAATTTTTCACTACATGTATAAAGACTGTCCAGCAGTCAAAGTTGTCACTGTTAGACACACTGTGAAAGATGATGCTCATAATTAACAAATCTCACTGAGTTTGTCTGAAACACTTTTGTTTCCATTTATATCTATTTCAAAAGGCTTAATTCTGAATCCATTGCTTAAATTGATGTCAGGGCCCTGAGTCCATCGCCCTCCTGGAGGTTTGGTGAGTGGCTTCTAGCATTAGCATTATCCTTCAATTTCTGTAACTATAATTAGATGCAGTAAATACAAATATATTGCTGTGGGCTTTAAATATACCAAGTCAGATTAATTAAAATATCTTTAATTAACTCTTTTCAGCTGCTTATATAATAAGAATCATAAAATTGCAATTAGTTGCATTGTAAAAAAGAATGTTTTTAAGTATTTCCCTGCAGTAACACAAAATGAAATCACTGTTCCTATATGCTTATAAAGAGTGCAAACAGGAAACTTCCTCACTGCAAATGAAAGTCTTAGCTTTAACTTAGTCAATTATGTTTTAAATACCTGGTAGAGCAAGAATCACTTTTCACTTCCTCTGTGAGCTGCAAAAGCAATTAACCTTGCGAAACACTGTGCCCTTCTTCATCTGCTTGAAACATCAACCAAATTCTCTCCTTTGAAGTACCAAAGTTGTTAAAAGTATTTTAGAATCTTGAAACAGGGAAGTCTCCAATCTGCTGTGTGACATTCCTTGCTTTTTGTCTGAGATCCATGAAATCTCCCCGAATTCCACTTGTATTCCAAGAAGCAGAAAACAGCTCAGGTATAATTTCCAAATCAACTCTGCTTCTTCAGCAATGCTCACCCAGCATTCACCATGTATTTTCAGTCATTTAGGAGCATGACTTCTCATATGCTGCCCCAGAGTCCTCTTCTCTCTTACACAAACCCCCAAACAGATTTGTCAAATTTTTATAAGGTCATGAAATTATCACATTTGTCCATCTCCTCTCCTCATTCTATATTGCCAAGTGTTCTCAGACCTTTGTAGGATAAACTGGTGGCCTGTTTCCTGTGCTTTAATAGGTCCAGCAGCTGGCTTATAAAAATTATATAAATCAGAGCAGCTTGTGTGCAGCATTAGAGTTACGGAGGCTCAGCTCCCTCTTAGCAGGGTCTTTACCTCAAAGCAAGACAGCAGGGAACTACACCGGCAGAAAACTTGTGCCAACCACAATCTAGCTCTTTGCTGTGATGTAACCGACAAATCAGTGCAGCAGATGGGGGAAATCTTGTGTTTCTGAGAGAAATTAAGTGAAGACAGAAAGCCAGGTGTGCTGGGAGAGCAGTGACAGAACAGTCTGCAGGACAGGGAAAGATGCCCTGGGCTGGTGACAGATGACACTTTTGTTACATTAGGGTTCTGTAGAAATAATGCCTTCTTTTCAATTATTCTCCTTTCTTCACTGCTGTTTCACTTTTAAAAAGTTGTAGGACAACTGCCTTGAAACAAAAATAAAAATTGAATAGTTAAGCTTTTTATTGCTTGTTCAAACTGATTCCTCATAAACACTCTATTTGAAAGTGACAGCTACTCGCCCTCAGGAAGAAGGACTTGCTTGTTAGGAATCAGATTAAACCCTTTAAGAGAATAAGCATTTAGCAGTTTGAACAACGAGTTGACCCATCTGCCTCACCCAGTGATGCTTCTTTTCCCCTGCACATACAGATCTGATTGACAGATTATTTTTCTCAATGCTCAGTCTCCTGGCTGCAAGGCTTCCAGCATCTGCAGTCACATGCACATTAGAGATCCTGTCCCTTGCTTTCATTTTTCTTTCTCTCTCTTTTAGGTAGGATTTGGACCATCAAACCCTCTCTTACAAACAAAATAGAGTTTTGAAAGTATTTCAGAAAAGGAAATGCTTGCACCTTTTTCACAGTTAGTTTTCCACTTGCAGCTGGTGCTATCCCTGTATAAGGGTTTACATCCAATTCTGCAAAAAATCTTCCAAGTAATGTTTAAAGAAGTCTTTTTTTCTTTTTCTTTTTTTTTTTTTTTTCCTTACATAAGAGGGGTTGCTGCAGTTTGCTTGTGTATCAAGAATTCTTGCTGTGGTAACTCTTGCTGTACTGGGAAACAAAGCAAAAAGGAAGTCCTGGAGCCCCACTTTTCCAGAAGGCTGAAATTCACCAGAATATAGGGATGAGTGTAGAAATGTCTGGAAGATATTAATGTAAATCTCAACAGTCTTGAAAATTTCAAATCAATATTTCACTTAAGATGGGTAAAATAACAGATGTAGGGACCTTTCTCTGTTCAGAGCCTGAGTTTTCCTCAGGTGAAAACTGAAGTATCAACCTTATTACACATATGGAAAATACATGTCTTCCAAGTCAAACTTGGGAATGTTGATATAGCTCTTCTATGAAGAGTATCCAGTTTCTTCAGGGACCTTTTTGTCCTTTGTCCTTTAGCTCAGCCTAGTTGAGTTAAAGCCAAGAGAAAAATAAAATCCAGGCCTATAGCATGAGTGGGTCTGAAGAGAGCTAAGCAGCAAAAATTTCTCTCTAGAGGTTTTGCAGGTTTTTTAACCCCAATGAAAGAGCTGACTTGTTCAAGGGACTGCCTAAATTTAAGGTTGGAACAAAACAGAAAATCTAGAATTTCAACTGGAACAGGGCTGGAAAAGTACTACCACAGTCTCCTATTCAAATTATTGTTATGGGCAAAAGGAAGCACAGCACACATATGGAGTTAGAAAGTCATTGTTAGTTTCATTTATCTATTACCTGTTGAATATTCCAAATCGTCTAGTCAATGCCTCATTAATAATGAATTCAATTCTTGAACATAATTTTCTAGTATCTGCTGCTTTTTTCTGTCATCCATTCAGTGTCCTTCTGGCGCCAAATGCTGACAGTTTCAATCCTCCTCAAGAAGACTTGAGGACAGGGAGGTAGTAAGAGCTTTCCACTTATTCTTTTGCATTGCAGCAATCACAAATCATATTCAAGATGAAGGCTGCTGCCTTTCACTTTCCTTAGGGAAAGAAAAGCATCCCACAGACAATTTTTGATATGATAGCTCTGACTGTTTCCCACTACACTAATCTAACTTGTCAAAGTGTGGAGACATATTTAAACATTTTGTTCAGTTCCTCTTTCCCATTAAGATTATCTCTGCAATATCTACTGTATTGATCACTTAGTACACATAAACACCATAAGTACATAGAACATAAATACCAAAGAATTTATTGCAGGAGAAAGAGATTCAATTTCACATTTGAAAAGAAGGTTATTTCAAAGAGTATCCTTATGCAAAATTATCCCTCAGGAGAGCAGTGATTAGGAGTTCCGATCTTTTATCTTTCCTCATATTCATACATTTCCTCATTTCCTTTGTTCACTGTAAGAACTGGTATCTAGAAGTTCACATGGGAAAAGAATTTTGAGAAACATCATACCACTGTGATCATCATACCATAAGCTGAGCCCTTTGTATTATGCACAGTCATCTTCCTGGAAAACATACAGAATGAAAAGTACTACACTAGTTTTGTGTCTCAGTATATGAACTCACCTTGGATACTATTACTCTGGGTGACTTTACTAAAAAAAAAACAAAAAACATAGAGAATGTTTCAATGTGTATTCTGAAAACAACATATCAGCTTGCATTGTGTTCATGTAGCAAGGTTTTGGTAGTGGGGTACTGCAGGGATATATTCAGTGAGAACATGCCAGAAGCTACCACTATGTAGGACACAGACAGTCCTAGCCAGATCCAAGATGTACTGGCTTCTGGCCAAGGCTGAGTCCACCACCAGCAGTTGTAGTGCCTCTACAATAAGATATTTATCAAGAGGTAAAAAACAGTGAGGAGCAGCAGCTGAGAGAAAGGAGTAAGAACATGTGAGAGCAACAGCTCTGCAGACATCAAGGTTAATGCAGGAGGTTGGGGGAACAAGGTGCTCCAGGTGCTGGAGCTGAGATTGCCCTGCAGTCCAGGATGAAGACCATGGTGAGGCAGGCTGACCCTCTGCAGCCCATTAAGGTCCATGGTAGACCAGATATCCACCTAAGGTTTGTGATGGAGCCCCATACTGGAGCAGGTGGATGTGTCCTGGAGGAATCTGTGACCCTGTGGAGACCCTGTGCCGGGAGGAACTGCAGCTCCATGGAGGGAAGCCCACAATAGAGCAGATCTTCTGGAAAGACCTGTGGACCCAAATGGGACCCACACTGGAGCAGTTTGTGCCTGAAAGACTATACTGAAGCAGTTATGAAGAACAGCTGCCTGTGGGGAGGACCCACATTGAAGAAGTTCATGAAGGGTGGTTTCTCAGTGGTGGAACCCCACACTGGAGCAGGGGAAGATCATGAGGAGGAAGGACTGGCAGAGACACAGCATTATGAACTGACCTCAGTCCCCATTCCACATGCCTCTGTGCCACTGGATCAGCAGAGGAGGTAGAGATATTGGGAGTGAAGTTGATCCCAGGAAGAAGGGAGGAGTGGGAGGAAATATTTTTAGATTTGTTCTTGTTTCCCATTATCCCAGTCTGATTCTGACTGGGCATAAATTAAATTAAGTTTTGCATCACCTTGTCCTTGAGAAGAGTATTAATTTTCTTTTATGAAATGTGTATTCAGTAATTTAAATGCCATATGCATTTTGCATAAGCTTTTGTATGCAAATCCAGCCTTTCCTAAATACTTATGGAAACTAAATTTTGACATCTGAGAGATGAAAACTTAATGATTTTTAGACCATTCTGTCAAGTAAAGGAGAGTGTACAAGGCCCTACATCCCTCAAATGACATAATATTCTGCAACACCAGAATGTATGCCCCAATACCAAACAGCAAACCCTTGACTTCCAGTAAGAGATTAAAAGCAACAACTACAGGATATCTAAAGAAAACAGGAGAGTTCAAAACCAATAGCATTGTTTTGCCTGCCTACAACCACAAGGACTTTGAAGTTATGGCAGTGAAGCTGCACATTTCTTATTTCATAAAGACAAGCGGAGAACACTATTTCTGTAATATTGTGGAAAGGCTTATTTATTCTGTAACACTTCTAAATGAGAAAGGCTGACTTCAGCTGCCTCAGGATGTGTCTAGCTGCCTCTCATATTTTTACAATAATCAAAGATAGAGTTAGACAAAATAAAAGCTCATAGGATTAAAATTCAGCCATCTTTTGCTCAACTATTCAGTTGGAAAACATAATAAATTACACAATCATCTTTATACTGTCTTTTCTCCTTTCTCTCTTTTCCTCCATCCTTTTTTATTCTCAATGCCTAAAATTAACTTTACTTATTATTTCAATGTAATTTTGAAGGTTTGTTTTGTCTTCAGTTTTTGGCCTGTAGGTCAGTTCTTACTTTTATTTTTTTCCTCCACATTTTTAGTCAAGGAAATCTTATACAGGTGCACTTCTAGACTTCTATTTCTACAGAAAATTTTTCCTTTTTCTCTGGTTGACACATGAGACACTAATTTGCATCCCTTATTTTTGGAACACTGAATCATGTCATTGGGTATAAAATTGTGTCATAACATGGGAACTACTCTTTTCTCACCTGCTATCTGAAATATAATACCAAATAATTTGCTTGGCTACACATTAACATTAAATAGGAGATTAGTAATTATTTTTCCACCTCAACATGTGGAGCTCTTGACTTAACTGAATGCTGTTCTTTAGTTTATGTGTCCCAGGTAGGAATGTAGTACTCAAAGCCATGGGATAAAGATATATATACAGTGAATTTGTGGATGGTTTGTCCTTATGTGTTCCAGGTCATTCAAACCTAGTTTTGTGAAATTTCTAATTCTGCTTTGCAAAATGTTGTTTGCATAGAAAGGTCATTTAACTCATGAACAACATGAAGTGATGGAGTCACTTTGTTCTGGTACACATTCTAGCAATTACAGAGACCAGTGTACCATGCATTAGAAGTCATACATTAAAGTAAGCTAGACACTTCAATAGGATGAAATGGTAAAGATCCAAGATTTTGTAGAGTTAAAGCCAAGATTTTACAAGTTTGACAGGTCATGTCATTGAACAAAGAAAAGGCATAAGTCCAACAGTGATGAAGACACTTCAAGACCACCCAAGGGATGAAGTCAGGAGAGCACTACACAAATTTGAAGCCAAAAGGAAAGCTCCACCCACGATTTTGCCCAGTCATTAATATGGAATTAGAAGGTGTTAACTATGAACTTATGACTGTATAAATAGCTCATTTTACACAAACAAGGTAGGCAAGGTTTTGCCCAGCATGAACTGGCTTGCCTCCAACATTGTCAATAAATACTTTTGCTGCTAAAAAGACAAAAAGCTTCTTAGCAGGTATTTATTTTGAAGTGGTTTTCCCCATCATGTCTTCAGCAAATTTGCTGATGATGCACTTCATCTATGTCATTAACTAAGATAGCAAATAACACGGGTCCCTGTATGGACCCCTGAGGGACTCTGAGCCATTGCCTGGTGACTTAGTTTTGCTAGATAATCACTGCAGAAGTAAAATGTTCACAGGCAGCTAAATCTGCTGAGAATTAAGCTATCCATCAAAGACATTGGTGGACTGTTGAGATCATTCTTCCTCTTCATCAATAAACTTAAAACATGTACATTATTCTGTTACTGATCAACAGTACGATCTGACTTTTTGATCAGCAAGGACTCTGTCTTGAAGAATAGACACTCAGCTGGCATAGAAGGAGCAGCAAATACTTAAATTAAGAAAAAAGCAATATTTAGATTCAGTTTCTGTCATGGCTAAAGAAGAGTCTTCTCAACCTCAGGAGCTGCTACAGTATATTTATGTCTCCTGTGTCTAAACAAGGAAAAATAACAATCAGGACATGTTAAAAGCCATAACCTCCTAGATCTTGAGGCCCTCTAAGAGGCCCTTAATTGCTGCATAATAGGTAAGAAGAAAACCCCAAACAAAGAACCAACTGAAACAACAAAGACACAAACAAAAAAACAGACACATTTTTTTGTACAATAATTGTCACACACACTGATTTTCTCCTGCAAACTGAGAGCTCCCATTTCAGAACGAAAATCAGAATTGTAAATTTTGAGTGAAGCATGGGGACATATAAGGAAGGCAAAAATATTAATGAGTCTTAATAGACATCTCTCCATTCAGCATTTTACCAAGGAAAGGTGAACCTTTTTCTGTGTCACACAATGTTTTTGCAGATTCTGTCTCAGATTCTCTGCTCTGCCTAGTCATTCTACTCATGACTATGGACTACACTAAAGCAGCAGAGCATCTACAACTGAGATAATGTAGTACCAAATGCTGTGGTGTTCAGGTTGTTTCTAACTTCCTCAGGAAAACCTGTCAGGAAGAGTCATAACTTTCACCTGCTCCACCAGGTTGCCCTTCCTTGCTTTCTCTCAGATGTGGGGTGGGAGAAAGAAGGGTAGGAAGAAAGGAGACAGATTCATTGTGCATGGATACTCTGAAACTTATGACATTTTAAAGGGATACACTAGTTGTAGCTTTATCTGAAAAGATTTGTACAAATAGCACCCCTGACAAGAGCAAAAAGATTAATCCCTAGCCTTACCACTTGAGAAGCATCTGGTGCAAAAAATCTTGACACTTGGTTTTGTTTTATTTCTACAAGCAAGAAGCACATGTATGGGACTCCACCACTTTTAAAACTAAAAACTGTGTTCAAAGTACCATGACCTCTGTATGCTAGGGAGATCACTTCATGCTAGATGTCTAACTTACCAACAGGAACAATGCCAAAAGAAGAATCTAATATGAATACCATCTTCATCTACTCTCCATATCTGATGTCCAAGATATAAACATTTTAATTCATTAACTAACTTTTTCCTTCAATCTGATTGCCCTACTTTAGTATGTATTTTGGTAAGACTCTTCATTGAAATGAACAGCAAAATACAGCAATTTCCTTATCTGTCTTCTCTACTGTATTTTAAACTAGGCAGAAAACATCTTTCACAATGCCTGAGCAAAGACTAATACAGATTGTATCTCATAGTCATGATAAGCAAAAAGAGATCTTGATTCACTGAAGCATCAATATTTTCAACTATATTGGAGGCTGAAATAGGAATTCAGCCAAACAACATTTCCCACAGTTGGATGCTATGCAAATCTATCTCTGAATAGTTTTTCCAGCTGCTAGTAGTAAAGATTGAGTATCTCAGGTTGTATAAGCACACCTTCACCTATATTATCCTTTGCTCAGTCCTTCTAAATGGAAAGGATTACTTATCAGTGTGCATTTTTCCTATGTGAAAAACATTAGGCAATTGTCTCAGCAGTTATTAATCACTCGAACTCTGGTGTTTCGCTGATTTACATTAGCTGAGGATATGCTTCATCCTGTTTCTTACTCTATTTATACATAAATCCCAGTGCACACATGTTATCTATTCCACCGAGTCTATCAAAGTGTCAGAGACTTCAAATGGTGCAGAAAAAAAATCTTCAAACAGAGAAGGTAACAGTCTGCTGAACTTCTGCAAAATAGTTTCAGACAGTAGAAGAGTGCATTCAGAAAGAGAAAAAAAGCTGGATGCTAAGAATACCAAATTTAACTTTGATCTGCTTCATATCAAAGAGCACACAGATTTTAATTAGATCTCAGTCTTAAAAATATTATTGGGCTGCAAGATAAAATTAGAAACATTAGTGTTATCTTGGAGAAACTTGGGGATTTCCACACTGGCAGAAGAGCATTAATTACAGTAAGTAGTGCACCATGGCTAACTGTTTATGAAAAACTTGCAACGTGCTTAGTGTTCAAGCCCTTCACCATGTTGAGAGCACTACAGAATGAATTCTTATTTACTGACAAAACAAATCCTGGCATGACCATTAGCTATGTAAATTTTCTTACTCTGCAAAATATAACTACAGATTAAATATATATTTATACAAGTAAGTGTTACAATTCTTGAGTTTAGGTAGGAGAGGAAAAGTTTGTACAGAGGTGTGATATCTTTTATGAGATTAGATGAGACAGCTGGAAAAAAGAAAGACATGGCACCCAAGTCCCTTCATCAATCACTGTACTGAACCACGTATTATTATTAGTCATAAACTTCAGTTTACAGGATAAGACTATGCACATTGGAATCGCCTTACAAGGTAAACAAATTCATACAGTCAACATAATAGTCACAGAATAGTGAGGAGCCATTTGCATAAACATTTAACCACCCTTCATACCACATCATACCTCAAACAGTGCTCAGATTATCTTAAAAATAATTTTGCTGTTTTTCAGGAATATTCTGTTGGAAAGCTGCTTCAAAACTTCATTTATGTGATTTTTATGTCATAGTCAGCCCATACCAATTTTCTTCCACACTGTCATGGTTGGGGTGTTTTTTTTCAGATTAAATACTTCTCCCTCCTTCTTTGTATGTACACAGAAAATACTTAAGAGAACCTCTTCCACCCTCATTCTGTTGAACTAAGGAGCTCAAGCTCTTGTATGGAACACTCTCTGTTATCCTTGAGGCCTAAGGATTTTAGTATATTTTGTAGATTTCTGGGATTATATAACTTACATAGATTCTCCTAGGTTGTTCTCATCTTAGGTGACTTACTAAAGCTCTTTCTCACAGATTCGTGAGCTTTCTCATGTCCTGCCAAGGCCATGGTGTTTGTAAGAAACCACCTGTAGATAATGTGTAGATTAAACACAAGAAGAAGGCCTGGAAGTTCTGAAACTTCTCCAAGGGGCAATTCTGAAGTCCCCTAGAGGTGGGGCACAGAGAGAAATGAAGATCATGGTTGGTTATCAATATCTCATATGTAAATTGCTGTAGAAGTTATAAAATCCCTGACATCCCTGGTCACGGGTGTTCATGTCTGTGTGTATGTGTGGGCCTGTGCATGTGTGTGCGCAGACCTCAAGTGTGTAGCTTGAAAGTTTTCACTAAAGGTATACCGTCTAACTTTCTCCATTAATATTGTTTCAGAGTGCCTATTTCCTCAGGAATTTAAGCATCAGGCAGCACCCTGATCACCTTGAGAAGTCTTCAGGTGAGAACCTGATCTTGTCTGTCTTTGATTCAGTGTAACAGTGTTTCCAGAGAATTTCATAACATTTTCACCATGCTGTCCACAGTAGAACTAACTCCCTGATTCTGCAAACAGATCAGATTGCAATCCCCAAAATTATTAAGTGATCCAGTCCAGAACAATAACATTTCTGCATGACTTGTTTTTGCTTCAACTTCACTCATTTCCTTATCTTTCTAACTTTGTTGTTTCTTGAATGAACCCATCTCCTACTTATCAACAGTTTCCCTGGGTATTGTATAAAAAATGTATTTCTTTTTAGGAAAATCAATTATTCATGTTTGATACAAGTTAGCCTCAGTAATCCCATTATTTTTTCATTGAATCTCATCTCATTTTGTTAGTTTCTGTGCAGTTCCAACTTTTCTTTTCATTGGACTATAGTCTAAACACTTACAAAAGTCTGAAATCAAAGCAATGATCTTTTAGTTGCTTGTATGGTTTGGGGTTTTTTTCCTTAAACATAAGCTGTATACTTCCTATTCTGAGAGCTCACATAAACCTAAATCACCTCTCTCCCAGCCTGAAGTTGCCTCTCTTCTTGCTTTTCTTATCAATGCTAGAGACACAAATATATTACAGGTGTACCCAAAAATTCTTAGTAGCTAATAGATTTGTAACTGGTTTTAGCTACCTAACGTGCCTTAGAAGTTCTACAGTTGTCGGTCCTGTCCTGGTGCAAGCTAGGGTAGAGTTACTTTGTGCTCAGTTCCTGTTATAATGCTGTGGTTTGGATTCATAATGAGAATGGTGTTGATAATACACTGATGTTTAGGGTTCTTGCCACATCGTTTACTCTGGGTCATTTATTCTGGGTCAAGGCCTTCTTTTTTGTTGTCTCATGCTCTTCCAGTGAGGAGGCATGCAAAAGCTGGGAGGGAGTATAGCAGGGACAGGTGACCCAAACTGATCAAAGGGATATTCCACGCCATAGAATGTCATGCCTAGCATAGAAACAAGGGGGAGTTACCTGAATGGGGAGCTGATCCATGTTTTGGAAGGAGAGGTCTGGCATCTGTCAGTGGGTAGTGGGCATTTGTATTGTACATCACTGGTTTTTCCTTTTTTATTTTCATCATTATTATCACTTACCATTACTACTGTATTTTACTTTATTTGAAATTATTAAACTCTTCTCATCTCAGCATATAAGTTTTACTTTGATTCTCCTCCCCATTCCACTGGGGATAGGAGGGAGAGGGTTAGGGTTAGGGTTAGGTGTTGTGTGACTGGCTGCATGATGCTTAAGTTCCAGTTAGGTTTAAATCACAACAGTCGAATACACAGGTCTGTTTCAAAAGTCACTCTAGAAACTAAGAACTTAGTCTCTATAAACAGTATGCATATTGCAGCACTCAGTGTTCCAAATGTGAGAAGGTACTCAGAATACAAGGAGTTTATACAGCAAGAAAGGTAGCTAAACCTATTTGGAACACCTGAGTGATTTCCTAAATCACAAATGAATTCTGGTCCACAACAGCCTTGAATATCATATTAATTTCATGTATATAAAGTATGTTTTTTCAGACCATGTTTTTTCTTATGTAAGTTGGGTCAAGTAACTCTGATAATGTTATCCTTTGATTTCTTTAAGTGGAAATTTTTTTTTCAAACACTGTTCATGAGACTGCTTGTGGATGGAATACCACTCAAGCTACTCATAAGAGGCTAAAAGTGTTGTTAGCAGAGAGTTGCAAACACATGAAGCATTCCTAAATTAATTTCTTCAAAGTAGACACTTGTTTCCTTCATTTATCTGTCAAATTTTGGTCCCAGTGAAGCAGTATTTGAATAGTGAATGTAGTAGCTGGACTACAACACCAATTATATGAAGCAGATATTTAAAATATCAAGTCTGATTAGACAAACTATTGCTATTAACTACAGTTCAGACATCTGAACTGACAGTTCAGACTGTCAGTGCTTGCATTCAGTCATAGATCACACACAAAACTCACAACAGAATGTGACTGCTGAGTGACAGATAAAAATATTAACATCTATACATTTCACAGTGAGTTAATACATTGCATTTTAGGTGATTCAGCAAATCATTAGTGGTAACACTTTTTTTTTTTCTTGTTTAATTTTCTGCATGCTTTCATTTTCAATTTGGATCTATATTGGGTATACTTCATTTGAAAGAACTAGTATGTTTCCTCATTAACAGAATAATTAAGGACCACAAATAGGTTTCTATTTATGGCAGAGATGATGTTTTGATTATTTATCCCAAAATAGAATGAAAGCATCTGGCTGAGAGTCTCAGTACTGTTGAAGTAAAAACATGTTTTTAATGGATACTTAAACTGCAAAGATTAATTACTTTAAAATATACAGCAGCATTACAGCATTGCCTGATTACCTATATCCTATATAAAATTGGTAGATCATAAAGAGCCTTATAGTCAAAGGACCATTAATAGCTAATACTACTTCCAATAGCAGAATACCATCATGGTCCATCCTGTACCATGAACTGACTATCTTGCTACATCTTGACTGCTGAAAAATGCACAAATGTAGACAAACCTTACAGGTGCATGAGCCTCACATCAACATATGAAGACTTAAGAGTCTCTTTTAAAAGCTTATACTACCTTGACAAGGTTTTTATGGTAGAATGCTCTTTAAAACAGGCAATATTAGCCATAACTTAACTGATCTGTCAGCAAACTGATCTATTGTGATATTTAAACTTTGGTGAACCATGTCTGACAATCGATACTTCAAGCAGACTTATTGATATGTTTAAGGCCCAATTCATTCTGTAGTTCAGTTTTTCAAAATCTATGATGCATACACTAGATTCAGATGTTTATATCATTAATGGACACACACTTTCTGCATGCTCATAAATATGCAAAGACAAAGTAGCTGACCTATATGATAATGAGCAATACAAGTAGTCACTGTATACTAAAAAAGACAGTTTTCTGAAGATGCAGTCTTTTTTACAAAGTCCATGTTCAGAAGTGTTCTAAATATTCTAAAACTGCTGAAGTGATTTTATTCTCATTTTTCTTTGAACATTTATTCCCTAAAAATGAATTAAAATGACAGCTTTTAGCTTTGACCTGCTAAAACTTCTTGTATAATTAGAACATATTGTTCAGATATGTGGCTGTCAAAACAACAAACACTTACTTATAAAAAAATCAAATAAACTGGATCAGATATTTGCTCATTAAGACTCAGTATAAAAATTAGACAGTGTTATTGTGAGCATCAGCTCTGAGTAATTGGAAAATGATAAAAATATTATAATAATATTTTCCCTGGCACAACTTGAGACCATTTCTTCTCATCCTGCCAAGAAGCTACGTACACATTGTTCTTTTGCCTACAAATACTACAGGTATAGAAGCAAAGAAGGGCTTTTCACTCACTTTGGGATGTCCCAGCAAAACATATTCTCAAAATAATAAATAATTGCTGGTATCAGGTTATTAATCCAGACTCACAATTTTGCAGTATCTCAAATGAGAAATGTAATTGAAATCCAAAATAGTACCAGTCACTGATGATTTATTTCAATAAGGAAGACACATTGAAAAAAAAATAGTCTTGAAGGCAAATTTTGGACTATGCTCCTCTGTGGCTTGAAGCTAAATCGCTTCTTGTCACAAATCCTTATGAAATAAAATATAAAATTTCAAATGGGAACAAATGTTGTTTATGAAACTGATTTAATATAGGGTTACTGGAAAGTAGCTTTTGGTGACAGAAACTCCATTTATCTGACAGTGTAACACTTAGCTTTTCACTGGGGGATAAGCTATTACATATGAACTTTTAAAAAATTATTAAGAAATGCTGGCTTCAGTTTGTGTCATATGCAAATTAAAACTGAGATAGGGCTTCTACTTATCAAAGAAAAAAGAACAACTATAAGAAAATAGTATAATATTCCTGTGATTTGTAATAGCTTGAATACCGGAGAGGAACACTGTACTCTATCCACTGGGACTTGAGCAAAGACAGCTATGAACAATATTAGTGTTCTCTTCTCTCCAAAATAGGAGTCAATAAACATATCAAAACTTTAGGATTCTTAAACATTTTAGTCACTAATAACTTAAAAATGTAATTTTTAAAAAAATATTTCTTTCTGTTACATTATGTATTTTGTGTCTTGGCCATATACCTCAGTCACATTTCTCAAGTTAGTACCTTTATTCTTGTTTCCCCCTGTGAACACAAAAATCTTCACCATTTACTTGCCTCCCAAAATGTAGGACATAAGGAGAAAGTGGCAGCCAGGATTAGGCTCCTGACAAAGCTCTAGGAGATGTGACATGAAAGCTTGAGACTAATTTCCCAACAATTCATTGGTTTGGGTCAGAGCACAGAAAATTCCCCCCAGGTGCCTGAAAACTGGATTTACAGTTTTCGCTCTGAATGATGTATCAACATACTTTCCCTGCTGCAAGGCAGAAGAGAGAAGGCAGATAAAATAGAAGCTGTGTTTTGCAACAGTCCTCCATTACTATTCAGAATATAATAAGATGGTAGAAACAAGGCTGGGGTACTGAAAAACTAAAGTCCCTTAAAGTGCTGCAAATCCTCAAGATTTTATCAAGCATCACATTATCTGGTGGTGGAAAGGGTTGATTTAAACCATTTGAAAAACAAAACAAGAAATATATAATTCTTATTCTTTTACTTATGGAGAAAAGTTTAAAAATGTGATCTTTGATGGCTCAAGAACATAAGGCAAAGAAAATATACCCTTTGAAGTTCATGGCATTTTTAAAGACCTGAGTCATGCTTTTTGCATGCTCAAAGTTGACAGTAATTTATTTAGTCCAGTATAAGTATGAGAAATGGTAGAATAATACAATTGTCTCATTGTTATCACATATACTTTTAAAGGTATAATAAATGGCAGACAGTCTTGCGTTCTGTTTTTACACGTCAAAGACTTTTTCTTTCACTCAGAAACAAACTTTTAATCTAGTTCTCATCTGTAGAAATAAGAGTACAAATGTGTATTTCACAATCTGTATACCAAATAAAAATATTGTGCTATCACCTAGTGCTGCAACACCATCATGGCTTTGGACAAGGCTGAATAGAGCCTCCTGCTCTTTTTAAACCTACCTCCTTTCCACCAGTTGTACCCATCTCATGGAAGAAGAAGAAACCTCTATGTCTTCAAGGGACCCCAAGGCAGAGGATGAAAATGCAAGGTATTTCTGTGGCTGGTTCTTTTCCCCTAGCTCCTCTAGGAATAGGTTGTCCTGGCAGCATACTGCCAGATCACCAGTGACCTTGCAACTTTTCTCTGGGGAGAGGTGGGTTGCTGCCAGTGGTGGCTGGGCGGGAGAGGGAGATGTGAGGTGGGCTTTGCTTTGTACTTCTCTGCTTTCACAGTTTTGTAGAAAAGTTTTGTATACTCATTCTAACCCAAGCAGATATAGGTACGGTGTGTTGTAGATGATCCAGAGTGGGGGGAAGAAGTCAGCACAAAAGACTGAGACAGTAGTCAGGACAAGTACAAAGTATTAGCCACAGTCCCCTGTTCAAATGGTCTTTATGCTCCTGTGGGCAGAGAGAAGTTACAATTACACCACTATTGGGATATTTAACATTGATTTATTTATTTACTGTTTTATAACATGATCACAAAGCACCTGAAAACTGCAGGAAGCAGAATTAAGGTGTACATTTTCAAGACAGTTCAAAGTCTACCTAGCTAACATCATAAAGATTTTCAATGGATGGGATTGTGATCAAAAAGGGTAGAATTATGCTCAAAAATGAACCTGAAAAGGGCAAGGCCATTTGCACAACTGGGAGTAAGAAGTACATCTTCCTGAATTATATCCACATCCATACAAAAGTAAAAAAAACTGAGGTAGATGTTTATCGAGATGGGATCTTTGTGAAAACAACTTAGTTTTAATATCATGTAAACAACTGCAAAAAATACTTCTAATTTATTTCCCAAAATACTAGAATATGTCTTCAATTTTAAAGAAAGACATTAGCTTATTGCAGAAAACTACCCTTGTTTTCATGCACGGAGAAGCACATGACTTGGAACTTAGGAGAATGTAGGTATCTTTTGGAAAACTAAGAAAAGTTTTCAGGAACTTAGATGTTGGGATTTTTGTCCCATAAAATGCAACTTTTACCAACAGGAACTTGTAAAATCAGCTCCCTAATCAGGATATTCTTGAGCCATACCTATAACCTGCCTGTCATGGTTAAAGTAGGTTTTGTATTTTACTCTTTTTTTCCAACATTGCTTTGGAGAAACTGTTCCTTTAAGAGTGAACCCCTTGTCACAGCTGGGGACGATGGTGTGTACCTGTAGTTCTGGCTTCGAGGGGAAAGTGGGACTCTCCATCTGCGAACCACCTCGCTTCCCCAGCACAGGAGAAATGAAAGGGAACAGCCTCATGAGTCCTGCCAGCTGCACAGCTCCACACACTTTGTCCACTGTCAGGGAAGGGAGTCGTCACCGCCAAGGCAGAATGGAGTTGAGACCGGTCAAGCAGCTCAGAGAAGTGGCTGCCACCACCTCACAGACCCTCTCCACGAAATCTCCCTGCGGAATCCCAGCCAAGGGGAAGCCACAGAGAGCTGTCTGCTGTTCCATGTTTTTCGCCCCACCATCTGCCGTTTCCAGTCTCTGCCGGCTGTTAGTGTTGCCACTCGCCTCTGGAGAGAGCCTGCATTCCTACTAAACACTTTCGTTGTTGTGGCGGGGGCAAGAAGGGGGCACAGGGAGTCCATGATTCAGCCACCATCTGCGCATCGATGGGGAAGAAACTAGGAGTGATTTCTGTCTGTTATTGGCTTAAACTACTTTTATTGTATTGTTACAGTTGTTTTACTTCTTTTCAGTAAACTGTTATTTTTTCACTTACCTCACATTTTATCTCTCTGTATTGTTGAAAGGGAGAGAGAGGTTTTAATAAAAGGGGAGAGGGCTCATTTGATGGAGTCTCCCCGCCCCAGCATTGTCTTTAAACTAAGATACTACCACAACTCTATCTGTGTTAACACTTCATCTCACATCAGCCATACTCCCCAATACAAAGTAAATTTCCCAGTTGTTGCTGTTTACCATATTTTGGTTCACGTTGCAGAGCAGACAAATTACAAGAACATAGATTCTTTTCAGATGAAGTCAAATTGGAGGGTACACTCCAGGAGCAAACTAAATGCTCTCCAAATACTAACAGGCATTCAGTTCACAGGGAAAGAGCTAGTCTAAGGTAAACTTGGAATTTTTGGTATATAAGCACAGTCTCCCTCTGCAAATTTATGCTTATTGAGTTGTATCGTCTATTAATGTGAAAATAAGCTAATGAACTACAGAGGCACTATTTGACTTGAGGACAGTCCTCTATACTCATTCCTCGCTAGAGAACTCTTCAATACAAAAATCAGACATGATAATCATGAGACAAAAAAAGTACATTCTGTGTTTAAAGATCTGAGGAGCGACATAATATTTGTACTTAACTAAAGTATAGAAAAAATAGTTTTTAGGGTAAAAAGCGCTAACAAAAAAGAAGCAACATGAAATATGCCTTTCTGAGTAGAAAAAATAGAATTCTCATGAGTATTTTTTATTCCAAATCAATTAAAGGCTATCTGGAAGGAGATATAACAAGTACCTGTTTTCTTCTGTACCAGAAATGGAGGTGAGACTAGGGATTGTTAGAGGACAGGTATTCTGAGCAGTCAATCATCTTGCCAACTTCATTTACTAAGTACAGATCGGGGGACTAAGAAAATCAAAGCCTGCTTTTTCTTTGTAAGACCTGTAAATATTTTTTGGTATTCATGTGCCTTCTGCTTCTGAGTCTTTAGGTAGACTTTATTTAGCATTTTCATTGTTTACATGAAGCTTTTCATGAAGCAAGACTCTTTATTCAATCATTTATTTATTTTTTAATTGAAAGTGGATATCATGTAATAAACCAATTCTAGAAGCTGTAATTTTACAAAATTGATGCAAAAATACAAATTCAAATACTGTCAGTCTCATTATACAGTACCAAAGAAGGGTCACATGCTGTGGCAGCCCAAAGCAGCCCAAACTCTAAAAGATGAGTGAGTACCTTGGCTCTTAAAAAACTTTTTAACACTCATTCATTTCATTCTAGAATGAAATTAGAACCTTATGTGAGCTGTTTGTCACCAGCACATATTCTAAAAAAGGAAAAACTCACAAGTATCAAAAAACAGAATACTGTCAACTGAACAGAATACATGTGTAATTTTAGTAAAGGTATTCAAAAATGATTACTTTGATGGCTTACTCACAATTTGGAAATGTTTGGCCTAGATCTGCATTTGCCATTTCTATGCACAGCTGTAGGAATTCTAAAGGCTGTATCATTTTCACCTTTTTGCAAAGAGCAAGCTACACATTAAAAGCTACACCCAGCCAAAATTAAGTGTAATAACCCATCATTAGTATTATTTTAAGTTACTTGATCCGAGAAATCAGCACTTGATCTAAACACAAATTGCAAGATCACAATACTCCCATGAACTGGGAAATCTCAACCTTCTTACACTCTGTTCAACAAACTCCAGGAAAGCCTGGAAATGAAATTAACATAATTAACACAGAGAAACATTTATTCAATAAGCAGGAAATATGAGTGGAGTAAGGGGGAATTACTGAAGGGTATTCCAGCTATGAGAATCACACTTACACAGTAGCACTCCAGGACTGAAACCACAGTGTGAGTTGAGAGAGTGGTATTATAACTGAGCAAGAAATAGGGGGTGAACTGACTGAAAAACAAAAACAAAACAAAAACAACAACAACAACAAAAAAAACCCAACAAAACCTTTAAGAAAAAAGAAATGCATAAATAGAGCTTTTTAGAAATCAATCTCACAGACAGGGCAAAGAGTGACTCTCCTGAAGAAAAAGTGTGATGCATGGTCAGTGCCTTTGTCACAAATTCTTTTTCATCCCTTGCTTCATCCCTGCTCTCCTGGGAATGGTTGAACATCTGCCTGCCCATGGGAGGCAGTGAATGAATTCCTTGTTTTGCTGCTTGTGTGTGTGGCTTTTGCTTTCCTTATTAAATTGTCTTTATCTCAACCCATGAGTTTTATAGCTTTTGCCCCTCCAATTCTTTCCCTGATCCCACTGGTGGGACTTGTTTGCTGCTGGAGTTAAAACATGACAGACACTCAAAATAATAAAACTAGTGAAGCTAAGACTGAAGTCCCCATTTCCAGACCAAATTTTCTTCTCTGAAGAGGTGACCTATAATTGGCTCTGCAGTGTTCATTTTCCAAAGGTACAGATGGTTTCCAAAAGGAGAAAAGGCTTTCTTGTCCTTTTTGGTACCCAACATGAGGCATGAAAGGATTGGATAATGACAGATTTGACTGGGATGTACTAGGTTGAATTTATAGCTGTTAGTGCTGTCTAGCTAGTAACCAGCAGACTCCTGTGCTTTCTGAGGGGCTCACTTTCCTAACTGTGTATTAGAGTCTAGTGCCCATTGGTGGTCTCTTTTTGCTTTCGCTGCTCACTGTATGCTTATCACCTTACTATATTGTGCCTGTGAATGTTTTGGTAACAGCCATGGCTGGCAGAAGGCCAGGGTATGGATAGTTTCCAAAAGCCAAAAAGACTCCCTAGAAATTGAGTGGTCATGGAAAATTGTGCATGCACATCCCAGGGACTAGCAGACTACCTTTTTAACTCCCAATATTAGACTCACAAATATGAGATGCTACTACCAAAATAATTTTTTTTATCATGTCTCAAAAAATCTTGTCTCCTTTTTAAAGCTAAAGCAGCACTATGACACATCAATACTAACAAATAAAAGTTCCTAGGAAGACACTGATGTATTGCTTTAGTTCAGATACTTCAGAGCTAAGTTTTGAAACTTAAAGAATTTCAGAAGTTTTCCTTAAATTCTTCAAAATGCATCCTCTGCACCTAAAAAGGAGAAGATTTCATTGAGAAGATATGAAAAAGAACATTTTTGTGGCCTTAGTTGTCAACCAATGCTCAGTATAACAGAAGTTTGCATTCTTAAAAAGACTATATAGGATATTTTTGGTAGTATACTAAAATTTTTCAAAAAAAGATGTTCTGGTAAACAGGTTGACTAATTGTCCAGTGGCCAGACAGTTACTGAAATGGATCAACCAGATGTAAAACATTTCACTTTTCTGACAAGTGGATTTCTTGTAAAAACTAAACCCAATGTAAAGAAAATGACTGCACCCCAGGATAACACAAATATGTTCTTTTACAAAGTCTAAGGCAACTTCTAGTGTTCTACTTCTGGTTAATTAGCAAGAAAACAAACTGTGCACCCCAGAGACAATTCATGCAAAAATTCTGTGTGCCTATTTCAGTTAAATTATTTTGTTACACTTTTCACTATGTATAGATTTCATATTAGATTTCTAACTCCTATTCAAACATTTTATACAGATTTCTAATATGGTCTTTCAATTTTTAAACTTTGTTTTCTTGTAAAACTTTATGACTCCATGTGGAATGTATGGAATTTTCTGCCCATGTAGTTGCAAATAATATTTTATTGCTTTTTTAAAAATTTAATTAATATTTAAAAATAATCAGTGAATAAAAAATTTGCGAGTTCAGGGTGTTTCATACCCTAGCATTTGGCTTGTTAAAATTCAGAGAGCTACATTAGTTAGTCTCTTTTGGTCCCTGCTGCCAGACCAAGTGAGTTCTGCTCTCTCCTACCCAGACGAAATGAACACCTCTCTGTATCAGTGCAAAGCTTTGAAAGGTCCTGTTTTGTTTTCTAAGTTTAGAATAAAGGCAAACCCCAATAAAACACATAGCTTGGAATAATTCTTGTGTATGTTTAAAAATATTGTTGTTGAAAAATTCCAAAACAAAACAGTTTATTTTTATGTATGGTGTTCAAGTGGTATTAAGATTCACATAAACCAGACTCTTTGGTAAATCATGTTCAGCTGTAAGAGAAAAGTTGTCATATGTGAATGATGGAGTGGCATTACCCCAAATATTATCATACTTTACTTTCAAGCAGAGTAAAGAAGTAACTACAAACTTCGAAAATTACAAAGTGGAATGGTCTTTTAACATATTAAGAAGTAGTGATGAGTGATACAAAATTACTACTGACCCAGTAGAAAACATTAAAATGACTAGAAAAATTAGTTTAAACTATCTATTAAAGTAAATTAAAATAGATAACTTGTAAAGTGGCTAAATAATATTAAAGTGCAGATAGAAGCACTCATATACAAATTTTCAATTGCAAGGATTACATCTTGTTAGAAATTTTGCTGTGAACCATTTTTAGTCCATCAGAAAAGCCAATGTGTAAACTATGTTTTCCCTATATAAATGCTACTCAAATTGAATTTCTTATTAGAAAGTAACATATGCAGAGGCCAGAGCATGTTTATGCAATGTTGGAAGCTCAAGATTATTGTGCTGCTCCAAGATGGAAAAAGTAAATGGAACTGGACTTCATAATGTAGGTGAGTCCCACTAGCCATAGGTAATGACAATTATCTGGCTATACATTCAAAGCTGTATGCTTTCCACATGAGTTGAACAGCAACAAATGCCTACCTCTAAATACAGTGGTTAAAATTCCACCTTCTGCTGTGGAGACCCTATTCCAAATCGTATAGAGTCAGTCTACCTTCACCAGCTTTTCCTTCTAAAAACAGGCTGCCTCAGTCATTTTAATTTCCTTATTTTATGAGCTTAACCTCATCAAGAACTAATGAGGTAGAGTAAGAAATTGATAAAAGATGTAAAGTACAGCCTTAGGCATTTGACCCTTGCTACACTGCATGTTTGCTGATAAATTCCCCAAGGTAAACTGTGAAACACTTGTTTAGAAATGGACAGATTCAAGAAAGGAAAACACCAGTCCTGGTAAGAAATTAAGGGCCAAGGAAAACATGGATCCTTGTCATGACCTGCATGCTTTTTGGAATGCCGACACTTGTTCAAGTACATTAGTAACATGACATTGAAGAGCCATGCATGACAGTACTGTCTTCTTTAAGCATTTCAAAACATATATTTCAGAGATTTCAAAAATTATTCAGAAAAGCCAGGTGAAAGGACTTCTCAAATGCTATTCCATAACTACCTGTTTTCCTCCACAATCAGGGCAAGAGAATCAACTGAATATATACAAACAACTGCATAGCACTTGATCCTGTCACATGTATACCTATCAGCTATTCCACATGTATTTTTTCTCTGAAACCTGTTTCAGGAAGCTTTAATGTCCTGGACATCATCCTGCAGTTAACATAGCAGCAATACTTGGAAATGCCTTCAGTTCATGAATTCTGGAATAATACATATTGACACCAGGTGTCAACTACAAATGTACAAATTATGTAAAAGTTTTTAAAGCTAAATCAAAGGGTTATTCTAGGTTTCAGGCACTGCTTTATTCACTTAACTGATACAAAAATAGTATCATGTTTGTCTCTTGAATGTTTCTTTTATTTCATCCTGTAAATGGTAGATAATGAAAACATTGAACCTACCAAAACTGAACAAATATATGAAGGAAAGAGAAATAATTTTCAGTTTCACGGCATATCATTTTACCCATCATTTGTAACCAATTTCCTCTCCTATCACTTGAAAAATTTTACTGCAAGTCTTTTAATTAAACAGAAGCTTCAGTTTTCAGGGATCTGTTTGTAAACTGGCCACTAGAGAGGCACTGGCAGGGCAGAAATTTTGAAGAGAAAATACAGTGTTCTAGTGAGTAGCCCTGGCTTAATTAAAAATATCTTTACAGCTTTGTTGAAAGCTATTTCAACCAACTATTTTTTGGAGCTTATACAGCAGGGATTCAGTTGTTCCAAAACAAATTGAGAGAGGCATTTCTTCCTGTTAAACTCACCATATATAAACACCGGATACAGTCAATATTTAGCAGGAGTGGTACAGCTTACACTTGCCAAGGTCTCTGAGTGCTAAGCTAGGCCTTCAGAAAGGCCCACTTTTAGACATTAGGTCATCTGTAGAATGATAAAAGCAGAGCAAACTTTCCTTGGAGCATTTCATTTTCAAATTCAACTACTTGGGTTATGACTTGGAAGACATAATGTGTTACTGCAAAGTTTCTGAGTAGAGACATATTTCAATTCTTCTCTTTCACTTCTAGTGAGAACACTCATTGCAACCATTTCCAAAGCAAGGTGGGCAGGGAAAGGTACTACAGAAACCCACTTATGCATCAACCTTGCAAGTTGGTTACACTTCCAGAGCAACACCATTCACATCTTCAATACCAATCAGCCTGTTTCTTTAGCCAAAATCATGCAGTAGTTGGGAAAAAAAATACTGAGTTTAAGAGTAGTTTTGGGGTTTTTTAATGTAATTCCTTACATTTTTCTCCTCTTAACTTTTTCAACTACAAAACTCATGCACCATCTTGAAGTTCCCTGTCTCATTCCATCCTTTGATCATACCAACAGCAAGGACCAAGCCTGAAATTAGAGCTGAGTTTGTTTTCTTGATTACTTCCTCAGAGATAACCAGGTAGAGTTGGTGACTATGAACTAATGTTTTCATCAGTCTCCATTCTGTTACTGTTGTAAATCTGACAGCTTCTTATATGAAAATACGTTTGTATACTTGAAAAAATGCATGACACTCTGGCTCAATGCATCTTCCTTCTTTCAGACTTGGAAGTCAACAAAAATTAATTTTTTTCCAATATAAACAGTAGAATTCAACTGTCTATCAAAAATATCCAACTGAAATTTTCTAAGTTTTCAAATAAACTTTTAGATGGAATTTTTTATATCCAATAGAACTGAAATAAGGAAATACACTATAGAAACAGAGTTGTGATTGAAATCTGTCTTCTCCTTCTACATAAAAGTAGAGCAAGAAAAGCACAACACCTTTTATAATCTCTTTGTGTTAGAGGTATCTCTTGAAGCAGAGCTGGTGCATTACCAGGCCTAAAATCTTCTCAGACCCTGAAAAGAAGTGCCAGCGATGCTGAATTTAATGATGCAATAAAACTGAAAGATTAAAGTCCAGAGCACTATTTCCAGCATTGTTTATATATTGGTTTTGGAAAAGGAAAAAAAATAGTGAATGGACAAAATGCAAGAGTCCTTTTGGGAGTAGAAACTACAATTTGGGAGTACGTCTTTACCTTGAAATAACAGTCATATTACCTAGCTTCACCATAATTTTCTTTCTATAATTATTCTACTCTGCATGTGCAGGAAAAGTAATACAGAGCACGTCCTATATTCAAACATCTTTTGACTTCCTGGGAAAATGCTTTTCCTACTAAGTAGTATGTAAAAGGCCACACAACCCCAAACTATGCAATTTGCAAAAGAAAGGAGTAGACTGCTCCTGCAGAATAAGTAATGATATTGAGGTACAAGCTTTCAATCACTGTTTGGATAGTGCTTTCACAGTGGCCCATACACCACTAATGCCTAAACACTCTGCCTTTTTTTCTCAGCATCACTGAGGGGCTCAGTTTGGTTCAGCAGGTACCTGATGTCACTCAAAATGCCTCAGGATATTCCACGGGGATTTCAGCTACGAATCCAAGCCAATCGGGAGTTGAGTGCACAGAATCCCTATGTCAAGGTCACTGGTGTGCGACCTGGATACCCTACAGCTATCTTAGGTTAGCACTGCTCAATTGGCTGTTTGCTGGGAGTCCCCACATACTCAAGGTAGCATGGCCAGCATGCAGGCAGCTAATTTGTGACTCAAACATTACATCTTTAAAACATACAAACATGGAAATGAGGTATTAAATACTAAGGATCAGCACACCTAGCCCATTGTGTGGACATTGGTTTCGGTATATAAGAATATCAGCATTGACGTGTCCTTAAAATTGCTTTCAGTGAAACTCCAGAAGACCAGAGCATTTCAGTCAGTAAAAGATTTTCTGTGATTTTCCGATTTCTGAATTTTAAATAACTTTGTTTCACACCCATGTAAATCAGTTTATAGGTCAGTAACAGAACTATTAAGAAAAATTTAGCAATAGATAATTTTTGAATCTAAAACCAAATGTAATTGAATACTTTTACAGTTCATCTCAAGGCATCCAGACATGGTTTTGAAATTTATAAATCATCTGATTATGTCATTTGACTTACCATATTTTATGTAAAGGTAATAGAGAAGGGCTTTTTCTCTCTAAGCTATTTTTTCCTATTATAATCAAAGACAGAAATTATGAAAAACTTACAGGAAATCATAAAAACCTTTAGTTCTGATCCAAACATTTGGTATTTAAATTAGAACACATGGAGCACTATTTCTCCTGTAAATTCAGAAATTTAAACTTGCTTTTTACTCAAACAAAATACATTACTTGCACTGTGCTACGGTATAGTGCCAGGGAAGTGAACAGGGCTAGCCAGTTGGCCTAGCCACAGTACAAAAAAAACCCCCTTAATAAAACAAGATAGTTCTTATGCAAAAGTCTGGTATAAACATAAGGCAGCAGGCAAAAGGTGAAATGACATAATAGTGGTCGTTATGGTGATTAGTGTTCCTAGTGCAACAACTGATTAACTTTGATTTAACTACTAGTTTCCTTTATGTATTACCTCAATGATGCTATGAATATGTTCTCTTATGCGTAACATAAGCTTAATTTTAAAAATATCTTTCTGTAGATCCATCAAAAGATAAACAGTCTTCTAGTCTAATATGGTCCCCACTTCGATACTCCGTAAATTATTTTTAAATAAAAGCACTTATCTTTACTTTGTTTCCTTTTGCATTCACATCATAGGACAAAATTAAAAATTTTATTTCCCATATCACTATAAAATAGGACTGATTCATTTTCAGCACTGATTATGAGTTATGTGAGTCCACCAATGCCCTTACAAGAGAAAACTTAAAGAAGTAAAATCTCAAGACATATATGACTTGCTGTGATTTGCTTTCTATTATTTAAAAAAATTAAAAAGAAATTCTTTTCCCTAAATTAACTGTCAAGCTTGATTAGGACTGCAGTCTCCTAGGAGAAAAATGCTACTTAAAGTAGCACAATTCTGTACATAACACTAAATGTACTGAAGTGACAATCAAACAAGAAGCCCTTGGGTCAAAATTATATGAAAATAAAATTAAAATATTAACAAAAAATGAGGTTTAACATTTCTTTCCAGCATTTGAGGGAGCTGAGGTTATTTAGCCTGGAGAAAAGGAGGCTCAGGGAGGACTTTATTGCTCCCTACAAGTACCTGAAAGGACAATTTGGGAAAGTAGGGATCAATTTCTTTTCTCCCAACTGACAAGTAACAGAACAAGAGGAAATGGCCTCAAGTTGCACCTGGGGAGGTTTAGATTAGATATTAGGAAAAATTCCTTCACTCACAACTTGATTGGGCATTGCAAGAAGCTGTTCAGGGAAGTGGTGGAGTCACCATCCCTGGAAGCATCCAAAAAATGTGTAGATGTGTTGCCTGGGGACATGGTTTAGTGGGGGGTGTGCCAGTGCTAGGTTAATGGTTGGACTCAATGACCTTCGAGATCTTTTCCACCATAATGAATCCATGATTCCATTTCTTTGTAAATGCAAAGCCAGCTCTAGGAAAACAATAACAAAGGAGCAATTAATTAACTAATATGACACAAGTATTGACAGGATAGGGTTGGTAGGAGTACTACTGAATGTAACATTCTGCAGTGTTTAGAATTTCTTTAAAAATAAGATCTTTTCAAAAGAAAGGACATTTTCCAAAGAAGTGCAATATTTTTTTCTTAATGAAACAAAATTGCACCTGTTATAAGGAAAGTATTTTAAACTATTACTTTACATTGTAATTGTAGAATATTGTTGGTACCCTCTCTCAAGTTGCCACCATTTTTAAGTATTTATTTCATTCTGGTGTTCCTTTTTTCACTTGAAATACACATACAGAAATAAAAAACCCTAAACAATAAATAAGCTTTTTATGGGAAACCTAGTACTATAAAGGAATTTCTATCACTCTGCAGTGTACTGTTTTTGACAACTTATGCACTGAAATTTGGGATTTAACTCTTCCATGGACTCTTGAATTGATTGTTAAAATTTTAACAGTAGGCAAATTAACCTTGCACAGATCTCCTGAGTAAGTCTGTGACCAGCCAAGATGCAGAAGGCACCTGAATCAATATTTCCCAATGACCTTTTCTTTTCCACAGAAATAATCATATTCCTATGTAACAGGGAAGTTTTCTCTGTCAAACTTTCCCATCTCCACCTAGACCATGTCTAGACTATCCTTTTTCCCCTCTCCTACTCCATTTATTTTTTTTACTGGTGTCAGACATTCCTGACTCTTCAGATTCCTCTGCAAACTGCAGTTTCTTCCTTCTCTCCCTCACACCAGTAAAATTTACTGGCCTCTAATTTTATCAGGCACCTACCTTACTAAAATTAACATGAAGAATGTAGCAAACTTTGAGAAAAGACTGATCTGAAGTGACCTCACCTATATGACAGGTATTTTAATATGTGCTGAACAGCTGCAAACATAATGCTGATTTTGTGCTCCTGATCTACCTTGATTTCTCTTTACACTTACCTTGTAAGATTTCATAGAATTACTTGATTTTGTAGGAGAATGTTCATATTTGAATGATAACTCCAAAGGCAAGAATCTAGGTAGATGTCTAAATATCACTGAATTTGTGACTGTATGTGGTTTCACAGAAGACTAATTTATTTTTTTTTTCCCATGTGTAGAGTGCTGAAGAATTTCTATATGTTTTGTAAATACATAAGGTTGTGCATGTTGCCTTTATAGGCAGACAAGGTCACAGGTATTTGGATCATGACTGCATGAAATGATGCTAACAGATGTATTCAGTGGCACTGTTCTCAAACCGTGTTGAATAGCTTAAATTCAGATTTACATATTTAGGGCTATTTTGACTACTTTTCCGACATTGCAATTCCAAGCATCTGCTTCTTTGTATGAAGATCTTTTCACATTATCTGATGTAGACTGAAATGTCAGCTTCAGTAATAAGACATGCAGAGTTTGTTGAGGAGCTGCAAAGTTTGGTTTGGCTCAATTTCTGACTAAGTTCTCTGTAGGAAAATATTCTGTGTTCACAGACCAGGCCAAGGAGAAAGGGATACCGGGGCCCCTATGGAACAGTAAACAATATGAGGAAATGTAGCAGTTGCTAAGAGGGAACAAGTAAACATGCTGATAGAAGGAATAGTTTTGAGGAGAACACCAATCCTAGAGTTTAGAGTTGTGTGCACACCCCATTTCTTGTCCAATTGTGTGATTGTACCATTGTTAAGTGTGTATTGTGTAAACAATAAATCAGAGCAGTTGACGATACTTCTGTGAAGAGAGTGTCCTGAGTCTGGTCGTCGTTACCTGGAGGAGCACGATAAACCGACAATTAGACTTTACCCCACCTTTTCCCCGCTACAGTTCTCCAACCGCTCAAGACACTCTCCAGCTAACCATGCAGAGTGTCTCCTCTAATTTCTCCTACTGATTTGCACAGCCTGCATATCTTGCTATTGCCTCTTTTTCCTAAGTTATATGAGAAAATTATTATCCCTGAAACCCAGAATATTTGTCTGCAGTCATAAAGGTGCACTTAATAAAAGCAACGCCTCCTCTTCATTGCAGAAACTTTCTAATCCTTGTGTTCTGATTAATGATCCACTCTAATCCATTCATCTCCGGCAGGAGGAAGTGAAATTAAGCCCCTTGTATTTTATTAGACACTTAGCAATAGATGGAACCAGCATCAACCCTTAATGGTAGGGACTAAAAATTCATTTTCCTATGGGATATTGATTGTCTACCGTAAAACTATAAGTATTCCTTGACACGATTTTTAGAGTGTGCTTCTGGGGAAAACCAATTTCACCTCAAATGTATAGAAACACGTAGGAAGATGTGCAACATGGAATTGGTGAAACATTTGCTGTTTTGAGAAAAGAAAGTGACTATCTTTAGACACTTCAAAAATTCATTGTACTCTTTATTCTAGTGCATGTCATATTTAGGCACTGGATTTTTCCCTCAGTTCCTCATTACATTTTATTGGTATTTTTTGTTAGCTTTGTTTTGTTTTGTTTTGTTTTTCCAAAATCTCATTTGAGTCTAATTTTTAGTAATTGTTTCAGTCAAAAATGGAATTGAAGTAAATTTAGTTTCAGATCTCAGTGCAGACACAATTTTAAGTGTAGAAGAGCAGATGCTTTCTTTTTCCAGAGTCTAGTATGGAAATATTTAAATTATATATATCTTACCTGCTGAGGCAGATAGAAAGAAAAATAAAATTTTGAAAATTTAAATTCAGATTTCTTCTTTGTGGAGAAAACTTAGAGGATATCTCACAATGCTGCAATCTGGGACATAAGTAATAGTAATAATAACTACATCCCTGAGAGGATGGGATTTTGCCAATAATTTTGGAGCTGACTTACTCCATTGTGTTATGCTATACACAAAGATGATGAGTTTGGCTCTCATTCATTAATTTTAGAGGAAATTATTTACTCCTAAATAATATATCAAAATATTTGAGACACAGAAAGAGTATTTGTCAAACTATTGAAATAAAATCTCATCATAGCAACATGTAAAATACCCAAACTTTCTGTAAGCTCATGTGCACTTCTTATAGCCTATAAATGACCTGTTATATTTAAATATGCTAATTCATATTAATACATTTATTTAAAATTACTTTGCCTCTTGGTTTTGAAATTCAAAGAGTTACAGCATTTCTGAGTTACAATTGCAGCTTATGTTTGTGGATTACATTTTTCCAGTGATGTTTGCAACTACACTACCCTTAAACAATATCAGATCAAAAGTAAAAATCAAAGCAGTCACCACAGTAAGCCTTAATAATTAAAATACACACCGGAAGAAAAAAAAAACCCTAAACCTCAATGACTCATAATTCCAGAAAAATGTGAGGGGTCACTCATGCCTTAGTGATTGGTTTTTTAACAGCTTATCCAGAACATCAATATTCTGAAAGATGTTTCTGGCTGCACTTCCAGACAAATTTGCAAGCTATATGGACAAACATGGTGCCATCTGGAATGCTTTTTGCTCTTCTGCTTTAAAGAACAATACTTTTCAAGACAGCTTAGGTCTGCCCAACATCTCACTGTCAATGCTTACTAATATTGCACTCATCCTGGAATTTAAAAGCACACTGTATATTACTGCAGCCTTACCAGCTAAGTTTAACATCTCAGAGAAATTAATGGATCAGAGATATGAAGATTTTCACTGTAGTCCATTTAGATCAGTGATTACAAGCAGCAAACTATATTATTCATGCAATTACCATAAATGTGGTCATTCAGCAGGCTAGGCAAGAATATGATCTCATTCCTGGTCAGCTGGTCTAGCTGTACGTATCAGTGTGTCATGAGTCTGGAATACAGTTCCCTCTGTGGGACAACATGCCTTTGTGGATTTCTGCTTAGTCCAACGTGTACAAGCATAACCTCAGAAGTTCAGCTGAAATTTCAGAATCAGGGTTAGGATCATCTATAGATAATTTTGTTCTTCAGCCTTCTTTGTTCAAATAAAAAAAAAATTATAACTTCAAAACGATTTTTTATTTTTATATCAGCACTTGTTTATTCAACATATCAGACTGTACAAGTAGAGAACAGCCCAGTTTAAACATGTGGAAAATGCATGAGGTTGTGAATGTCCTTCCTAGCAATAGTAGTTGATATTTCTATTGCTGTATGACCTTCCTGAAAAGTCAGGGAACCCTCACTACTTTTGTTGCATTCAGTTGATATTTACTATGGTGGGTACTATGACTATAAACTTTTAAATGTAAGCTGATGGTGTGCTCAGGCTAGCAACATGAATAAATTTCATCATGATGTTTTCACTTATGTTTTTAAATAATTTCGAACTTAAATACATAAGAGATGATGATATAAATCTGTGAAATACAATAAGCTGACTCCTATACCATCTCATACACCACCTATAGACAAATTTTCAGAACAGGAGAGAAAGAAAGGGGTTTTTTATCATATGCTCCTTTAAACCTTATCCTTTGAGGACCTGTAAAAATTAACTTTGTGGCATAATACTAATATCAGGGGGGTTTAATCTACAGGAATGTATCCACAGATGAAGATGCAGGGTAGAGGATGTATTAGGAGGACATTCCAGCTGTAGTTGGAACACCACTAGGTTAAATAGAATTCTTTCTGGCACTATGGTATTTAGTTAGAAACAGTCTTCCAAGCATACTAGTCTAACCTATCTATTTACTGATCTAGTCAGTTGGAAATTCTTCTCTTACCCTAATCCATCAAGTAACATTTAAGCACTGCTGTGTAGTCCTAGCAGATAAGGAAAGAGTGATTATCTAGGCTAGTATCTCGCTACAAAAATTCTTTTGATTTTTTAAACTTCATTTACCAGATCAGAGATGTGAACTTTCAACAGAAGTGAGAACTAGGTTAAATGAATTAGTGTCTCAACTATGATGCCAACACATTATTTCTGCTTCTTCGAAGCTTAGCACTTTTCAACTACTCTTCTTGGAACTTGTTTCTGGAGCTGAATTGTTTTTGCAGAGTCAGTGGACCACTATCTCAGGTCAGGGGGAATGTTAGAACCAGCTGACTTTTTTTTTAACCTGATCAAGTTCAGGCTATTGGAGATGGGGTTGTTTAACCTGGAGAAGAGAAGGTTCAGGGGTGACATTATTGTTCTCTACAACTAATTGAAAGCAGGCTGTAGCAAGGTGGGGGGTTGATCTCTTCTTTCAGGCAAGTAGTGACAGGAAAAGAGGACAGACTCAAGCTGTTCCAGGGGAGGTTCAGAGTGGACATCAGCAGGAATTTCTTCATGGAAAGAGTTGTTAAGCATTGGAATCGACTACCCAGGGAGGTCATGGAGTCACTGTCCCTGGGAGTGTTCAAGAAATGAATGGGGATGGCCACTTAGTGCCATGGTCTAGTTGACAAGGTGGTGATCAGTCAAATGTTGAATTTAATGATCTCAGAGGTCTTTTCCAACCTAAATGATTCTGTGATTCTGTGAAGTGCTTTGTAGTGTAAAAAACATACTTCATAGATGAAGACTTTTCAATTAACATGTTCTCTTGCATGTGATACAGTTTATATCTGCCACCACAGAGACTAATACAAGCATCTGAGAGGTAGGTTGAAAAATAAGAGCAGTTCTGGAAGGTAATTTTGCTTTTCTCCCTTCACTTTAAAAAGTGATCAAGAATGTATAGAATTTTGAAGCTATTTCATTCCAGACCTGCTAGATTAAAAGTGGCTTCTGCTGTTACAAAATTAGTTATTCACTTAAGGCAAAAATATATGGCAGAATGGCATCTTGTTTTTTAACTTTTTTTTACAAAGAAGTATTCAGTGAATTATTATGTACACTTCATTATGAAATATTGCATGAAAGAGGGAAGGCCAAGGATTGAGTTACTATGCATCTTAAAGTTCTGCTGAACCTTAATGTTAAATTGACGTTACCCAACATTGTCCAAAATATCTGCATTAACCCAACCTAGGATGCCTGCTTAAACTCTTGCCATGGGTATACTGGAGAGTTTTCATGGAAAGAAATATCACTTATGCACGTTGGAACCTCTGTTTAGTACAAGGTATAGTTTTTAGCTGAGGCTTCCAGATTTTGGAATCCTATAAATGATTAATCACAGCAGGAGGCCAGGACAAGAACTAAATCCAAGTAACTGTGTTACCTTCTCTGTAATTTGCTTCTTAATTATATGGAGAGCTTTTCTTTTTTTTTTTTTTTTTTTTTAATCTTCTCTTTTAGCAGAAATTCCAAGATGATCCTCTGGGGAAAACTTGTGAAGGATGGAATATATTTCAGTTGCCCTCACTTATTACAGCTACTAGATAAGCCACCCTGTCAGATGCCATAAAATCAGTGCATCTTAAAATTACAGTATGGCCATTATTAGAACAATAGGTACTTCAGGCTATTTCAAAGAAAACCTTGTGATAAGTTACAAATATGCAAATATTTACATAGTCAGTTCCATGAAAACAGAAGCCAAGGAACTGACAAAGGACAGAAAAGATGGTTTTATTTAACAACTGCAGTGCTACCACTGCAGAAATAGTTCTGCTCTTTCTGTGTCTGTATGTGCACACATTGTACATATCTTTATATATAAAGCGTATTTCAGTTTTGCATCAAAGATAGGTGTTCAGTGTTGAATATGAATGGAACAGGAAGCAGAGAAGTGATGTAATATGGCTTCTTTTAGAAAATATAATCTTACATATGATTTGTTTTTATGGATATGTCATACCACAGCATCTGTAAAATATCTTAGTGTCACTTATATATTCTCATGATTAAACTATCTGAAGGACTGAAATGTTTCTTCATTAGGACAGCAAGTCTAGTACTTAATTTTGAATTTAGAAATTCACTGAGTCACGAAGAAAAACATCTGCATCCTCTGAGTATATATTTCTATTCATATTTTAGGTGATAATCTGCAATGACCTTTGCCTGCCATTTAATCAGTCAGAACTTCCCCAGATTTTTTGATGTTCCTCCAGATCTCTGGAATCCTGCTTAAAAATTTGTACCATGTAGCCTAATTTCAAGTTTTTGGTACTGAAGAACATTTGAGAGATTGCGTAGAGGAATGAGTGGTCTGACTGCTCAATCCTTGATATCCTGTAGAATTCTTAAGTGAGCACCAACTCAGCCTGGCAGTTTGTTCTTGCTCCTATTGCCAATTTGCTCTGTCATTATTCTACCTGAGCTCTAGGTTTGAAGTACATCCCCCCATGGGAAGGAGCTCCAGCAAACTCAAGATCGGCCACAGATGGATGAAAAAACCCTGAATTTTCTTGTTATAGCCTTGTATTATCCAAACTTCTCTTTTGATACCTAAAAGCCATCTTGAAATTCAGCACCATGATCTGCTGTATCTGTAAAAGGGATTTATTACTAGTTTATTACATTTCATAAGGGAGTCTTTAAAGCTTTTGGCATGTTTTATATATTTACATTTAATCTTTAATGGTTCATGATATTTTTTGTTTTCTTCATTTGGACATAACTTTGGCTTTTTGATTTAATTCTGTAACTCTGTAATTCTGCAATTTCTGTTTAGCCATGCTGGTTCATTTTGGTTCTCCTAAAGGCCCCACTTTCTCACCTATCATTACAGTATGACCACAAAAAATTTTTAGTAACTAAATGTAACTGAATGCTAATACACTGTGCTATACATTTAACATAAGCGTGCTCTGTTTCCTTGGATTTTTGCTAAAGAACATCTAGGTCAATCCTGCTGCTATGGGCAGGGACCCCTTCCACTACATCAGGTTGCTCAGGACCCCATTAAGCTTGGTCTTGAACACTTCCAAGGATGGGGCATCCACAACTTCTCTGGGAAAACTGTTCCAGTTCCTCGCCACCCTCACAGTGAAGAATTACTTCTTGACATCTGATCTAAATCCACTCTCTTTCAGATTGAAGTCATGTAGATGCACACCCTTGTAAACAGTCTCTCCATCTTTCTTGTAGGCTCCCTTCAGGTACCAGAAGGCTACAATCACGTCGCCCCAAACCCTTCTCTTCTGCAGGCTGAACAACTCCAATTTTGTCAACCTTTCCTCATAGGAGAGGTGCTTCATCCCTCTAATCAACTTAGTGTCCCTTGTTTGAACTCACTCCAACAGGTCTATGTCCTCTCAGTGCTGAGGGCCCCAGAGCTGGATGCAGTACTCCAGGTGGGATCTCATCAGAGTAGGGGGGCAGAATCACCTCTTGACCTGCTGACTACATTTCTTTTGGTGCAGACCAGGATATGATTGGCTTTTTGGGCTGTGAACCCACATCACCAGGTCATGTCCAACCTCTCACCCACCAGCACCCCCAAGTCCTTCCTGGCAGAGCTGCTCCCAGTCAGTTCATCTCACCAGTCTGTACTGATAACAAGGGTTGCCCCAATCCAGGTGCAGCATTTGTACAAAATAACTTAGTTGTGAACTTACTTTACACTCCACAAGTTATGTGAATATTTGTTGAAAGGTTTCGGTTTTGTACTACCCACTAGACAGACCACAGAGGCACAGTCTGGATACCATGGCTATTACAGAGAAACCTTAAAAAAAAAACAAACATATCTATTTTGTTAAAGAAGAGGTAAGAAGGATTTTTTTTCCTTCAATCTAAAAAATTCGAAGTAGAAAACCAAAAAGTTTAACCTAAAACTAAAATGTAATTTAAAGTCAAACTACAATGACAGGCAAAAAGGAAAGTAATTCTATTGACAAAGAAAATGGTCACTGCCTGCTGCACCTGTTGCCACTCCAGCTGATCAGTTCTCCCTGTTGACATCTACATTTGTCTTCCTCTATCTTTCTTCCTGAGAGTCGATTACAAACTCAAAAATCTAGACACAGTCTCTTGACACAGCCTCTTTGGCACACCCAACAGCAAAAGGAAGCTAGGTAGCATTTAGTTTCTGAGGGTTTACCCCACTTCTCCTCAGGAGTGTGTCACTGTTATCCAAGTAACATGCAAGAACTTGAACATTTTTGCCATTCACAGTAAAGATAAAAGTCACTTTGAGATATTTGATTCTTTCTAGGTTCATAGAATCATAGAATCCTTTAGGTTGGAATATACTATTAAAATCATTGACTCTAACCATTAACCTAACACTACAAGTTCACATCCCTAAGCACCACATCTACATGTCTTTTAATTACATCCAAGGACAGTGACTACACCATTTCCCTGGGCAGTCTGTTCCAGGGCTAAACAATCCTTTCAGCAAATGAATTCTTTCTTATATCCAATCTAAACTTCCACTGGTGCAACTTGAGGCCATTTCCTCTTGTCCTATCCTTTGTTACCTTGGAGAAGAGACTGACTCCCACCTCACTACAACCTCCTTTTAGTCTTGAAGACCGATAAGGTCTCACCTGAGGTTAAAGGTTGGACTTAATAATCTTAAGGGTTCTTTGAACCTAAATAATTTTATGATTTTTTTGCAAGCATGTTTGTTAAAGAAATATGCAAAAGTCTTTTCCTCTTGTTACTTTCCATTTAACATGATTTTAATTCATGTAATTTTATGAAAATGAACAGGGAAAAGTTAAGTCCATCGAATGGCTTCATGCTGACATATATTAGTCAAAACCAAAGTCAAACCTTTTAGAAGCCCAGCTGCTTTAAGACTATACAGAGCTACTCAAGTGATGCTGAGCAATTATGGGATAATCTTTGAGTTGTTCATGTCTAAAGATTAAATTAAACCCTAGAAGCATAAAAGAAAAAATGAAAATCTGACATTTATTATTGCTGTATTCCATCTCTACTTTTTTTAAGAAATTCATCTAATGACTATTTAATGTGTGGCAAGGGCACAAAGTTGTTGCAAGGGGATTGCTCTCATGTGGGGGCATATGCTGGATATTTGGCACAGATGTAACCAGAAGACATGCCCTTGAGGCACAGTGCCTCAGTCTTAATGCATCTCTGTATCCCTGCCTGGGCAATTCTGCTTTTTATTTGCATTCTTCCATACTTCTTGCTGAAGCAAAACTTCATACTTCTTAGGCATAGTTGTGGGTAAGCAAACCTTTTTACTGATATGGAGCTCCAAAGATACTCCTCTGTAGCCTTTTTTTCTCCAAAGCACATTGAAATACAGTACCAACATAGATATAAATGTATCCATTTTTTCAAATTGTCTATAAACATAAAGATAGGCATGTGCAATTCTGAAATTTCTTACTTTTATGGTAATAATCTACTCGAATCAAAAGATTTGTGACTGGATTTTCAAAACTGTCAGGAGGCACAGAAATGTTCACACACTGTCTTGTCTAACCACTTAAACCAGCAGGTGTTTATACCTTTGTTGCTTCCAAAGTGCATCCAAGCATTTCAAGTAACTATTTAAATATCATTAGAAGTTTGACCTTTAGACATTACTCGTGTTGGGAACTAACTCCTCATTTAGAGACATAAAAACTGAGCTACTCCAAAATTGATGCATCTTGGATGAAATTAATTTATTTCAAAATCTAGGTCCCTACTCATACCTCTTGCCAGCAACAAAATGAGCTACAATCCAGGTGCAAGGAAATATAAATCTCAAGTCCTGCTGAGTTTATAAAAATTTTTCCCCTCAATGTCATTACCCAAAGACTAATATGACAAAATGCAGAATCACTCCTCCCTTTGCCAAAGGGTTTTTATCACTCTGTCTACAATGATATATTCAAATTATAAAGTTTGCACTTTGAAAAACAATTTGTATAGTTATAATGCTCATGAAAGCATCATTAATGTGCAAGCATAGCTGAAGCTCAACAACATTGGAAATATATCATATTAACATTAGATACTACTTACACAGAAACCAACTTCTGTAAATTTCTGTAAATTAGTGGGTTGTTAATTGCAAAGTATACCTTTTAAAAGGCAAGGAAATCAACAACTGAAAGATGAGATGTACGCAGCCTACTCAAAGATGCTCCTTCCTGAGAGCATACAGATAAAGGACAAATGTAGCTACAGGCAAAACTTCCTTTACTAATGTAGTGTAGGTGGGAGATGTCAGCCTACATTTCCATAGCCACACTAATTATCACCAGCTAATGATGTCTTCCTTGGAGATATTCATCAGTGTCTTTCTCTACTTAATGACTCTAAATTATTTAAGGTAATCTTGATTTAGTATTATTTCATGACGACTGATTTCTTAATTTATTCACAACTAAATGATGATTTAAAACATGTTGATAATTACTAATTTTAATACGTTGACTTTATTGACAGTGTTCAAGTTTCAGAATTTGTCCATGAAAACATTTAATAATTTTTTCAGATGACATTCCCACTATATTCTTGATTGTCAAAAATGGGAAGGGAGGAATTGTCATTAATGTTTTAATTGTGGTATTGATATACTACATATTCCTTAACTAAAGCAAGCAATTATATGCTTTTAACAGAGACTCCAGTATCTCTGGTTAGGGCACCACTTTCTCTCAATGTTTCCAACACGTGCAGAAAGTTTTATTTGAATGTAAATTTATCACATTTTTTCAGTTTCAACTTGAGGAACAGTGCCACAAATCTTTTTAATTTTAGCTCTGCTATTTTGGAAAGAAATACCTTGACACTGGTAAACTCAAAAAGTAAGTGTAACTCCAAAGTTCTGTAGCAAAGGTGTCTGAGCTACATTTGTGCACAGGGAAAACGGTGGAAAAAGGGGGAACCTAGACTACTTAGTAGGTATATCAATAGTTTTAGTCCAATATGAATGAAGCTTTAGATACAAGTACCTGGTTTTTGGTTGCATCTGGGGTTTTAGAAATATTAATTCCTATGCTACTTTGGTTTCTTATGAATATATACAACATATAAGAAATGAATGCATAAGGCATCTCTTTAAATTCCTTGGACTATATCTACTTACATTGTTATTAGCGAGTAGCGGATGAAGAAGCAGGATTCCAAAGAAAAGTATTCTGTGACCTTTGGATCAACAGTTCTGAGTGCTGTCGACAAGCCCCATTATTCTCCCAGATACAACCATGAAAACAAACCAATACCCAACCAAGACAAACTCTAATTTATCAGTCTGCACTAGCCTGCAAGTTAAAACCTTTACCTTTACAGTGACTGTGTCTTATAACTTCTCCAAATAATTTTTTAATTTATTCCATTTGAAGAATTGCCTGAATCAACACCACAGGAAAAACAGTATCATTATACCCAAGTATTACACAGCCCTTATTAAGCAAAGATCCTGAGCAGGGGTCTGCCAGAAAAGCTATGGAGTCTGTCCACAGACCTGTGCTGTGTGATGAAGGCTGAATGAAGTACATAATTTTTTATTTCACCATTTCAGAATGTTTAGACTGGAGCAGAAAGAGTGGCTTAATTAGTTACAAATTTACTCTTTATCAGTTTCTAAAATCTGAAGAACTGAACACTGTGTGAAATGCCAACACCTGAGCTTCAAATTAGTACAAAATAACTTATTTTGAAATCTTCCAAGGTACACCCTGTGTGTGTGTGTGTGCGTGTGTGTGTGTGTGTGTGTGTGTGTGTGTGTTCTATTTACTGCCTTCAGTAACAATGTATTTGCTTTTTCATTAAGACACTATCTGGCGAAAGTCCAGACCTGTGAAATCTGTGAAAATCTTTGTCCTACTTTGAACTCCCAAAGTCCAAACTTGGAAACATTCTGTGCACAATGAAATAATAGTGTTCATGGAAACTTCTCTTTCAACCATTTCCAGGTAAGTAATGAAGAAAACTTCTTTCCTATTATTTTCCTACTTAATCCTCAACATCCATTTTCTTTTAAGTTAGTGTTGCTTCTCAGCTTCTAGAAGTGTACTAGTGTGCTACATGTGTACTATTCTTTTCAAATAATTCAATATAGGATAATAGGATTTAGTTCTTCCTCCTGAAAACATGCCTTGCTGAAGAACTAAAGGAAAAGCTAGCTTGTAAGTTTGACACCCAACAAACACACTTGAAGAAAAATAAAATTATGTGTATTTTCATAGAGAAACCATAAAAGGAATGGATGTGCAACATTCAGTATATTCTGTGGAACATTCAGTATATACTGCTGACACTGTTTAATTGCAGGAGAAAGTTTTGGAGTGTGGTCATTGAGAATGTCTTGAATGAATTACTTCCATTATTCAGTTGTAAAGAATTGGTATGTAAACTACTATGCAAATTTAATATACTGCTTCTCTACTTTTAGTATTAAAAAAAAAAAACACACAAAAAAACACCTTTAAGAATATATATCCTCTTTTGTTTTGTACAATAAATTAAAGGAATTATCTTGGTTAATGAGGGAGTCAACTCCAAAAGATGCCCTCCTTTATCTGCTACTTGTCAACAGAGTGGATCTCATGAGTGAAGTGGAGATTTGTCACTGTCTTGGACACAGCAACCACAAAGCAGTCGAGTTTAAAATCTCTGTTGACAGGAGGAAAAGTGCCAGAAAAACCTCAACTCTGGACATGAGGAAAGCAGACTTCAGGCTGTTCAGGGAATTAGTAAGTAAGGTCCCCCGGGAAAATGTTTTTGCAGGTGCTGGGGTCCATCAGTGCTGGTCACTTTTCAAACATCACCTCCTAAGGGCACAGGAGCAGGCCCTTCCCAAATGTCACAAGTCAAGCGGATGAAGCAGAAGGCTGGTTTGGCTGAGCAGAGAACTTCTCTTGGAAATAGGGCAGAAAAGGAACATATATGCCCAGTGGAAGCAAGGTCGAGTGACACGGGAAAAATTCAGAGATGATGCTTGCCACCACAGGGAGAAAAAAAGCTGAACTGGAGTTGAAGCTGCCAGAAATGTGGGGGACAATAAAAGGAGTTTTTTCAAATACATTAGTGACAATATCCAGTGTAGAAATATCATCCACACTTTACAGGATGAAGATGATCACCTCACAAACAGGGACAGAGACAAGATAGAGGTGTTTAATGCTTTCTTTGTCTGTCTTCAACACAGGTGATGGACCAAGGGGGTCTCAGTGCCCTGAGGTGGAGCACTACAACTGCGAGAATGACCAAATCCCAATTGATCCTGAAATTACATGGGACCTGCTGCTTTGTAGCTTGTTCCCTACAAATCCATGAGGCTTTATGGAACCATTCAAGAATCCTCAAAGAGCTGGCTGACGTCATTGCAAAACCTGTTGATGATTTTTGAGCAGTCTTGGGAATCCAGAGCAGTCCCAATTGACTGGAAGCTGGTGAATGTTGTCCCAGTTTTCAAGAAGGGCAAGAAGGAGGACCCCATAAACTACAGGCCTGCCAGTGTCACTTCAGTTCCTGGTACAGTTATGGAGAAGATTATTCTGGGTAGTATTGAAAAACACCAGAAACGCTGTCATCAGTCACAGCCAGCACAGCTTCATGACAGGAAACCTAATTTCCTTTTATGACAAGGTAACCCACCCAGCTGATGAAGGGAGGCCAGTCAATGTAATCTTTTTGAATTTCAGTAAAGCTTTTGATACTGTCTCTCATGGTTCCTTGTGGACAAAATGTCCTGCACACAGTTGGATAAACACATCATGTGGTGGGTGAGCAATTGGAAAGATATTAAGATATTAGAAAGTGTCCAAAGGAGGGCAATGAAGATGGTGAAGGGCCTTTAGGGGAAGCCATATGAGAAGCAGCTGAGGTAACTTGGTCTATTCAACCTGGAGAAGAGGAAACTGAAGGGAGACCTCATTGCAGTCTACAACTTCCTCATCAAGGGAAGCAGAGGGGCAGGCACTGATCTCTTCTCTTTGGTGACCAGTGACAGGAAGCAAAGGAATGGCCCAAAGTTGTGTCAGGAGATGTTTAAGTTGGATATTAGAAGGAGATTCTTCACCCAGAGGGTGGTTGGTCACAGGAACAGGCTCCCCAGGAAAGTGGTCCCATCACCACGCCTGCCAGAGTTCAGGAAACATTTTCACAACTCTCAAGCACATGGTGTGAGTCTTGTGAATGATCCTATGCAAGGCTGAGTTGGACTTGATGATCCTTGTGAGTTCCTTCTAACTCAGCGTATTCTGTGATTCTTTGACTCTGTGATTTAGCACGAAAATATTAAGGTAACCATGACAACAATGTCAGTAACAATACTCAATGGAATGACAATAATGACAATGTGTAAAGCAATGGAATTGGAGCCTTTAAGCGAGCAGCATGTTCTGACCCAGTATAACTATTATAAGCACTCACTGACTTATGCTTTCTTTCATCTGTGATAAAGGTCCTTATTCCCAGAGGTGCTGCGTGCAATCAAGCTTTTCACAAAGTGCAATGAGTCAGAGATATGTATAACAGCTATTTAAATCTATTTAGATAAGAAAGAATACACTGCTATAAGCCAAGGAGTTCTTTACTTATACTCTTGATATAAGCCATTTTGGACTGAAGAATACAACAATAGTTGCATATTTGAACAAATTCAAAGTGGTCAGCCAATTTACTAATATATTCTATGTTCAATCAGAAATACATTTAATAGCCGTATTTCCAAGTCTCAGAAAAGTAAACATTGAAAGTCCTGCAAATAGTGGAACAATGGTTTTGGCCTACCAAAGTGAAGGAACTGAATAGACTGATAGACACAAAGACACTATTCTGCAGAATACTCCAAGCTGCCAGCATCCCATCCTCTGACAGTCCTTTTTGTCAGTCTCACACACATACACACCCATCCCTGTTGGGCACAACCTCTAAGTTTCAAACAAGAGGAGTCTCCTCTGTCTCTGCACAGACAAAGATGGGCAATGCACAGACACCCACAAAGACTGACATCAGATTCTGCCCTGAAACAATTTGAGATCACCTCTAATTAGAAGCTCAGTTAAGGAATTGATATCTGTCCAACGTTTGACGTACAACAAAATAAAATAGGAATGAAGGCACACTTAAGAACTGTATTACAGTTACTTGCCATCTTGCTCAAGGCATTCCTGAACAAAAGAAAAACAATATTCCTTAGAAATAATCCTATATCAAATGAAAATTCCCTACTTTTCACAAAGGAAACTCTAAGCTTTAGAACACAGGACTTGTATTTCTGGGTTAGAGAAAGTTTATGGCCATGCTTTTTATAAATATTTTCTCATCATGCTTTACCAATATATGTTTGGGTTACATGACTTTTGGTATGTTCATATCATTGACAGAGACTGAACTAACTAATTGAGTTGGCCTTTATTACTAAAATATTTTGTATATAAAAATAGAAAATTTGCTAGGAACAAAATAATCACATTCTGAAAGAAAATCATGGAATTTCAGCTGCAGTTTTTATATGGAAGGCTGCACACAGGGCTGATATTTTTCTCACAGTTTTAAGAAATTTCTCAAGTTATTTCCAGAATTTTCTATCTTATCTTGCAATTGAATGCAGGCCATTACTTCAAAGAAAGTCTCTGGATTTTAGATTATAGTTCCTTCATAAAATAAAATAAGTTAAAAAAAATCCAAACTAACCAACCAACCAAAAAAAAAAAAACCCCATAACATCTCCTATGACTATAGTCAAAGGGGTTTCTCCAGCTCTTATTTGACCATTTTTCAACTCTTTCTTTCAGCTAAAATGACATTATTTGTAGGCTAATTTGAAGACCACCCCATCTTCCATCTTCTGTTTTCACCTCATACAGGCACTTAGGCGAATAAGCAAGATGAGTCAGAGCAGTTTACTACTTTCTTGATGCAAGAGCATTGTCTGTGGGAGTGTGCATTTATGCATGAGAAAAGGAAAAATGACCCCAGAAAAGGAGGCGGAGGATTAAATGGGAGTAAAATACATCAAAATGGCATCACAGAATTTCAACCATAAGAAAGAGCTTGCCGAAGAGACTGAAATGTGGGTGGTATTATCCAGGCTCATTTATACATAACAAAGCTCACAAATATGCTGTTCAAATCTTGTATTTAGTTAGAAAATGTGTAACTCCCATGTGAATCCAATGAAACAGGATGGGTAAGGGAACAAATCCACCCAAGGAGGAAGGCACATGAGTTTTATTTTTGTAGAGAACTCCAGTAAAATATAAAATAGAGTGCCTACCAACATTTATGGCTCTGCATTTTTAGGCAATTAAGGCAGTCAGTATTCTACACATCAGAGCATGGGACAATTTCTCCAGGAACCAGAGGCATGATAACTAAAACTGAAAAAAAACCAGACATGGAGAAGCAACATAACACAGCCCTGTGTATGGCTGTATTTGGTATATTAGTACTGCAAAGATGGATGTTCTTTGTAGTATGCTTCAGTAAGACACTTTTTTTTTCTTCTCTTTCTTTTTTCACCACCTTACTCAACTGTCTACAACTGACATTACTTTCTCACATTTAGTTCAAAGCACAGGTCAAAAGATTCACTTTTTCAAATTCGTTTCTACCATGTATCCATGATGCTTTTGAATGTGATGCATTTGCTTCTAATTTTTAGCATTGAATTAATATTTTGGTTATGTAAGTTCCAATTTCTTACAAATTGTTTCCACTCAGTTGGATCCATTGTGAGCTGTCTGTAGTTTTGCTCTTTCTATAATTTCTTTTATTTGCTCTTTTAGCTTCACAGAATTTCACCTTCTTTTTCTACTGTGTCTGAAAGGTCAAACTTACAAGAGCCTAGCCCTCTCCTTTCTTTTGCTTGCTTTTTTTTTTTTTTTCCCCCCAAAAAAATATCCAAAATACATATTTGTGTTGATATAAAAATATCTAAATTACTGTTGCCAAGGAAAGAAGGAAAGTACTCTTTTTTTTTTTTATTATTATTTTTTTTCATGATTCACAGAGAAGCAATATCAACCCCTTATAGTATGGGAAAAGGGCATGGCACCTTGAGAGAGTGTCACCGTCTTATGTTTTGTCCTGTGAATGGGAGGACAAGCTTTGTCTGGGATAAAGTAAGATGAGACGGAGAAAGAAAGGGGGTACCTGCTTTCTTCCAGATGTATCATCATGTTCAACCTCATCTTTAACATCTACTCTTAAAATATTTACTGTTTCCTAATCTGCTATTTATTTGGAAAAAATAGTATCAATTCTACGATATAGATATGTAATATATATGCATAAATACACAAAACTTAGATGAAACCTTGTTGATAGGACCAGAATTTTTGGGCATAGGAAAGTTTATGAACTGGGTGAGGTCTACAAAGCTGCAACTCTAAACTGCAGAGGAACAAAATATTATTTTAGCTACAGGAAACATTTGACATTCATTATTTCTGACATATCCCCTCACTCTTGTCCTTTTCAAAGAGCTGAGAAGAATTTGTATTCATAATGATAGTCTCAATGACCCCACATGCAAAAAGAAAATCATAGAAGAACCAAGAAAGCAAATATCATAGTTTCTGTGCACGAGACTTCTGCAATACAGGAATGAAGAACAATGTCTACAAGACGCAAGAAATGTCTGTGTGATGAGTCACAAAAAAAGCTTTTATTCTCTTTTTTTTGGTAGTCATTCAGTAGTAAATAAGTGTACAGTCAATTGCTTCAAGTTTTTGGTTGGGTTTTTTTGTTTTGCTTTTTTTTAATCCTGTAATCGTGAAAAGGTGCATGACATTAGAATTAACTTTAAAAATAGGTCATTTTTATATTATGGGGAATTGGCTTTTAATAATAAAAGTCAACAGTTTTCTAATGCAACTCTGAAAAGGTCTCCTAATGCAGTATATTGGTACAGAGTTAGGTTTGTACTCATTTATTTTGTAAAAATATATCTATTTTTATGTCATTTTCTGAGTACTAGTCATCCCAACTAATGAATTTCAGATATTAGGAAGTGCCTGAATTAGACATTTACTTTAAAATTCTGTTTTAAACACTATTTCCAGCTCTTTAACTATGTTAGGAAATGAGTGAATTTATTCCCTTTTAGGATCTGAAACTATAGCAGACTTCAAATGAAAAACATAGAGAAGGCTCAATAAACAGGGTTTTCTTGAAATAAAACTACTTGTATCAAGAACATTGTATATGTTGAAGGGTTATCTGAACTGAGGCTGATCCTTGCACCTTACCTATTTAAAAAAAAAAAAAAAAAAAACAAAAAAAACCAAAACCCAAACTAGTAACAGATGCAACCAGCCAACACATAGGTATCCTCTTTTACCTGTGTTTTTGTCCATTTCAATTGCTATATCATTAAAGCAGGAGTTCCTTACTTCTCTGCACTAGTATGACCTTAGCTATGAAAGAGACATTGTAAAATTCTGATTAACTAATATTGTACCCAGTTTCCAGACCACTGTAGCAATATTTACTTTGATGAAAATATTATTACTCTATAACAATTACAAATCAGACTCAGATCATGACTCAGCAATTTCTTTTATAAGACACTCCACAGTTAATATCTTTTCCATTGTTTTTGATGTGTAAATTATTTTTCCCAAGAAAGGCTACTTACCAAACTAGGTAATGCATTGTTCAGAAAATGTGCCATTCAAGAATGTGGGGTTTTTTAGCTCAGCAGGAAGTTTGCATCTCGGCATATCAAGGGCTTTATCTCCATCAGGCTTTCGGTAACCAAGTGTGGTTCTTGCTGAATCAGAGGAAATATACAGAGAACCATCTTGGCTACTCATTTAAGTTGCCCCCAAACACAATGGGTAGAATTTGAGTGAGGATAGTCCCTTTAAGTCACGGCAATTAAACACAAACACGTCAGTAGCTCCTGCATGCCCCTGGAAGAAACCACAGGTATCAGCAATGTCTTTGGTAATTTGCTGGATGTGAATGCCAAGTTGACAGGCATTTTATTTTCCATTTCACCATGGAGACAAAAGCAGTAACCTTCTCAGGGGATTTCCTAAAGGCAATTCAGAATTGAACACATCAATAATAAAAGCTTAGCTATAACTTATATTTTGAAGAAGTATGCAGAAACAGAAACTGCTTAAAATGGTTTGTTAAAAGTTGAATTATTCAGTATTAGTAATTGCTTCCATACTGAGTCAGGGGAAAGGTTTTTTCATTTAATCTGAGAAGCTATCAAAGAAAGTCTCAGTAGACAGAATCCCTTTACAGTGACTTAAGGACTGGTTATCTTTTCGCTCTTGTTTCCCAGTTGCACTGTCTGCCTGTCTGTCCTTCATTACCCCACAATAAAATTTCTATTAGGTATCCACTTTCAAACCAAATTAAAACCAAACTATTCCTACAGTTTCAATAACAACTGGCAGCAAAGGCAAGGCAAGACAAGGCAAGGCAAGAAGGCAGGAAGGAAGACGGGAAGGAAGGAAGGAAGGCAGGCAGGAAGGAAGGCAGGCAGGCAGGCAGGCAGGCAGGAAGGCAGGCAGGCAGGCAGGCAGGCAGGAAGGAAGGAAGGAAGGAAGGAAGGAAGGAAGGAAGGAAGGAAGGAAGGAAGGAAGGAAGGAAGGAAGGAAGGAATTTTCCCACTGAAATCATTGATGATTAATGAGCCTCTTCAAAGCTGCAAGAAAACTGTCAAGACAATCAAGGAGTAACACACATACAGCTATTGCATATTCTCATATGTTATCAAATTTTAGTAAGCAGTAAACATTTTAAACATAATCTTGACCCAAAATCCAGTAAACAATCTTTCAGCTCTATAAAATTACTGAAAGAGGAACTTTTCTGACAGGACCTCTTAGCTTCAGTTTGTAGAACACATTTTTATAATTACTGTTATGGTTTATCACCATATAGACTATCGTAATGAACTATATAAATATACTATATAATTAATAATTGAATAAAAATATCTAACAATAAATAAATAAATAAATACATTAGAAAGACACATCCTAAATTCTTGGAACACCTAAAGCATATGAGTTATTCCTCTTCCTTCTCCCAAACACCCCATAATTCTAGACAATTATAAAAACTATTTTTTTCCTCTCTCTGAGAGGCTGTTTTGCAAATATTCGGCTGTTCATTGATGTTCACAGACAATACCAATACGCACAGTTTCCTGCCAGATCCAATCCATTATTACTTAGAAGATTTCTATATTTCTAGGGTCATGGACTGCCTTAAACAAAGTAAATTTACCAGAAAAATCCTAAAGTTTACCTTGTCTTATCCACCTGCAACAGCCAAGTGTGATCTAGAGAATACAGTAAGATAATCTTTCTGTGATTACTGTTGCTAGGTATATTTTGTCATTTTAACAATGAAAATCTTGATTTAAACTGGCTTTTCATGGTTTTTTGCTTCCTGAAGTGCCCAGTGCAGACAATTTCCTGTAACTTTGGAAGGCAAGTGCCAGTGTCCTGTTTTTTCCAGATCTCCCTACTGATTGCAAGTATCTCGTTCAATGGACTTCAGCAACTGGTTCTCATAATTTAATTTCTCAGTAGTAATGGGTTTCTACAGAATATTCTTGAAGTATTAGCAGACCTATGCGACAGACTGCCTTTAAACAGCTTGCTGGGTTTGGCTTTTAGTTTATTTGTTCATTGTTTCTGGGTTGTTGTTTTTTTTTTTATCATTACTATTTTCCCAGCAGCAAGTTCTGATAGACAACAGTAAAAGAAGCAGAGACCACAACATCCAGAACTAAAATTGTATTCATTTTCTATTATAAATTCCCAGTTTCATTTCCTATATTTTGCAAAATTGGTTTGTCCTAGAAAATACTCATGTCTCAGAAGAAAGAATAGAATTTCGTTCCTGTTGCATTTTTTTTTGTTTATTTTGCAGGCATTATAAAATCCCTTTTGTTCTGCTTCTGCTTCAAATCCTTCTCAATAATTGACACTATCCTTTTCTTAGAGACAAAGCTAAGTAGTTACTTAAAAATCCACTGGAAGTATGTGTAAAATATATAAGTTTAAAAGAATTTTTTCTTATTAATGAATGCTTTTAATTTACTATTTTTGCATTTGTTTGAATTTTTGCATTTGCTCACACTGCCCATATTAGTTATGCATATTTCACTCGGTGCAGCAATGGTTATTTTACATCCACAAATATATTTTACCCCAGTGATCATACACTGTAGCACAGACAGTGCCACTGGAGTACTCCCAGCACTCAGAACCCCTCTCATGGCTCTGCCTATTTCCTTAAAACAGATCATTACCCAGGCTGGGAACTCCACTTCCTGAGTGAGTTTTCTCTCTAAAGAGCAGTGTCCATGGAAGGGCTTCCTGAACTGGGAAGACTAAAGGTTAGTCAGGCATGGTTTTAAAAAAGCCTAAATATATGCCCCTGGAATTCCGGGGGTTTGTGGAAATTTCATGTGCAATTAACATGATGTCTTTTGTTGGACAAAAAATTATAAAAAAGGGATCATAGTTTTACCACTACCAAGAGCTCTCTTTAGTAAGATAATTTCTGTTTTATCAATCCTTTTAAAATTCATTGAGTAGCATGAAGGTTTAGTGTCCTATATAAACACAGGAGTCTAATCCCATTACTTTAGAGAAGGCTGTCTTTTGGTGTGTATGTTTGTACATATAAACACAGGGGTTAGGATAGACCTGTAGTTCCCTCTAAGCTAAAAAGGTTTCATTATATCCAACATAGCTTTAAACTATCCAGTCATCAGGGTAGTCAGCATGGATTCACTGAAGGTAAATCAAACTTGACCAACCTGATTGCCTTCAACAATACAAAGAAGTACCTGAATGGATGAGAAGAGAGTAGTGCATATTGTCTACCTCAACTTCAGCCAGTCTTTTGACACTTTCTTTCACAACATCTTCATAGGCAAGCTCACATGTGTGGACTTGATGAGTGGACAGTGAGGTGGGTGAGCAGATTCCAGAGGATTGTAATTAGCGGCGTAGAGTCTAGTTGGAGGTCTGTCACTAGTGGTATCCCCTGAGGTTCAACACTGGCCCCAGTGTTGTTTAACTTATGCTTCAATGACTTGGAGGAAGGGGCAGATGTCTCCTCAGCAAAGTTTGCTGAACAAAAAGCTGGGAGGAGTGACTGATACCCAGAGGGCTGTGCTGCCCTTCAGAAGGACCTCAATAGGCTGGAGGGATGGGCAGAGAAGGACCATCTGAAATTCAACAAGAGAAGTACAGGGTCCTGCACCTGGGGAGGAATAATCCCATGCACCAGCACAGCTGGGGGGCTGACCTGCTGTAATGCAGCTCTGAGGAGAAGAACCTGGGGGTCCTAGTGGAGAGCAAGCTGTCTATGAGGAAGCAGTGTGTCCCCGTGTCCAAATAGGCCAGTGGTATCCTATGGTGCATTGGGAAGCAAATTGCCAGCAGATCACGGGAGGCGATCATGTCCCTCTACTCAACCTTAATGAGTTTGAATTGGAGTGCTGTATCCAGTTCTGAGCTCCTCGGTATGAGAGAAACATGGAGCTCCTGGAGCAGGTCCAGAGGAGGGAAACAAAGATCATTAGGGGACTGGGACATCTCTCTTACAGCATTGAGCTGAGAGAGTTAGGGCTGTTTGGGATTCAAATGCAATTGGGAAAAAAAAAGGAAACTAAAAAGAGACAAATTATTTATTTGCTTTGTTCTCTGAAATCTTTAATGCTCTTAAATGCAAACAATTATTTATTTCATTGAATTCCAGGATGTGGCCTCAACCTCCATTTCATGAAGTCCCTAAAACATGAACTATTAGAATCTTGGCTCTTATTTTCTGACATTCTTAAGTATCTGTTGCTGTCTGTCCACTGGTGAGATGTGAAATTTGCTGTATGTCTTTGTATTCTGATACATTACAGACTTTCTTATGAACTCAACACCCAGAGATTTCAACAATCACCTTGCTGTTTTACTTTCCCAATTCCCTCTGTCCCTCTTCCCCACCAGCACAGACACAAAGCACCTTCAGATTTGTGTACTAGAGGATACTTTTCTCTCCCAGGCTCATTGCTATTTACTTAAAGCCTACATGACTAATACCATCTCTACAGAAAGGCAAATACATCTAAGACCTGGCAATGAGTTAAGACAAAGTCCTTCATGAAAATTCTTCTTTATAAAGCTTTTCAAAAACTCTATACACTTCACAGTGATATGTGCTCCTCCTTTCTTTAAAACACATGATGTGCAAATAAAAACTAGTTGTGGGGACATTAATTTGAAAATTTGACATTTTAGTTGGTAAATATTATGACCACCCTTGACACCATGTTTTTCATTTATATTTTCATTTCATGAAACCCGAAAAGAGTGGTTTTGAATCTTTTTCATTAATTATTTTCATTTCAGCTCTGGGAAGCCTGTATTTTATATATTTAAATTTTTACATTCTTTAAGAATGCCCTTAGCTACTGCCATATTGGCATAACACTATTTAACTTCTATAATATTTTGGAAAAAATCTCTGAAATTTACGAAGCAAAAAATACACATTCATTTTAACACAAGATTACAATAAAAATAATCCTGTCAAACTCCTCACTACAAAATCTGCATTTTTTCCTATTTATTATATTCATTCACAGTAATTTTGAAGCATCAGAAAGATGAAAACTCAGTGAATCAAAGCAAGTCCCAAAATTAAAAAAAAATAAAAATTGAATGATTGCTGGAGTTTAGGGTTAGGGTTATGAGCCAGATCAGGCCATTTTTGGAGCTTTAGACACCCACATACAAAAACAAAGTCAGAACTATTCCTCCAAGATGATGGAACTTTTTAAATGTAGTCTAAATAATTAACTATGGTTCAAGTTTATCTCACATAAACATTAATATTTCTTTCCCCTCCTGTTCTTGGCCTGGCACTCCAGTCATTCCAGGACCCCACAGAAAGATAAAATTCCCCTTTCTGCTCCACCACTCCTCTCTCAAAAAAAAAAAAAAAAAAAAAAGGAAAAAGAGAAACATAGCAGATACTTTTAGACCCCGTCTTGGGTTGAGCTGGCAAAATGCCAACTGCCCAATACAGAGTGTCAGAGCCTCCCTCCCCCCACCAAGAAAAGGGAGGAAAAAAACCCTCTGGAAACTCAAACTAGGTTTACACTTAAACTAATTATGTATGTTTATACAGAAAAGAGAAAATTAAAAGAAAACTACAATTTAACACACTTACACAAGTTAGAAAAAACAAAAAATAACTCCCCACTCCACATCAAACAGAAATCCCACCATTCTAACTACAAATCACTCTGGAAAATTCAATTCCCCAGAGACAGATCCAAGCAAAGAGAAAGACTAAGAACAAACATTTTACTTCCCTAAGATGACATGGTAGTAAGCTGGTGTTAGGCTTGGTACTCCCATCCCTCCTGGGATGGCACAGTGCGTCCTCCTGGGACCACAGCTTGAAGGAACTGACTAAGCTACTCCCACACCGACTTTTCTATTTTGAGATGATGTCAGAATATGGTATGGAATACTATTGGCCAATAGTCAGCTGTCAGCTAGCCCAGCCCAGCTCAAGTCAGCTGATAGGTCTACTCTGAAATCTAAAGCCTAAATTTAGGCCTACACCCAGCTAAACTTCCAATAACCCTCAAACTGATTTCTTTAACAAGGAAAGTAAAACAGAGACAGGCATGAACAAGCAATAATTTTTCAGTAGATTTGGCACATTATAAAACTTATAAAATACATTATTAATCTTAAAATTTGAGAATGTCCAAGGTTAGAAGGGACCTCTAGAGGTCATCTGGTCCAATCCCACTGCTCCTAAAGCCAGTTGCCCAGGACCATGACCGGTAACATGCCTCAGGAAAATTTCTATCTAACTTTACCTTGTAACTGGCAGTCAGAGAACAGTTATGTTCTTTTAAGAACTGGATTTAAAACCTCAGGGGAAAGGCATTATCGTAGTAGGATAGGTTCCATGGACCATATACACATGCAATTGTGCAGAAAAGATAGTTTGATTTTACTTTTTAAAAAATGGTTGAGAAATTAACATGTAGAAAGGTATAAAATTCAAAGAATGTTATATAATTTGCCCTTACTCTCTCTGTATTTAAGAAACATCAGTTTTGCATTTGTCTCAACACTCCCAGCAATACTTGCTCATGGCACAAGCAATTTATATGATTACCTATTTTGCCAATAGAACCTTGTGTTATTCACTGCATTCAGTGAAGAGACAGAACTAAGTTAAAAGCACAATCAAAAATCTAATATGGCTTAGTTTTCAAGTACTTATTTTTACCAGCCATATAATGTTCCTTAACAGAGCTTTCATATGTGGAATAGACTTGCATAATCTAAGAATAATTAAAAATTGGCATGCCTGACACTTAAAGTCTTACTCTGTCTACCATCTGTAGCCATTTAGTCTTAAACAGAGCTTGAACTGAATATTTGTAGAGTATGGTGCAATAGGATGTTGTTCAGCAATTTTTCCTTGTGTTGTCGTGCTCCAGTGAGTTCCTTCTCCCATTAGTATCAAGAATATTTACACTCAGAGAACTATCATGTATCCTGATCGTGTTTTCTCACTAGCATGGCCTTTTCACACATGGTCAGTTCAGGTATGCTGAAGTTGAAATGGCTTGATCACAGTAAATATGCAACCAAGAACTGCAGGGGAAGGAAAGATCAAGAAAAAATATATACATACAGAAATGCAAAACCAAGAGAAAGTCATGTCATGTCATGTCATGTCATTGTTTTAGAAACATATTTGCTTCAAGAAAAAGTTAAAATAATTCCCTAAAATTAATACATAACATTTAAAATATTGATGAGAATATAAAACATCCCTCGGTGACCTATTCAAAAGATTTGAAGTCTCAGTTTGGGCTTGCATAAACTACTCTGTAATGTGGCTTTAATTTAAGACACCCTTAGGCTGAAGTGCCTACAGGAAACACAAAGACCTGATGGGTTTGTGAAAGGCAAGCCAGAACATACCTGTAATTCTTGTAGGTTTGGGAGTTGCTGTTTCATTTGTTAGTATTTTTCTCATGTACATAGGAGGCAACAATGCTCTAAAATAGAAAAGTCTTCTCTTGACCATTATTTTAAAACTTGTCAGAGTATGCCTGAATAACTTGTTTTGCAGAGACAAGGTGCATGATGAATAGAACTTAACTTGTGGTACAAGTAGTTAATTGGTAATAATAGATGCTGTGGCCCCATTACACAAGTGGTTTTGAAAAGTTTTGCCAGTTGGAGACATTAATTCCTACATTACAATGAAAAATACCAGTGACCAGTCTGAATGCATAAAACTCTCTGACCAAAATATTTTCAACAAGTCTCCCAAACATTTATAAGGTTATCATTTAACAATATATCCATGAAAGGTCATAGACAGCTATTCCTTTGACTTCTATATCATACAGCCACAGACGTTCCCTCAGTGTGGACAGTTCTTTGACATTAACTAGTTCATAAGAGTTGAGCTACCTAGTCTTCCAGGTATTAATTATTTTGCACAAATGGGTTGACTCATGATTTCTTATAATCAAGGAATGCTAGAAAGTCATCTTTTGAGGTTTGTAACACCGCCCACAAGTACAAGTCAGACTTTCAATTTTTAGTAAAATACATTACTTTCCTGAATTTCACATCTCAACGTTTTCAGTGTTTATCAATAGAGAAGAGTCTGAAGTATTTGAAAAATGTGATACACGATATCAGATTCTCAAAGTTTGCAAAGTATTTTTCCTCAGGTTTTTTTGACTTGGCATAGTCTATTTTTTCTACAGTTCAGAAGTTTTAAGACATTAAAGTCTTTGAGAACGAATTAGTTAGTATACTACTCTGCTTTGGCTCAGACACACATCTGTCTCACGGCCCTTCACTATAATATTATATGGACAGACAGATTGTTGTTAGGCAGAATCTTTTCCCTTGTAACTCCTGATGCCGTTAATGAAGTTTTTTGTGGGAAGCAGCCCCTTGGTTACAATTCTATCAGATTTTAAACTTGAAATTATATACATTATTTAAATTTATATTTTAATACTATGAACTGGATATAAAAATTTAAAAATCAATTCTACAATTCTAGGATTGTAACAACTGAGGTTCAACAGAGGTCGCATTTATTCAGCCAAAGTAAATCTACCTCACAAGGAATCTGAAATTTTTACAATCACTGTTGAACTACAGCCATCAATTTAGTCTTCTTCTATTATGCTTATCCAAGTATTATTACACTCTGTTTTAGATAGTTTTTAAAACTGGGGGGGAAAATCAAGTTAAGTATGAAATGCCTTTTTTAGAAGGACTTTGGAAGGTTACACACCACACAAAGAGATTTTAATTGACCAATTGATGAAATATTCTTACTCTATTTAAATCACTTTCATTTACTAAACATATTGCAGGATTCAATATTACAGGTGTCCAGTCAAAAACAGGGAAAAATTGAAGAGTTCCATTAAAATATATTTGCTTTCCTAACTTTAGCTAAAAATTATCTTTATGGATTTTCTACAATTATTGTTGTACTACCTTGTAAATTTCTTTGAGACTTTTTGAATCTAAGGTTAATTTGAATCATTCCAGTTTCACCACTGTTATAGGTTACAAATACAACCTTACCCTGGAAATTTTAAACAAAGTACCTATGCTTTTCTGTGTCCTAACATTTTGAAAGAGTTTGCATTTTGAAAGAGTAATTCCCCCCCCCCCTTAAATGAGCTGATGATAAATAAGCAAGGTACAAAATAAGTAGCACATTTAGTTACTAAGACATGAATCTCCATCAGACTTTATACCCTATAAGAAGCAAAATAATTCTAATGCAAATGTGAATTTCAGTGCCAGATAAAGCATAGTCTTACAGAGATACATTTTGAAACAAGAAAAAGGCCTTGAAGAGTTAACTAAGGTGATGTTGGTACCTAGCTCTGCAAAGTACTGTGTGAAGCTTTGATAGATTGTTCTGTCCTTCTGACTAAATAGATGATGTTAAGAATGTGCACTAGTAATCATAAATAAAGATTAGGTGGATGCTCAGAGAAGATAGGGAGGACATGAGTCAAGAAGGTCTACAAATGTCAGCACTTGATTCAGGCTAACAAAGAAAGCTGAAAAGTTCAAAGTGAGGAAGAGAAGCAGAAGACCCCAAAAGCGAGGCTGAAGGCCGGAACTACCCCCTGAAACCTCTGCCAAAAGAAGGTTCGAAAAGGCTCTGCCTCAGGCTCCACCTGACCTCTACCTATTATAAATATGATAATTAGATGTTGAAATTATATGAATATGTATGTTAAGATGTTGCAACTTTGTTTAAAGACTGTATAGATTACCTCGCTTTTCATGGAAACTTCATAGCCAGATGTCCAGTGTGAACTGGCTATCCCCCCAATGATGGAAAATAAATACCTTGCTGCTTAAAGATAAATTGTTTCTAAGCTGTTCTTTTGGTTCCATGCCTTTTTGGCATCAGTTTAAAGTAGTATTAAAGGCAGCAATTGATTAACTGTTTAGTCAAGAAATTTAGAGGGGCAAATATTTAATAAAGATATATATCGAATCAGTATTCAACTTTTCTGCACAACAACCGATTCACGTATCAAAAAATAACAAGTCCAAGTATGGTCTTTGTCTGTATTATAAACACAGAAAAAAAAAGACATCAGAAACCTCACTTTCTAATTCACATTTGTGGGCCCAGTTTATCCATTTTCTCTAGAGAACTCTTTGAGATATTTGTGGCATAAAAAATCAGCAGACTAAATGCGCACGTTGCTTCCAAACCTGAGTGCAGCCTGACCTGTGATCAGCCTGGAGGTGCTGCAAAACGTGGCTGGCATTTAACAAGCATTTCCAAGAGGAAGCACAAGGTTGTTGGAGTCTGAAGTATTTAATTTAGATTCTACAAACATGCAAAACTCCCCAACCACAGGCAGTTTCTACACAATCTACATCTGTGATTAATTGTGAGAGCACCAGGTAATTTTTAGGAAGCCTGAGCATTTATCACTGAATGTTTCTTTTCATAGTGGGATCCACTACAAAAACAACAGTTCAAGCCCTGCTGGGCAGGCAGATCATACCTCTCTCACAACTGAGAGCTGCATACTGAAAGCAGAGGAGGGTGGTGAGAAATACAGGGTTTCCCATAGGAATGCCAGAAGTTTCTTACCTCTGTGACTACGGGCATATCTAGTCAAAGTCTGCTTGTAGTTCATATCTAAATTAGGCTAAGGATTGGGTGAGGGGTTGTACTGGAGGAAAATTACAGCAGCCCAAAGATTTCAATGTGTTAAAGATATAAATATTTAACCAGATGCATAGAGGACAGTCCTTTAAGACACAAAAACAGTGCTACCAGACAGTATCAGAACTGCTTGTGTTTAGTTTTGATTTTCAGATTGTTCTCTCTGATTTTCATTGCATCTTTGTAGTTTCCTTCTGAACTGTAGTCCATGCCAAACCTGTTGTATTCAAACATGATATATATTTTAGCAAATACTGTTGGTTCTAATGACTTCTTGTCCTCTTTACTACCTCTTTAATGCTTAGAAGGCACACAAGTCTCCTTTTAAAACAAAACAAAACAAAACACCACCCAAATAAAGCTATCAAACAGCCTGCAGCCTTTTTCTCTAATTTTTTTACTTTGCCCTTTTCTGCTGCTTTTTATCCAGCTTGCTGAAGTCTGCCCTTTAGAAGTTCACTGCACATCACTGCTGAAAGAGGCATGGGCAGCTGTTACTAGGATACTGAATTTAATTGTTCGGCATACATTATCAGTTGAAGACATGCATATATACATTCACTGAATCTAAAGGTGTCCATTCTTTGATATTCAAAAGGGCTGAAGATACGACTACAATGCTGCATGTATGATTTTTTGACTGACTACATGATGTGCCTCAGATTTTTGATCTATTTGTTGCTGTCTTTTTGCTGATTATCATCATCCTTTACAATACATTCTACACTGCAAAAGCAATGTACACAGAATGTGTTAGAGAAGGCCTCAAAACGCCAAAAAAAGAAGATGAAAAATTGCATTAATAATTTAGAAAATTATAAAGAAACTAGTGCCAGGGAAAATATGATTTCTGCTGGCACTATGTTAGCTTGTGGCATTCCTACAAAACTTTGTGCAACTCCAGTTCATCTCCTGGAGCCACCTCTATTTGCATTATACTATATCTGCAAGGCCCAGGTGGATGTAGGGATCATGCTATAAAATATGTTGCACAAAATCAGATTTTGTTAGGACATAAAGCAATCCAAGCAGTATCCCCGGAAGACTTTGGGTTTCTGAGATGTGTCTTAGTGTCTTTGCAAGATGGAAGAGAAACTTCTACTGCTCATTTCTCTTCCTGGAAAACAAGCAAAATGTACAAGAGATTAGATGCTCTACTTTTAAGAAAACCTGTCACAGAGCCAGAAAATGAACCTTCAATTTCCAAATCATTGTTTCATACTTTATCATCTTTTCTTTCAAATCTGTTCCAAAGTCTATTTATATGGAGAGACTGATATTTGCAATGTTAATCAAACCCATACTCCCATTTCCCAAAAAACATTTCAATGCCCAAAGTAGCTGTAGAGACACTGCCAGACTGTATATTTCAATTACTCCTAAGGAGGGCAATAACTGCTAGCTACACAAGAGATTATTGTGCTTCTTCATACTTTATCTATCTGTATATCCACCAGATAGACAAGTGAATTAAACCTCACTACTTTGTCTATGAATATTTCAGCATAACTCACTATAAACAAATCCTTTAGAGGTTGTATCACTCAAGATGAAGAATCTTATATCCTTGTAGGCACAACACTAAGCTTCATGAAAAACACGTTGGAAAGCACATTTAATATCAAAACCCACATCTGTGTTTGGTCTTCTACAAAAAACTACTTCCAGTTTTTTCTCAGCTATTTATTTCTTGCAGTGTGTCATGCTTTGCCCTTTAGATATTGGGGGTATAGGCTATAGTCTTATTTTGTGTTTTATTTTTAGTTTCCTAACTATAAGATGTGTTATTACAGGAAGAAGGAACTTTGAACATGCATACACTTATCTTGTAGAGGTACTTGTTTTTAAAGATATGATCTGTACAACAATAAGTATATTTTGCTAAATTACTGTCCTTCATTAGCTCACCTACTGAGCACTGAAAAGGCAAAGTGTAAATTAATAAGCACTGAGGAAATGCACAGAGTGAACTGAATTTTCAGTCTTCACAGGGGACTAAAATAAAATGGAAGAGATAAGATTGAAAGTTTATAAAGTAATGAATAATTAGAAATCTCCTATTGTAGACAGGATTTGTGGAGACCACACTAACAGTTTTGTTAAGCCCCCAAGCACTATGCGAAAAGTCCTCCACACATGACTCTCTCTTGTTTTGGAGAGCCACTCTGCTCCTTCCAAGAGGGTATGCTAAAGGGCTACCCCTCACTTTCATCACAAAAGAAAAGGAATACAGCTGAGCTATTAACATACAAGGGCAAAACATTTGCTACTAAACTTGTTTAATGCCATATAAGCATTAGGTTTGCCTCTACCTGAGCAACTCTAGATCAGTTTACCAAATGTGAACTCCTTGACATCTATTTTCTGTACACATCTATTATAGCAGCAAAAAGTAATCAGCATTTGTTTTTAAGTATTTTTTTAATGTTGAAAATTATTTTGCTCATTAGATAGTGGCCATATGATCTTTCAAAGTAGTAAGGATAGGCCTACATATATATGCACTAAAATCAGTTGTACAAATGCTAGTTTGGCCTGTGGAAAAGCTAGCAACATTTCAGTTTCACCTTCTAATCTGTGGGTTTAGCTATGTACTAATTATCCTCAAGGCAGTTGTTCCAGAATTGCCTTTGCCACAGAAAGGTCCATGGCACTGACCTTCCCTACACAGGTGGAGGAGCTGGCTCAGCTGGGCAAAACAGTATTCTCTTTGTACATATTTAGTATAAAATCCTGTACAAATATGTGCTACCTCTAAAGAAGACTAAATAGGTAGGGATTCGGCAAGAGCTGGCTTGTGCTCTACAAACTGGGAGTTGCCAAAATACTGACATGTGTCCATGCCTACCAAAGTTAATGATACCAGAGCAGTTCACACAGTAGATGAAAGAGGTCACATAAATATGAGGGCATTAAAAAGAGAAAATGTTTTCATTTTAGCATACCACTTTTGCTATGCAGGGTTTTAGGTTTATAGGAATGGAATAATTCTTCAAGCACAGACAAACAGTTCTTCAGTTAAATATTTTATCATTAGTGAGGAATAAGGACACCATCCCAGAATGACAGAGGACAGGAGCGTGCATGTAACATCTAAACTAGAAACTGTCTATGAGAACCTGAAGTGAGAACCTCAACCTGTGTTAGATAAGTTAAGCAGCTAGAATAACATGTTAAAAGTGTAAGACCTGGAGAGGTGGCACCCACATTCAGGGTCTGCTGAAAAGACAGCTTTGAAATTACACTTTCCAGTTTCCTGCTTGAAAAGGCCAATGAAATAAAGGACAATATCTGAAATGGTGTCAAAGGTTAATAGCAGAACCTTAATGGCACCAAATGTGCTATTTTGCTCAGTTGCAGGGAGCAGTTTCACACAGGAGAGTTCAAAGTTTTTAATTTGCAAAAGCTCTTAAAGTCATTTCACTCCTAACCTGATTACCACCCATTACTCCATCTCATTAAGGCCTACAATTCATGTCCTAAATATAATGTGTTTAGACTTATGTGTAGTTTGGGTCTACGTTCTCATTGCAATTAAGCAGCAAAGACAAAGCTGTAAACTGAGGACTGCTTGTTATTTATGAATTCAGAGTTAGTGATTCCCTTTATAGCTCAGTGATAGCAAGAAGAAAAGTATTTTGTTTGGCATATTTATTTGTTGAGGGAGTGGTAAGAAATAAGGAGAAAGAGGGTAAGAGTCTACTGGTCAACAAGTGACAGGTATTTTTTTTAAAGGAGTTACAATAATGGGTGTAAATACAAAACAGAAGTGTAGAAGTACATACCTACACAGCAGCACTCCATTTTGAAACCTCCAAGTGGCTTTAGGTGTAAAAATAAGGTCTAGTGTTGTGGGCACTGTCAAATTGTCAGTACATGAAATCTTTCTGAATTAACAATGTCACCTTCTTTCCAAAGGAGGTGTGGGCGGACTTGCAATCACTTGGAAAGTGAGAGCAGTCAGTTGCATAGAGTACAGCATTTGATCTATTTCTAAACTGTTAAAAATACCCCTTTTTCCATGGCCATTGCACAGTTTCTAAGTAGGTCTTTTCCTCAAAGGAAATGTGAGATCAGAACAAGGGTAGCACAAGCCCTTCTAGAAATTCTACAGTTTTGGCTTTGTGTTTAGGCATAACATGAATAAATTAAATGTTGAAATGTCATTTTGAAAGAGAAAATACAAATTTATGCCACCTTTAAAGACAATTACTTTTGGTACACTGTTTGTAGGGAGAACTGATTCTCTCTTTCCCTACTGGTTTTATGCAAGTTCTTCTATTTGGTTGACTTCAGTCTATATTTTATCAGATCACTAATCCTTTAAAAATGTAATAAAAGCTTAATATGATAATTCTTGTAAGATGTACTTAAACAAACTTGTTCTACTTGTAAAGGATTGAAAACTAATTATGGTATACAGGTTCCTAATTCTAAAAGAAATCTAACATCAGCCCATGCAGATGTCTTTCTGTCTGTATGGTTTATTCTAAATCTCTAATAACTCTCAAATGCAAATTTGATTCTGCAGCTTCTCCCTTGCTTCTGTTTTTAAATAAAAGCAGCAGTTAAAATCTTCAGCTGATAGTCAGTGAAGATCCTGATGGCAGTACCAAGACCATATTTGGTTGCACTTGATAACTCCAGTGACATAAGTTTGTCCAAGGAATGTTGAACTAAAAGCAGCACTAGTTAAATTTAAGTAAAAACTAGTTTTTGCTATAAACAACAGAAAGAAGCACATCAAACTAACAAGTAATCAATAAAGAAATTAACAATAGTCAGGCAAGTAAATGGCAAGATTACTTTCAGATGATTCTAAATGAAAATTCAGGTTCAACTCCTTGGAAACTGATCAGAAACAACAGAAGAGTTAGAAGAAGCAAATTAGCAAACTAGTAAATACTGCCTTAGTTGTGGGTATTAGATACACATCTCTATAAGTTTCAAAAACAAGTACACATTCAGAGTTTGAGATATCATTGATTGCATTGTATAAAGCAGTCTCATGGACTGATTTCTGGAATAGGGAAAACAGTAGGACTCAGTAGGGTTCCTGCAGCACCACCTTTTACTGACTTTACACATTACTTATTTGCCTGCAAGTAACAGTAATCTAGTAAATGGCCTGTAATAAAGCCATAGTTTATGCAAATAAAGACACCAGTTTGTACTCCTCCAAGATCCATCCTAATCACAGAGCAACATGATCAAGCCCAAACTAGTTGTGAGAGTTTATATCCAGTGATAGTTTGTCTGTGTGTACAAACAGCTCCCAGTTCATACACTTAAATCCAAAAGGTCACCAGGTTCAAAAGCTCCAATAACTTTTGTCATTTGAGTGATATATTCATGGAAATGAGTCAGAGATTCAAGACATCCTACCCATGACTGTCTTCCTTTCCGTGTAAGTATGTAAGCATTAGGATAAGATGAAGCTCTCTCTTTCCTCCCCTTGGCCAATGAAACTATAATGTAAAGGTGAAAAGGAAAGATAAATATGTTTAAATGCCTGAATTGTGCATGTAAAGTAGATATGTGACAAATTTAGGATGTGTTTTAGTTATTTACCCAGGGTCGTGGGATGGTTTGTCACCAAGCGTGTTGATTATTTACCCTGGCCTGATGTTCTGCAAAACAACATTAACATGACATGATAAAACAGGCTAAATCTCAAGAGAGAATGCTTTCAGTTTTTAATTGAGATGGTTTCCCTGTGTGAATTTGTTTTACAATAATCCATCAAGTTTCAAAAACTCAACTCAGATATTAACCAGACAGTGTAAAATCAATTCAGTATGATCTTCTGTAGTCTCAGTCTAATCTGAGAGCATACCTGTGAGGGTCAAAAAAATAACTTCACGATCACAGTTATGGGGATAGAAACTGGAATCCCTTTATTGAACACCTGACACTCAATTTAAGGACCTCGGGACAGCACATGCTAATAGGGAGGAAGGGTTATGGTAATCCAGGGAGGGCCTATGTTAACTAGAGAATTGCACAAGACTTTGCTAAATTGCACACACAGTTACTGTTTCTCATACTAGGCATTTACATGAGGGGAAAAGAACAAAGGGTTACAACATGGTCTGAGAACATTCAGAGTCTTTTCTTATCTCAAAGCAGGAGACAGCTTTATCTTCAAGTTGAGCATCACTAGGTCTCCTCTGTTCTTGGTGACAGAATTTCTCTCAAACTTTGTTGACCAAGACTTGTTGTTTAAGCTTTCTAGCTCTTTTTGCTGGAAGCTGAATTTCAGATTCCAACACATACCAGAAAATATGAAGCTCCTTTAAAATTCCATTCCCCTTCAATCATCCTGGAGATGAATGAATATGAGGCCAAATGTTGCCAGACTTTTGTGAGACAGTTTTGCAAAATTCACTTCCTAAAGATGAAATAAATTTTTGTGGGTATGCTGATTCTGCATACCCACAACATAAATAAGGAATCTGCACACACAGCATAATTAACTTACTGAGAATATGTTGCTGTACACACAAATAATTTCAATCACAAAACTCACCCTAAACTTTTAGATAAGCTTGAAGAAAGCTATTTAAATGGCAAGTTAGTTTAATTCTTGACCACTATAGTAATATATAGGGATTAAAAACAAACAAACAAACTCCAACCAAACAAAACCAAGTAGAACAACAAAATGCCCCCAATTTTATGAGTTTTATGGATTTTAATCTCTGTATACTAAATCCCCCTCTCTTGGCAATTGTAATGTTTTTGAAGGGGTTGTTCAAGGACAGAGCAAGACTGAACCAATTTATGGAACTATTCTTTCAGAGTAAGGGTAGATGATGGCAAGTTAGATGAACTGTGTTAGAATCATCAGTAAAAACCTATTCCTTGAGTAATGCAAAATATAACAGAATCTGTCTTCTAATCCTGACATCACAATATGTTTACTCCCGAGGGGAAAAAAAAAAAAAGTGTGTGTTTAAACTCACAAAGTATTTACACATTTTTCTTCAGTGTGGAGTTGAAGTTTATGGAAGAACTTCAGTCAAAGAGCTTTGATTTTGACAACCTCAGTGACCCATCTATCTAAAAAACACCAGTCTGAGCCCCTAGACTGAAATCTAACCTCGTGTCCTACTCTGAGTAACAGCAGAAGTTTTCCTAAAACAGTATTGGAAACAGGAGATGCACTGGGATTCTTCTATATTTTCCCTCTTGCCTGCAGATTATGGCAATCTCAATTCAGATACTTTTTGAGCTATCCTCCCAGCTGACACTTCTGTTTATTCTCTTTTTTATAATTTTGACCCCTATCATCTGGGAAAGTACTCAACAGAAGACTTTCATCTCTGCATTCCCTTCTAAATCTTCTGCTTTTTGCAAACTCCAAGATTTTGTCCTACAAGCAGAAAAATTAATAATTCCCTACAGATTTTCTTCACATGATACAAAACTATATAAACCTGTATTGAGCTCCTTTTGCATGCATCTCCTTTGAAAGCTATGTATCTTAGTCAGTCCAGCTTGCCTGATGTGGAAATTTCTATTTCTGACTATCCTTCTTAAAAAATCTCTGTACCTCACAGTTCTACTGCATCTTTTTTTGAAAAACAATGTCCAACAATTCATTCAGCATTTAAGCTCTGAAAGTGTTATGTATTCACAGCATCATACAGACATCCTCTCTTTCCTATTCTGTTCTTTCCAGATAATTGTGTGATTTTTGGACGGCTGCTATGCACCAAGTTCATATCCTCAGACAGCTGCCCACAGCGACTCCAAGGTCTTGTTCAACCCAACCTCCTGAGCATTTGCCATTTTTAAATTTCATCTGAAATTTCTCATTCTTTCTGTTGCACTTTGTGAGACTGTTTTGTGAGTGCTTGCACCTTGAGCAATTTGCTGTTACCCAGAAATCATGTAATCTTACCTGAAATAATGATACCAAGATTATTGCATAATACAGACCTCATGTCAGATCCATGTGACATTTCACTGGTAAAATCTCTCCATTGTGAAAACTGACCATTCAATCCTTGTCTTTATTTTTGGTAGCCAAAGAGAAATTCAACACTTATTTCTCAACAGTTTCAATGTGGAAGATCTTTGGAAGGACTAACCAAGTGGATAACCCTCAATCACGTGCTTATATGCATTTCTTCTTTCAATAGCTTGGATTGTTAACTGCACCTTAAGCACAACAAAATGAGTCATTCGCAGCTCAGGCAAGCAGTTTTTACAGCTAGCCAGATTTATATACTCTGAAAGTATGCTTATACTTACATTGATACAAAGCACTGTGGACATTGGATATTTTAATCTCATGTGCAGATGTCTTTGGTACTTGTACCCAAACACCATTTTAAAGATGAATCAATAGCCATGAGTTTCACTTCTTTATTGGACCTTTTGAACTCAGTATTTACATATGCATGCTTATACTTTTATATATGTCTTTATTTTCATATTTATGAAAAGAAGCAGTGGCTGTCATAGCCCTCAAGCATAAAAGAAACCAACAGCCCTCTGTTCACTGTTCAGAAATAGCTATATAAGAAGCCCAGTCTGGCCTAAGATTATCAAAAGCAGGATTCATCTGAGGCTATAGCCACCAGAATTTTGCTTTTTAGAGCAAGAAACATGTCTGACATATAATGTAAAAATGTGTGTAAAAATGTAATTATAGTGAATTTTTAAATGAAATATTTTTGTATTTTCTATATACAGACTATTATTACTCAATTCATCTATTTTAATTAAATTGTGTTAAACGAAAAAACATTATTTCAGACTGAAAATAGCACAGCTGGTGACATGGTGAAGCATTCCAAAGTATCATTATTACAGAAGGAACAGCGATACAAGGATGAAAAATGCACAATTAAGAGCAAGAATGAATAGTAAATGATGGCTGCTTTTATAGTTAAAATTTCCTGAGATCCTGAGCTGATGAAAGAAAGCAAACCTTTGAATCTCTGCACCAACAGACCCTTCACATTCACAGACCATATCACAGTTGGACACAGCAGAGTTTTAGGCCACTGTTGAACAGTGTCTATTGATTTTCCACCATTAATGAAAATAAAAAGAAAGAACTTCCTTTTTTTGTTAGTGATAGATCATCACTTGCACTTTATATTTAGTAGGATGTGATACTGTCATTTTATTTAATGAGATATAACAGTAGCTCCTGACAATGGATACTAACACATAAGCTTCTCAAGGCTTAATTGTGTGGTCCTTCACAACAGAGAATAAAGTTTATGATACAACATTAAAAATGTTGATTGAATATGCAGAACTGTGAGCACCATCTGGTTGCCTTGTTTGTCTAACCTCATGGGTTTGTCACTACAGCTGCTAATTGCATTATGATATTTTCATGATAGGTCACTTCTGCCTCAGAATTCATAGGGGCATGGGGGGGGGGGGCGGAATTCATTGGTGTTTTGGTGTTGGGGGTTGGTTTCTTGGCGGGGGGTTGGGGTGTTTTTTTGTAGTGTGCCTAGAATTGTTCTTTTTTTCAGTTTGGATGGGTATTACCTGTTCAAAGACAGTTTTTAATTGAAATTCTGTGGATAGTTTAATTAAAATATCTTCTTTCATGCATGCCAGTAACACTACCAGCTTAAAGTAAAAACACTTCTAAAGTAGAGACCTGGTTCTCAGTCACACGAATATAAGTTAATTAAGTGAGATACAACCCTCATTCATTCAGTATATCAACACAAAGACACTAATGTAATTTCTTTCTCTTTTGTGAGTTGTTTAATTATTCCTCCCCATTTTCAGCATACCATTGCTTGGTGTTTCTAGGATGTAAATTGACCTATGCAAATTTTTTTCAACATGCAAATGTCTAGATGCGGATGTTTAACTCTACTCCCAGAACAGCAGGCTGTCATACCAAAGAAGAAATGACAATTTCAACTGACCATTGTTTTCCCAGTTGAAACATATAAATGTGTCATTTTGAAATGCCAGGAAGAATTTAACACTCTCATGAAGAAATCTCAAACATCAGATTAAAAGAACTACCACAAAAAAAAGAAAAATTACCCTAGTAAAAAGCTGCTGACCCTCCTCTTATGAATAAGCTCACATAAACAGGAATGCATGCAGTTGCTTTCCAAAAAGTATACAGGCAAAGATCTAGACTACAAGCAGCAAATAGGAGAATAAAGTTCTTTGTCATTCATAAAGGATAAATTCAACCTTTGTTCACATGGATAATGCATCCTTTTCCTTTATAAGTGTAATTGAATATGCTGTTTCCACTGTGCCTAAGTATGGAGCTGAAAAACAGTACTGCCTCTTGCATACAGAAGAGCTCCTAGGCAAATTAGTAGTTCCTCTAGATCAAGTGCTGCATATCATTGCAGTGAAGTCTATTATGCTGAACAAAGAGATTGTCTGCATCAGTCAGAAATTATTTTTGTTCAAATTTGTTTCAAATTAATATGCATTTATTTCACCAGAGATCTAGACAAAACCAGGAGAAAATAGTATTCCCTTTCCTTCTATCATTTACTGATTTATAAATGAGTAATACAAATGACCATTCTGAAGATGTTCTTTATCTTATAAACACACAACTCTGTTTAGTCCAGTATCAGCCTTTGGAATCATTCAGAAAAAAGTAACACCTAAGCAGATCAGCTAACTCAACTGATTTGCCCAGGAAACAATTGCTTTTATTTACTACACATCATCTTTTGCTCTGAGTGGGAGTTCTCTGCTTACAGCCCAGATTACAAAGGGTCTGTAACACTGGCACATGTTCACACCAACTTGTTCTCTCATGCAATGAATGCCAGTGCTAAAGCAAATGCTAGAATTGAATATGCTGGAAGCCGAAAGATTGGTAAATTCAAACTATCCTGAGTCTAACCTACTGGGCTTCCATAACTGACTCACACATGCATCCAACAACTCAGGTTAGTGTAGGAGTATCCCTTTTGAATAGAATTTTTTTTTTCACTGTAAGGGATCATTAAGTTTTTTGATACATGGTCAAGGCACCATTACCACAATTATCTTTAGTTTCAAGATTTGTATTTCTAATAAACATATATATGGAAATAAATTATTTAGATAAATTATTTAAACTAGCAGCAGGAAACTTAGTCATTTAGGAGCTGGGTGCTTTTGAATCTCCCATGCCCATCTGAATGGATATCTGCAGGAGCTTTGCATTACACTGACTTCAGTGACTCCAGCCCACAGTCTCTTAGAGTTAGCTAATTTCATAGTTGTATTCTCTTCATGGTTTCTAGAGTGACCACAAATATCAAAAATAGTGCATTGTGATAAATCAAACTAAAATTTTAAATCTTTTTAAACACAAAAGGGGTTATCATTTTCACTCACTAATCCAAGACTGGGGAATTGAAGCCCAAATATTTTATAAAAAAACCCAAAATGCTAAAAATAAAATAAGTTATTTTACAGTTTATCAGCATGAGCAAGAATATTTTCCATTTAGTTATCACTTCGGCAGAGATGAACAGAGCAAAACTTTCACAGGAAGAAGGTTATCAAATTGTACACTAGAAGTGAAGCATCTGCCTGAACTCAGGAGAGTATGATTTGGTTAAACTTGGTAACAGAAGAATCCTGCAAGCTACAAATATTCTTTTTTTTTGAGTTAAATATACTCATATAACCAGGCCTGATGTCCTAATGGTGAGGTGTGTGAGGAATATGGAAGAGAAATTCAGGAGAAGGATCAAATTTGCCTCACAGTGCAGAGCATAAAACTCAGGGATTTTTTCCTAGATCTTTATTCTTGGCTCAGATATTATTTCTACAGAAATAAATTTAGTTATTTTTAAAGAGTGTAAGAAAATGTAGTTTTGCTGAGGGAAAAAAAAAAAGTGCTAGACGCTAGATAATATTCTGTCCTTGACATTTCACAGTATCACAGAATTCTTAGGGTTGTTTGGGACCTCTAGAGATCATCTAGTCCAACCTCACTGCCAAGGCAGGGTCACCTAGAGAAGGTTACACAGAAATGTGTCCAGGTGGGATTTGAATGTTTCCAGAGAGGCAACCTGTTCCAGTGCTCTGCCACCCTCAATGTAAAGGTCTTCCTTTTTTTGAAGTGAAACTTCTTGTGTTTTAGTTTGTCTTGGGCTGAGCTGGCAAACCACCAACTGCCCAAGGACAGAGTCAGAGCTTCCCTCCCCTCACCAAGAAAAGGGAGGAAAGGGAAAAAAACCCTTCAAACTAGGTTTATGCTTAAACTAACTATATATATATTTATACATAAAAGAGAAAATTAAAACTACAATAGAACAGACACTTATACAAGTTAGAAATAACAAGAAATGACTTTCCACTCCCTATCGAAAAGAGATTCTATCACTCTTAAAAGACACCCAGCAAGAAACAGAAAGTATAACAACAAAATGTTTCTACTTCCATGAATTCTAACAAAATGCAAGTAGCAGCAGCAGGAGGAGGGCCCAGCACAGCAGAACAGCTGTAGCCTGTCCTGCCTCTATTTCAGCCATGATGGAACTGAGTGAACACCTCCTACTTCTGTACTCATATCTCAGGTTTGCATCATCTGCTATGAAATATTTCTTTGGTTACTTAAGTTACCTGTCTTTCTTGTACGGAGGAACCCAGAACTGGACACAGTATTCCAGATGTGGCCTCACTTGGGCCAAGCAGAGGGGGAGGATCACCTCCCCTGACCTGCTGGCTCCACTCTTCCCATTGCACTCCAGAATAGCATTGGTCCTCCTGGCTGCCAGGGCATACTGCTGGCTCATGGAAAACTTGTCATCCATCAAGACTCCCAGATTCTTCTCAGCAGAACTGTTCTTTAGTAGGTTATCTCCCCAGCTGGTTCTAAGGGTTTTTCCTCCCCAGGCATAGGACCCTACATTTGCCTTTGTTGAACCTCGTTAGGTTTCCCTCTGCCTAACTTCCCAGCCTATCAAGGTCCCTCTGAATGGCAGCACAGCCTTCAGGTGTATCAGCCACTCCCCACAGTTTCATAACATCAGCAAACTTTCCAAGGGTACATTCTACTTTTTCATCCAAGTCATTGACAAAAATGTTGAGTAAGACTGGACACAGCACTGATCCCTGGGGAATGCCACTGACTACAGACCTCCAGATGGATTCTACTCTGCTGATCACCATGCTCTAAGCTTTGCCAGTGACACAGTTCTTGATCCATGTCACTGTCTACACATCTAACCCACATTTCATGAGCTTGCCTATGAGGATGTTATGGGAGACAGTGTCAAAAGCCTTGCTGAAGTCAAGGTAATACTTATCCAATGCTCTCCCCACATTGACCCATCCTGCCATGTCATAATAGACGGCTATCAGATTGGTCAAGCATAATTTCCCCTTGGTGAATCCATGCTGAATACTCCTGATTACCCTTTTACTAGATGAAAATACGTCTCAAGCTGGCTACTACTGCAGATACCTGCCCTCCACTGTGAGACTACTCTCTGTTCATTTCCTGAATAACAATGTTTCCCAGCATCTCCTAGTTTTGTTTCATTGGCTGCTCTTTCAAAAGTTGAAGCTAAATTTTACAAATCTGAGTATTATCACATAATATTATCTTTAAAGAGTATGAGGTACTGTCTTGTGTTGAGCTGGCAAAATGCCAAATACCCAATACAGAGTCAGAGCCTCCCTCCCCACACCAAGAAAAGGGAGGAAAGGGAAAAACTCAGAACAGGTTTAAACCCAAACTACTTATATAATTATACAGAAAAGATAAAATTAGAAGAAAACTACAATATAACACACACTTAATGCAAGTTAGATACAACAATTTTCAACTACTCACTAAAACAGATTTCATTACTCTAGATTCATAAAGCACCTTAAAAGACACCCAGCAAGGAACAGAAAGAAAGAATAACAATAAAATGTTTCTACTTCCCTGAACTCAAATAAAATGCAAAGTAGCAGCAGCAGCAGCAGTGCCCAGCACAGCAGGACAGCAGCAGCATATCCTGCTCTACTGCAGCCATCAGGCCAACTGAGAGAACACCCCCTACTCCTGTATTTATATCTCAGGTTTGTGTCATCTGCTGTGAAATATTTCTTTGGTTGCTTAAGTCAGGTGACACCTGTCTCTCCTAATCTACATCAGATTTTCAGGGCTTACTAAAACTGAGGCCTAGCTAAAACTGCCACAGGTACCTCTTCTATGAAAGGAATACAGACAAAGTAAAAAACTCTATTTGGGGGCCCCTAGGGGATCCCAAGTTAGCATACAAGGAAGCTGACCTACTAACTCATGAAAAAAAAATCTCTTTCATTCGTGTTCACAGACATACATGTCAAACACCATGGGGACAGGCTTCTTTCACTGCTATGCCAAGGGATGAGAACAGTTTAAAAAAATATGTCTAAGCTGTAGATCCTGAAGCTAGTTCCCAACTACCATGACCCGGTGCCTTTGTCAGCTGTATCTCAAGAACAGGCATTTGAAAAAAATAAAAGGATGAGGAGGTAACAGTATATAGAAAAGAAACACAAAAAGAAAAGTTGACAGGTGGAATAGAGAGAAAAAATGTTGTATAGACCTGAAAAAGAATTATATTTTAAAAATGGGTAGTAATTAATTATGGGGACTTTTTATTTCTTCCTTTTTATCTGTGACTTTTGGAAAAAAATCTAACCTTATCATTTGCTTCTCCTCCATCTAAAAACAAATGGCTGTAGTCTCCAAACTTCTGACATTCCATGCTTTCAATGTAGATCAGAAGCACTCATTGTTAAAATTAAATGTAATAAGAAGATATCAAAATTTCAGATGTATTAAAAAGCAAGCTATCATGGACCAGCTACAAAATAAGCATGGGAAGTGTGTCTAAAAGTATCAAACAAGAGCATTTACTGAGGCATTACAATATCATGATCTTCTCCTAGAAACTATCAGTTTTGTAGGACCAGAACTTTTCACAGGGGAAATTCTAACATTCATTAACCTTTTATTTAGTCTCCCGGTTCCAGTAAGGAATTTCTGCTTGACTGTCAGAAACAGAATGGCAATCAGAGCAGCTTTCCCCACCCCCAAAAAATAGTGTTTCTTACATCTTTATAAGAGCCTTGGTGAGGGGAGCCCTCAGGTACACTCCTCCCTGCTCTCATATGATACAGTGTGTCCTCTAATAGGAATAGATACAGTTGCAAGTCTGGGGTCTGGAGACAGAAAATGGCCTGTGAAGGAGTACAATTCAATCCACATCTAAATCATTCTTTACATGTAAGTGTAGGCCTAGAGTTAGGTATTTACTTGCAACTACTTTGATGCTATGTGCCTGCACAAAACAGCCTCAAGATCCGAATTTGAGTATGAAAACTATACAGCCGAGTGACAGCACCCTGCTTGAGGTTACAAAGCTGGCTCGTGGAACATCCTCCAACTCCACTGAGTGAGCATCCTCTGTGTTTATTTTGTCACTGAGTCTGGGATTTCTTCAAAAGGCAGTAACAGAAAAATGGACTACTTTTTGAAAAAAATAATTACCAGAGAAGTCTGACATGCCAAAAAAAGTGGTAAGTCTGGCCATGGGTAATATTTCTATTTCATATTTGCCTCGAAAATATGTTACTAATTCTAGTTAAATAATTTATGCCCTTGTATCAGGCTACATGCAATAAAAAAGCTAGTAAGATATGTAAAATATTTACTGATTCTCTCAGAAAACACCAGACAATCTAAAGCCTAGCTAACATTTACCTATTAGGGCTTTATTTTTTATAGAAAATATTCTAAAATTTTCACATTCAGTACCATTAAACTAGAGCATATATGTCAAGGCAAGAGAAGATTATTTACATTAAAGTATAGTTTTTAAATGAGACATTCTTGTTCAGTCAGTATGATATCACAGAATCATAGAACGGCTTGTGTTAGAAGGGATCTTAAATATCATCTAGCTCCAACCCCACAGGCAAGGACATCTTTCACTAGACCAGACATTTTTCTGAAGTTTAAACTCTATAGTATTATTGTAGGCTACATTTTACTCTAGTTAAGAAAACCTAAATGAAAAACATTTAACTTAGAAATTAGTGAATAAAAGAAGTTGAATAATTTAATTTCTCATTTTTTTCCTGTAATGAAATATGTTATGAATTGATATTACAAAAAACTATATACAACAGAGATTCAGATACAGTAAAATCCCCACTTTTACAGGAGAAAGGGCACATGTGCCTTTATACACATATTTATACAGCTGTATCTCTGTTCTTAAAAGTCTTATCATTCCATTCATGAAGTAGGAATTTTCTGACCTGAGCATTGAAAAGGCTGATCGATTCACATTGTAAGTAGGGAAAGCAAAGGTGCACCAAAGATACATAACTATTTATTAAGAGACTCCACTTCAAAATGGTTTTTTAATTATTATTTCAGCACATCACTGTGTCTCCACATCTATTTTCTGGTACTTGTGTTAACAGTTTAAGGAAAGAAAGAGAAGCAACACATGGAAAGACCAGTAGGTGGAAAGACTAGAAAGACCTTCACCCTTATGAGTATTTATCTATTCCATACAAGTTGTTCAACTCTGAATTGTCTTACAAGAAGAAAGAAAAGAAACATGGAATATCCACCTTAGAATCCTGAACAAACTGACAGGTACAACTGGGGGAAGGCTGGTCTATGTAGCTAAGGCATGACATCATTCTAAGATATCAGATTCTAGAACATAGTATTGGAAAAGGGCTCCGAAGTAACAGCCTATCCTCCTTCAAAAGCTCGAATTTAATAATGATAATTACAGAAAATCAGAAGAACATTTGCTCAGCTACTACATTTTCTTGGCAAAAATTGCACTGCAATGTTTTTGTAAAACCATCAGAAGTCCAGAGCATAAAAATAGTAAACAACTTTCAACCACCAACTCCATTTTTAAAGTGATGCTCTAGACTATCTTAAAAACAACATCTTGAAACAACATTTTTAAAAGAAAGGTATAATCTCTAAATTTGATCAACAAAAAAAGATCTCTGAATTTTCTGTTAATTTGATGATCAAGATTGTCAGGAGAAGTCTTGAAAAGGCTAGTAAAGAATGTGAATCTATTATTCTTATGATTCAGAATTTTTGCACTGAAATCCTATACCTGAATACTGTCTATATAGAACCATTTGTTTCATTTTGCCTGTGGCATAGAGGTGAGAAGACAAGAACAGTATTTCCTAAAACATCAAAGGGAGGGGGAGAAGGGGGCGAGACAAGCTGTCCTAAAGATGCAACACAAATTACACAGAGCTGTGCAGTAAGTGGGATTATGAGCAACACTTCTGGTACTTTTTCATATACTGGGAGCATTGACTGCTTCACATCAAGTTGAGCCTTCATCTTCTGGGACTACAGAGTTGAAAGTTTTTAGGACTTTACCACTAAAACCTTTTCTACTGGTTATTTCTCCATGGGTTTCCTGACAAGAGCAGTGATACCTTCCTGTGCACATTCTTAAACAACAGGTAGTAAATGCAATGGAGCCTAAAGAGAGGTGATCAGAGCATTCCCAAATTTCTTACAACAGATCTGCCTCTCAGGCAGTTAGTCAATATACAGCAACGAGGTTTGAATATTGATCCCCTGAATATAAAGGCTTTACATTTAAATTAAATTCTCCTCTTAAATAATTTGCATTTAAAAGAGATTTTACAGAGGTTCCCAAACAGAATTGTGAACACCCTTAATTACAAGTTCTTCGAAAACAAGCAATATGGCTTATATATCAAATTCACTATTTTTCAGAATCAAAGGGAAACTCTAATGTTTTAAGCTAAGGTTCTAGAGCACTAAGAAAATTATATCTAAGGATGTCAACCAAATTCTGTTCAGTGAGTTCACCTCTATGACACAGTCCAGAATACAAGAGTCAAAAGAAGTCCAGTCTGGGGACAAATGAGACTCCCTTTTCTGTTTTCCAGCCCTTCAAACTACTCCTTAGGCACTCTTTCATCATCAAGGGCAAGGGCAAAGAGGAGTCAGGGAAAAGCATTAATAAGTTTTCCCTTTACATTTTCACAGAAAATCCGCCACTGTTTACGTCAAAAGAGACTCTGATCTCAGCAGAACAGTGAATATCGTGCATGGGAGAAGGGATGTCATATGCGAGTTCTTCACTCATATATAACTGCAATCCCACTGACTTCAGCCAAGGTGCTGCATTTGAAGCAAAAGGATTTTTCAAGTCATTCAAGAGTCACATAGCATATGTTGGTATTTCTGCTCACCTCCAGGAGGGATATTTTCCCTTTTCAGTGTAGCTGCACAGCATGAAATAAGGCTTCTCTGCACTGCTCTGCAGAGGTGCACCGTTTTCAGCTTACATAAACCAGGACTTCTTGTACTCTTGACTGTGTGTGCCCTAACAGCCTTTCATGTCTAACATTTAAGTACTGTAAGAGCAAGGTAGATATGGTTGATTGAAAATGAAAGGATCTTCAGTTATTTTAAAATTACAGACCATGTACTTCTGTTAAAAGAAAAGAAATGTTTTAAGGCACTTCTGCTTGTAATATGGGTAAAAATCCTTAAAAGTTGTTACAAAACCACTCTATTATTCCCCCTCATTCTTATATTTTCAAATACACATGAAAGCACCTTTTATCTTTTTGTCTGCCCACTGAAAAAAATAAAAAAAAAATACAAAATTGAGAGGGTGAAAGACAAAGAACACTACACTAATCACTAATTAGTTTATTTCTCCATTCATAGAAGTGGTCCTTTTTTAAGAAAACTCCTTTCAAATTTTTACCCTAAGAATTGTTACCCATTCTACCTGCTACCCAGAATTTACGTTACACAATTTTTAAAGTGACATTTGTGTGCCCACACAGATGAAAACTTCATCTTACTATTCCACTATTTAGAAAAGATTACAGTCAGTATATTATATAATTAATCTAGAAAAAACCAAACAATCTGGACACTTTTGGTCACTTGAAGATAAAGTGGTTTTCTTCACATTCACTTTATGATGTTTGTGTGTGGCAGCTACCACCTTTTCACAGGATTCAGTAAGGTACAAATATTTTCAGACCATCCAATTCAGAAGCAGAAGCAGAAGCAGAAAATCAGCTGGGTAAAAAAATACTTTTTCCTGTTCTTGCAGGTCTTCTTTTTTATGTTACATTTTTTAAAATGTAAACAACTTTAATTAGCACAAAATCTAAGCTTTAATACCTAAACTAGGTAATAATGTGAGAACCTGTAGTGATTATGGCTGTAGTATTATGACACCATATAAAGTATAAATATTAATCCAATTCCCATCATATTATACTGTCCCCAACATGAAAAATTTATAAAGATGAATTATGTATAAATTTGTCTATATTAATAAACATCCATACCATTCTGTAAAATATTGCTCCATATCCTTTGTTTATTTGAAGTTTAACAAGTCTATCAGAAGGTACAGATATTGCTCATTTATGTCTTTTCTACTACCTTTTTCTATCAGGAATAAACCAGAAAAAAAAAAAAAAAAAACAAACACAAAAACAACCAAACCCATGGTTTGTAACATTCCAGGAATATGCAAAAACAGTGGAAACCTTATCTTTTATACAATAGGATTCCTTGAGGCTTTCCAATGGTAAAAAATCACTGTTTTTTTAATCAAATGATGGAATATTCATCCTGGTAACAACTGCAATCTATTACATAGAGAACAGCATATGGTAAGTATTTATACAAGATACTCAGCCAGATGCACACTAACGTTCACTAATAAAAGCTAAATTAACACAACATCTGCTGAGAGCATTGCCCAGCATGCCAGGCTTATGCCAGGCAGAATATGAGGTAGTACTGCAGGATCCAAGCTAATCTACCATCTACCATCCAGCCATATATTGGTCCCAGCCTTCAAAACAGCAGTAAGTTGAAACTGCACATACCACCAAGGATCAGAGAGCAGCTTAAAAGCTGCTGTGGTCTGATATCACAGGCAAGAAACATACTCAAGACCCAAATGTGCACTAACAAGCAGCTAAAACCAGGGCATGGCATAGCTCATTGGAAACTTATTTCTCCCCTGTAAAGGGAGAGGATGTTGATAATTAAGGATTGACTAGGTAGTTCAAGTTTCTACAACAAAAACATACACAAAAATGTAAAAATCTTGGAAGTTTGATGAGATTTTTTTTTTTATTGAAAGACTGAAATAATGATGTTTTGATACTGATAGGCTCAGAAAAAAAATCACTTGATTCAAGACAGTAGAGTGCTCTGGCCTATAAGGATTTTTACCAACTGCTTTTGTAAAAATTTAAACCTTAAACAATTTTTTTTATTTCATCAATTCATCCTAAATATCATGTCTGCTAGACAGATGAATGCACCCATCTTTCTGTTTTCAACTTTAGGACTTGCACCAGATTGCACGTATTATTAAAAGTTGTCACTAAAACATTTCTTTCCCTTCACTATTGCTCTGCTCTTCATTTGCCTTGATCTGATTTAAAGAAAAACCATACAACCACAGGACATCACAGGTTGGAAGGAACCATAAGACACCTGTAGTTTAACAACTTGCTCAAGGCAGGGACATCAATGGGATCAAGTTAGGATGCTCAGTGCCTTATCTAGTCTGGTCTTGAAAATCTTCAGGAATGGGGGCAGCACAAACTCTCTGGGTACCCTGGTCCACTACATGACTATCCTTATGGTGAAAAAGCTTCTCTTCTCTTGTTGTACTCTGTGTCTGTTGCCCCTTGTCCTTCCACATGATGAAGCTTCTAACTCCATTTTCTTGGTGATCTCTCCAGGGGTACTTTGCAGAAGCTATTAGGTAATCCCAAATCCATCTCTTTTCTGAGCTAAGGGAGTCAGCCTCTCTTCTTTGGGCAAATTCTCTTATTCCCGTCTGCCTCAGCAGCCCCTCACTGAACTCACATTTTACATCTCTGGTACTGTAGGGCCCAAAAATGGATATAGGATATTTTAATGAGAGCCATGTAAAGGGGGATAATTTCTTTCCTCCAGATGCTGGTCACACTCATTCTTAGGCAGCCCAGGAAGTTTCTGGCTTTCTCTGCAGCCAGTGCAGATGCGGACTTACATTCAGCTCACTGCACATGAGGACCACAGTGCCATCTTCCCACAGCAGCTCCCCAGCATGGCAGTCCTCAAGCTGGACCATGACAAGGGACTTTTCCATACCAAACATCAGACTTTTGCATCTCTTCTTGTTGAATTTCATGAGATTACTGTTGGATATTTTTATAACTTTCCCAGGTTCTTCTTGATTATAGCATTGCTCATGGTCATACGAACTGTTGGCACCAGTTCACTGCTATTTGCATATATCATGAGTGTGTACTTCAGCACTTCCTTCATTCACAGATGTTGTATGGTACCACCTGTGGTGGGGATGCCATCCGCAATGGTATGGTGGGTTCTCCTGGTCCTGGGTCTTAGTTTATTACCTAGGAGAAAATGTGCTCCCCCGCTGCCCCTGATCATGTGGTCCCAGAGAGCCTGAAAAGGACACACAGAGACCACAGTAGAGGGAGGAGAGAGTTTATTTCTGTAGGTAAAGGTTTATATGGACCTCGGAGGGATCCAAAACCCTCCAATAGGAAACAAGAGGGGGTTTGGCTGTGGGCCAATGGGAATCAGGGGATTTACATTCAATAGCAAGGGCGGTTAGGTAACATGCATGTCACAACTTCCCTCCAGACCCCTGAGATAGCAGGTATCTCAAGGTATCCTGGGAAGGAGAAGCAGTGACTTTGCAAAAACATATTTAAACAACCATTTTGTACATTTAAACAACATTAAAAACATCATTAGAGGTAGCTTCTTCATTCTCTTCACAAATCCATTTCTGACGGGACTTTCTCAATTCCAAATATTGTAAATCAATTCCTACCCACAGAGATGTTAAACAGAACAGATAATAGTATAAACACATTCAGTATTCCATCTCCAGAGTGCAAAGTTAACCACCACATTCTGAGTCCATTTATCCAGAATTTTATTCTGCTTTGTAGCATCTCCCTACCTCCTTTATGCTTCAGAAGTGACTCCCATGGGATTCCACCTATCAGGTCCCTGATTAAGGTAACGTCTGCTCTCCTGAAATCCAGGGTCAGTACTCTGCAACTCTACTTCCTCTTTCCCCTCAGGATTTTATACTCCACTATTTCATAATCAATACACCCAAGGCTACCATTAATTACCACATCACAAACAGATTTTTCCTTATTAGTGAATACAATACTGAGCATCAACTCTCATTGGTGCAGGAGGTGCCAAGAGCAAAGAGATGACCCATCAGCATCCTTAGTCTCCTGGATGTTCCCTGCCTTGTGAGCCACCCCATAAACCGTCAAATACCCGCTTGCAAGACATGCTCATGCATCTTCAGGTGATGATAGCCATCAGGCCCAGGAAAAAAGCAAACAGAAACCATACATAGGATGAGTCCTCTCTTGCAAGCCTACAGTCTGTTGGAATCCTTTCCAAGAATGAGTGACTTAGCTCATGAACACTGTCCACTTCATGCTCACAGGAAGACCACTTCACTGAAATACACATATAGGCTGTTCCACCATGTCAGGGAGAAAGACTCTGAAGTATGCAAGAGCATTCTTAGAAGATGTCACAGTTGACATCCCAGAGTCACTGGTTTAGCTTCTCTGCACATAGATTAGCTTGACACTATAAAACTGTATCTGTGTAAGATGAAATGTAAAAGAACAAAAGTGTGTGAGCCTTTCTACTTGTGTTTGAAAACTGCAGATTACTTTTTGGGAAGGAGTCAAGAGAAATTCAGCAAATGATCAGTTACCTTTCTAGTTATCTGCCCAAGTTTATAACAACAGGTACAACTTGCAGTTGTTTGCCATTACCAGATTCAGTGGAGTAATAAAAATAAGTAATTTAAGGCAGCTACCATGATCTTGAGTATCTTGCAGTCTGGGCTTCCCCTACTGTCCCACTACTGACTCTTGAAAACTATTACCTTAGGGAAGCACCTTCATGAGCTGTGCTTTGGAGGAGATATCCAAGTTTTATTTCCATTAACTAGCTACCTACATTTCCCAAAACACACACATTCTGCTTCCAAACACTTCTATTCTGAATGTTAATCCTCTATGGCTTCTCTCAAAGACAGTGATCACAAACCCACCACCACATCTCACTGAAGTTCCAGTTTGCATGCTGACTTTGCATGCTGATTTTCCATAGTGCTCTATTCTGCACAGATTTACTTTTGTGCATGTGTGTGTGTGCATGCGCGTGTGTGTGTGTGGTTTCCAGATATCTATCTGCATTCTTGTTTGCAAAACAAAAAACAGATATATGAGGCTCAGAGAATTCAAGGGTCGTGAAAAAGGACATGAATAATGTGAAAAACATATTAGAAGTTTTGTGCTAGAAAATTATGTAGGGGCAAGAGAAAATGTTTAAAGAATGAAATATTTAAAATTTGAATTTTAATAACTAACTTATAATGTATGCATTATAATTTTAGTTAAACAAAGAAATGAGGAGACATATGAAGCCATGAGAATACATGGAAACAGTTTGAGCAGAAGTGCCAGTTTAAGTATTGAAGCCTAACTTCATACTATAGAAGTTAAACTTTGCACAATTTACCTGAAATTCAGCTATTTTACAGCAGTGGTAAAAAGCAGATCAAACTCAGACTGATAAATTCAATGCTTTGATATCTAATTTACAACGAATTGGTTAATTCAACAGAAATTCAAATATATAGGCAGATATAAGAAACTAATTAGGAAGTATGACAGCAATATTATAAAGGTTGGATTCCGCTGCAGATAAAAACACACAAAACTATTCTTTGAGCAGGAATGTAAATGCAGAATAGTCTGGTTTGAATCAACAACAGAAATAGTGAATTGAGAAAAACTCCCATATTCTGCAAGGAACTTTCTATTGAGCTATCCCCAAAATAGTAGAAAATCCATTATTGACAATGCTTGCTGGGAATAATCTCTCATGGCTCTATGAAATGCCTGAGAACTTCTTTGCCAGTAAGCACACAGGCTTCCACAATCTCCCTAGGGTTCTGCTCCTGGAGAAACAGTACCTTAAATAGGGACCTTTCTGTCTGAAAAAAGAACAGTTTTTATTAGATTCTGAAGGAAAAAGATTTGGGTCATTCCTGAGAGACTTGTTTGTCTGGGGGAAGCAAGTGAACTATTTATGGCCTCTCTGGCAAGAAAAGGAAAATCTTATTTTCTGAAGACTCTCTCTCTCTTGCTCGATTTAATAAATACCTTGAACTACTAGACATTACATTAGTCTTTTGTGCATCTCAGAAATGAAAGAAAATATAATCATAGTCTGAACAATATGTATTGGGGGTTTTTTATATTGCATTTTCAGTTATTTTAATCTCATGAACAACAGTTTTAAGAAAGAAGTTTTCTGGTTAAGATTACATTTACTCTATGATCCAGTGTCAATGCAAACTACTTATGTAAGTGACATTTAATGTTGTACTTGTTTTCACTGTACTTAAAGAAAATAAACCTGAATGTTCTTAAAACCATTACTGAATTTTTTACTTTCTATTACCAAAGAGAAACTGAATCAATTGCATTCATACATTACCTATAGATGTAGATCAACTATATACTTTCATCAAAAGCTGCACTTTATGATCTACCATCAAGATTATTACAGAAATAATATGGTATTTCTTTACAACAGTTTTTATCACAATAGAAGAGCCAAAAACTTTACATAAATGTATATTAAATAGTAGAAAAATAGAAAAGTAGAAAAATAAGCAACTTCTGGCTACAATATCCTTGACAAATCTTTTTATGTATTTTATATGTTTTCCAATCAGTTTTAATGTATAGCATTTCCTGGGCTTATGCTTGTTTCTGGAACAGTGAAGCCAGAAGGATCAGGTTTTTGCCATGTATTAACACACACGAAACTAGATTTCCTCAATTTCCTGACAATGTACCATTCTGTTTGACAAAATATTTATACTTTAAATTCTATTTTGCATTAACCAGTGGTAAAGTTATATGTACAACAATATTTTCAGATGACGACCACAGAAGGAGCTGAGACTGTTTAGGACCTCTAGACTTTTGTTTGTAGCAATCTCCTTGGAGCTTTTTGATTTGACAAGTGGCAGTGGAACACATCAGACACATGTTTTTGATTCTCTTCAGGGTAAGGATAATCAGACAATGAAAAGCTAATCAAGCTAGCCGGTTGATGCCGTAGAGACACAGATGAGAACCTTCACATATACTCTGCAGTTTAGCCATGCAGGACTCCTCCCAATATTTTCAGTTCTTCCTCTAATATCAATCTGTCCAAAATTTCACTCATTTTCCAGCATAGAATTGAGGACTGAAGTTTAATATCCTACTTTCACATATAAGGAGGTAATTCTATTTCTTGTGACCATTCATATGAGACTGACACAAAGCAAGGTTGAAGAAGCTCAGTTCCAAAAACCATGGCTTCTTACTTCCAGAAGTGTTTTTCTGTCATAGTGTTAAAGATCAAAAGTAAACCAAGATTCTCACCTCACAATAATATTAATACAAAAATATACTCTAGTGGGTCTGGCTCAGATGGAGATAATTTTTTTCATAGTATCTTGTGTGGTTCTGTGTTTTGATTTGTGACTGAAACAGTGATGATAACATACAGGCATTTTGACTATTGCTTAGCAGTGTTTGTACCCATTGCACCTATACAAAATCTTCAGGCTCTGTCAGAAGCCTTTAGTCTCATAGCCCAAAACATCTTGGAATCTGCCATGACAACGAGTGTGCTTTTGTAAAGAACAGTGATACTTGTAACAAATATTCTCCTTGAGACACATCTTGAAATCATTCAGATACAATGCTGGCTCCACTGCAGCTCATTCCTTAGATGGCAAAACAATAATGATCTTCCTATCATTAGAACAGAAGCAAGGAAAAGGAAAACCTGAACATATTATGTATTAATTTAGGAGATCTCTTTCTCCAAAGTAGTAAAGATTAATCAGTTTATTCTTTCTGAATTTGTATTCTCTTGAATACTTAGGATATATTTGATATTGTGATTCACCCATAACAAGAGGGTGTATTAATTACCAGAACAGTTTTAAACTTTGAAAGTTTGTCAAGTGATTATGTGTCTTTCACAAAATTATGCTGTATCAAAAGTCTCTTTTGAAGTAGTTTGAAATACCATAGTTTTACAGAAACAAGATATTTACTTCTCCCCTTTTAAGATAAACTTCATTAAGGAAATGAATTGTAAGCAGGTCAGTATTATCTGACCTAATGAATTCAAAGATTTAACTAGCAGGATGAATTACACAGAAAGAAGTACTTCAGAAGTTATAAATAAAATTTCAATTCCCCCATGAAAATTTTTCTTTTTAATGTAGCCAAGAAGTGATATCCCACTTCCCACAATCCAGTTCAACTAATTATGTACTTTGCAGTGCTTTATCTAACAGAAGTTTTCAGAATCTTTGCTGTTTCTACTGTCTGATCATACTGTGCATTTTGAGTATTGATTGTCTAGGCTGTTTGACACATGAAACAGAATAGAAGATGTAATCTATATCTGAAATACAAACACTAAAGTAGTCCTCTTGTCAGCTACATTAAGAAAATTATCAAGAAAAAAATAGAAGGTTTAGAGCATTTATCTCTGTCACATTCAGTGACCCAACTGTTTCAAGTTAGTCTTCATGGAATCACAGCATATGCTGTGTTTGAAAGGACCCACAAGGATCGAGTCCAACTCTTACTCCTGCACAGATTGGATATTAGAAAGAAATTATTTACAGAGAGTAATCAGGCTCTGGAATGGCCTGCCCAGAGAGGTGGTGGATTCTCCATCCTTGGAGGTTTTTAAGATGAGACTGGATGTGGCACTGCCATGATCTACTAGTCACAGTGATGTTGGGCCAACGGTTGGACTTGATGATCTCAAAGGTCTTTTCCAACCCAGTTCATTATATGATTCCATGATCTCCAAGAGCCACACCATGTGCCTGAGAGTATCATCCAAACTCCTCTTGAACTCTATCAGGCTTGGGCGCCTAAGCACTCAGCAAATATTTGAAGGAATAAAAAATAAAGAGCAAGAACTGGTAACAAAATACATCATCTTCTACATATTTTATTTCACATGTACTCTGTTTAACAAGTACTTAACTTACAAGTTCATGGCTATTTGGGACTTACTATCAGGTAACTTATGTTCCCATTTCAGGTTTTGTGTGAACACCAACATTTAGACACAATGGAGTCTTTGTGCAGTATATTCTTATGTTCATATCACAGCAGAGACAGAATATGATAAGAAGGTAGTGCAACCAAATATTGTGTGATCCTGAAATACATAAATTTAACTAAATTATACTTTTCACGCAGGGATATATCACACATCAGAATGAAAGGCTATGAATGGAAGAAAACATCCCTCTACCAGCAGCATGGATAAAGCAAGGATTTGGGTGGTTTTGTTACAATTACTTTGGCCAACAAATCTGATGTCTAGGTCTTTCAGTGACATCTAGCTTAGATTTGGGAACCATTTTTAGCATTGCTTAAGATCAACATTTTATAGTTCAGTTTCTTTAGTTTCTTTTAATTATATCACAGTCTTCATGGGGGGTGGTTTTCCTCCAAAAATATCAGCATCTTTTTATTCTTAACTTTCAACCATCTAGATTTTTGCTTAATAAACCTGTTCTAAATGAATATATCTTAACTGCATACTGTACAGGAGCTGCTGAAATTATGTGTCATACCTCCTATAGATAGGTGGAAAGTAAAGGATGCAATTTTAATGACAGCCTAGGGAGTTTCATTACTTCCCTGAATATCCAAATATCTGGTAACTGTTGCTATCAAGGCTCGGGATATGTCTGAGGAAGGTGTTACTGGGTGAAATTTTATGAGTCTTGCTATAAAAAAGGTCAGAATCAGAGAATCAGGAAGGTCAGTACCCAATTTAAATATTTATGAAGACAGGAACTATTTCTTCATTTTAGACACTTTTATAAGCATCTACTGAAAAGAGTGGATTGGATGCAAAAGGACAAGAATATCTCTACTCTATCAGTAGATCACCTATTGCAAGATTGAAAGAGAGTCACATGTAAACAAAAGCCCCACTGGTCATGTTTTTTGTCTCCTAGCTCATGATAAAAAGACTCTGATACAGACCCTTGGGCCAAAATATGTGGGTTCCGGAATTATGTAGAAGGTAAGCCAAAGTGATGCCTATGAATTATTCAAACAATTTTCTTAGGGGAACTGGTTCTACAGAGGATGAGTCTATAAAACACAAGCTTTCAAGTTAGTCTAAAACTGAGCTGAAAAATATTGAAATAACTCAAACTTTTCTTGTTAGATAGCAGCTATGGTTCTGACAAATTTTTATTCTTAAAATGCAACTCAGGATACCAAACATAAGATCAGTTATTTTTATATTTCATTTAATCCCATTCAACTCAATTTTCTATCAGCAAAGCAGAATGTGTAATGTTCATTCAACTAATTTTCCTATAGCTCAGCTTTTATCCAAAGGAAAGGAAGGAGACAGAATGGAGGTGATAGCAAAGATACCAGTATTGCTAAATGCAAGGTTCAAAGAGCTGTGTACTTAGATCTCAGGTGATGTCTTCAGCCTTCTAGAAAAACTTTGTTTCATTAAAAAAAATGTGGTAATCTAATTAATGATCTAATGAATGATCTTATCAAATATAAGAAGCAGCACTAAAATTTCTCAGGAGGCCTTCACTTTGCATGACAGTTCCACATGTTCAGAGTGATCAGAGTAATTCAGTGTTTTCCACTCAAATGCATCTAGAGGTAACTAATTAAAATCCATATATAATAGATATGTACTTTATCAGTTAATCTGATACAAATTTTTTCCAACCAGGTAGTGTCTTTTTTTTTTTTTTTCAGAAGAAATACTGAGCTGCACTGATTTATTTTTATGAAGTAGTGGAATTTGGATCATCAAATTTTAATTTCTTTATACATGATTCCCAAGTCTTTACTTTCTTCTTTGATCTAAAGATAGCATTTTCAAAGTTAGCAAAGATAAACATGAATAACAACAAATACAGTAATGAAGACATTTAAATTGATTAAAGAGTTAAACAATACCAAAACAACAACAGTAATGAAATGTCTAATTAATAATTTTAAATGGCTATTTGGATCTTAAATAAATACCAAACTGGTTATGAGATGACTCCATGAACCAAAAACAAATGCTACAATACCAGAACACTAAGAAGTTATTCAATGAGATATTTCCAAAATGGCCAATATGTCTTGAACTCTGCTTCACATAATCCTACATTGCACTTCAAAGCAGGAATTTAAAGCACTGGGATTACTCTTGTCTGAATAGTGGTAGGATGTGAGGCTGAGTAAATAAAAATATCTATGTATATGTCATATTTATGGAGAAAAAGAAGTAAGTTTCCATCTCTTTGTTGTCATAACATGGGATTTGTTAGGCATTTCAGCAAGAAAAGAAGTTATCTCTAGGGTTCAGAAAGAGAAATTAAAACTAGAATAGTTTACCTTTTTTTTTTTTGTCCTCCTTAACTAGAGGCAAGTTGTTGACTCATGTCCCAGAGGCTACCAGAAACTTCGAACATTACTTACTCAATTAAAGAAGGTCTGATGCAAAGACATTTGGGAAATATAAAGACATATATAAATGCATTTTATAAAGTATTTGGACTACTGCATGATAATGTAATACAAAGATAATAACTTGATTTACTGAGTGTACCAGTACTACATCAAAGCCAGAATGAGACATAGACATGTTGCCATTGGAAAGTGAAATACAATGTCCACGGCACTTAATTCACAGCAATAATGCCAATTTTTGTTTAATTTTGAAATTTGTCTGGTTACATCATTCACCCTATTAATAATTTACAGTACTTTCAACAATGTTTGTGTTCACATTTTTTTAATTTGCTTGCTCTGATATTAATGTTCAAATTGATTGACTGACAAGACTACTTTTCCAAAACATTGACTTGAAAGAAAGTTTTAGGGGGGTGTGAAAACACATTTTCATATGCAAAATAATCAGATATGGCAATAATTCATGGTCAGTGATTATGCCAACTATTATATTTTGTGTTTGAGAAGTCATGGAGGTAAGGGATAACATCCCAGAAGACTGGAAAAAGGCTAATGTCATCCCCATCTACAAAGGCTTAAAGGAGAATCCAGGAAATTTTGGGCCCATCAGTCAAATGAAGCATGTGATTAGGAAAAGCCAGCATGAATTCACCAAAAGCAAATTGCACCTGACAAAGCTGATTACCTTTTATGACAAAGGAACCTGCTCAGCTGATGTGGGGCAAGCAGTGGACATTGTCTACCTGGGTTTCTGCCTGGGACATTGTCTACATGTCCAAGGCTCTGATATGGTTTCGCACAGCCTCCTGCTACAGAAACTGATGTGTGATGGTCTGGACAAGTGGTCCATGTGGTCACTGGGGAATTGGCTGACTGGCCACACCTGGAGAGAGTTGTTAAAACAGCTCGCTTTCAAACTGGCCACTGTCACAAGTGGAGTCCTCCAGGGATGGATACTGGGCCCAACACACTTTAGTATCTTCATCAGTAATTTGGATGATGAGATCAAGGGTACCCTGATGCAGTTTGTCAGTGGTACCAGCTGAGAGGGGAAATGGACACTTCGGAAGGGAGAGACACCCTGCAGGAACACCTGGACAGGCTGAAAGAATACACTAACAAGAACCTTATGAAGTTCAACTAGGACAAGTGTACACTCTTGAAGATGGGAAAACATAATCCAGGAGAGCAGCACAAACCATGATCTACCTGGCTGAGGAGCAGCACTATGGGAAGGGACCTGGGGCTCCCCGTGGACAAGCAGTTCAATGTGAGTGAATAGTTTGCTGCTGCAGCAAATAAAGCCAACACAATGCTGGGTTGCATCAACAAGGGCATCACCAGCAGAGATAAAGAAATCACTATCCCACTCTACACAGTGCTGGTCAGGCCACACTTGGAACATTGTGTTCAGTTTTGGTCCCTGCTATAGAAGAAAGACTGGAGAGTGTCCAGAGAAGGGCCACAAAGATGACCAAAGGACTGGGAAGCCTGCCATGTGAGGAAAGTCAGAGAGAACCGGGTTTGTTCAGCATGGAGAAAAGAAACTTAAAGGACACCTTATCTGCATGTTTCAGTATGTAAGGGGTGCATACAAAGAAGATGGAGACTTCCTTTTCACAAGGAGTCAAGTGGCAAAAGTGATGGGTACAAGTTAGTCCTGAGGAGATTCTGACTGAAAACAAGAGGAAAATTTCCATGATAAGAATAATCAGCCATTGGAATGATCTCTCTATTATGTGGGAAGTGGTAGATTCTGCAAAGTTGCCATTTTTAAGATTCAACTGCACAGAGTGCTAGGTCATCTTGTCTGGACAGCTTTTGCCAAGAAATTTTGAACCAGATAATCCTTAAGGTCCCTTCAACCTAGGGCTTCTGTTATATTATGATTCTATAATTCATTTAAATCAATTAACAATATGGTTTGGATTTTTAGGTGGGGGGGTGGGAATAATCACTACTTCATACTGTGGATTGCAGCTGACAATTATCTGGAAAAAGCAACAAGAATATATCTATTGCCACATAGGAACATACTCATGTAGAGTCTTCCATATTGCCCCCCAAATTTTATGTCTATGCTATAGTTGAAGAAATTAATTTAAAAATTTACTGGCTTGCTGAGTTTTACAAAATGTTATCAGTGTATAGAATACAGGTAAGCTTAAAAACTGTAATGTGGGATGATCTTGGCAACAGAAGGCAAACCTAGGTTCTCCTTTCCACTGCAGGTTTAACCAGTCTGCTGTAAAGAGTGAGCTGAACGAGAAAGACTTGACACCTGTGATCCTCAGCAATGCTAGGTCATGCTGCTCTTTGAAAAGTCAGTTTGTCAGTTTTGTCATGAGCCTCCTCACAGTCCCCTGTTCAATGTATTCAGTTTTTTCATCTCCATAGTCTTTTTCATGATCATGTTGTGAAACTGAAAATGAGACAGACTGTTTTGATGAGAGCTTTGCCTGGAGTGGCAAATTTCAGATAATTAGGCTTAAGATGAGAATGAAGTCACTCATGAGGGAACAGATACTTGACATAACTATGAAAAGAAGTTATACTTCACTCCAACAAGGTGTTTTATTTGAAAGCATCACTTTGTGAAATATTGGCATGATCCTACCATCCTGGGAGTCAGACTTTACATGTGTGACAGTACTGGGCTTACAAAAAATGTAAAGCCCTGCTCAAGCATGAAATAACAACTTTTTGCAGGTATCACTGAATCTAGAAAAGCCAAAATTGATCCATGATTAATCTGCTGGAAGGAAAGGGAGAAGGAAAGAGAAAATGAGGTAGAAGTAAACAATTTTCAGCTTCTATCCATAACATCAAAAGTAATGGAAATACCTGTTCCCAATCTTTCCTGGCTTGCTTCACACCTTCTTGAAGGACTTGAATGAAAACACAAGATGGAATTTTCCAGCTCCAATTCTTTCATGTATTTCCTGCATATCTTTCTCATTCTCTGCCTATTTGGATGGCTGCCTCCTACTTCAAGCATTTTCTTTTTTGAAGCCAGATCTCCTTTCTCCCCAGGGTTCATCTTGTCTCCTTTCATTCAGTCTCAGCTTCCCTAGGACTATGATTTGGTTTTCTACTGCAAACTGAAGCAAAATCTTTTGCAGTCTCCATCTGTGACACATTTTTCCATCTAGTCCTGGCCTTCCCTTTATTGCTGTTCCTAACACTTAGCTCTAGTCAGGAACTTTTAGGATTAGTATTTTCCTACACAGTAATGTATGTGGCCGTTGCGCATCCTTCTTTCCTACATGGACAACCCTAGATCAGAGGAGTAATTTTCTCCCTTTTTTCAATGTATTCCACTGACAAATTTCCTGCCCATTTCTGCTCCACAGAACTTACCACTAGTGTAGGTTTGGTCTCCTCTAACCTACAGTCAGGCAGTTTCTCTCTCTGCGTTCTCTGGGCCCCAGTTTTCTATTCTACTATGCCATTCCACTACAGCACAGTCCTCAGACTGCAGTATGTTCCATCTCTCTTTGAAGCTGGTCCATGTCTTGGTTGTTCAAGAGGCACTTGGGATAGTGGGGAACCAGCACAGGCACTGAGAAATGGTTCTTCAGAAATATCAGCTACTAAACCCACTGCAGATCACCTACAAACAATGGTAATTTGAGAGCCAACTTTTTAAATGTTTGCACAGGAATGCCTTTCCTTGACACAAAAGGCTGACTGTGTGAAGAAATTCAATCCATGCCATTGAAGTCTGACTAAATTGCAAGCTTGTTAAATAGGGCCATAGAATGGGAAAATTCAGATTGTCCCATTTACAAGGTTGTGCAGAGGGGAATGGGGAAAAGAAAAGGGGCAGCGTGAGCCCTGTCTGTGGTATCCAGAGCTTTACCTTCAGTGTCTATTAACTGTGAACTTGTAATGAAATATCATTGTATAAAATACAATAAGTTTGTATAGCCATCATGAGGTTTTAGGTTAGACTTACTCTGACTCACTTCTGAGCCCAGGGAAGTCTTTGTAGTGTGTGTGTCCACTTCAGCAGGGAAGGCAGTAAGTTATTCTGGTTGCTCCAGTTTCGAATAGCATTGGATGTTCTGCAGAGAGAGACAGTGTCTTAAGTCTCCTCAGGAGCAGAAAGCTGAGCCCAGACCTCACACATTTAGAAGGCGTGTCCTAACAATCAAGCAGGAGGAGTTGCACCGTGTGTTTAAAGAAGACTATGCCTCCTGCTCCCTCAGGCACTCTCTGAAAGAAATTAATTTTCCCTGAGGGAAGGAACCTTGCTGCATCGTGTCAGACACCAAACAGACACCCAACACAAGATAGATATATCGGCCAACCATGTGAATTCTCTTACCAAATCTTTCACATTCAGATTCCCCACAAGCTTAGTCCAGGTGGCTCCTCTAGTGTGCCAATCATTCTGGTAGCTAACAATATATTTTGGGTTTCATTTTTCTTACAGGAAGCTAAAATATCAGATATTGCTAATATTCTTCACTCTCACTGAGTACCATGTTCACCAGTGAAAATAGGACTGAAATAGATTTGCTTAGTTATTGCCTGAAGATGGTATTCATCTAACCTACATTATACATGCGTGCCTGTGCCAAGAGGCAAGCTCCAAGCATAAGACATATTTATCCTTTAAGTAACATGAGGCTGAAAGACTTAGCAGGAATGACATAAACATGACTTTCAATACTTTTGCTCAAAAAGAGCACAGTGTAATCATCATACTTTTCCAAAAACAACAACAAAAAGTAAGCATTTTAAAGACCTGCTGTAAGCCATTTCTATAAAATCTAAGTCCTATTTATACAAGAGATATTTTCTGTTGCATGAACACTGTTCCACCTTTGCCCTGGTTATATTCCCTTTGAAAATTAAAAAGTATCTTCTATCCAACCCACTAGATCAGCTAAACTTTCTATCTATTTATTTGACCTTACTTTCTTAGACCAGTCTGGAAGCTACATTTCCCTTTTTTGCAATATTAATACATAGAGAATATCAAGTCATCTAACTCAGCACTAATGAATTCCAATATCATACCGATATGCTCCCTTTGGATTAATTAAGAAAGGATTATTAATTTTCCATTGTATAGGAATTCTCCACAATTTTGGCTTTATAAAAAATTGATCCATTAATTTTACAATTATTTCATAAAGTATAACTGTGGCAAGATGGGATTGTTTTCCTACAAAATCTATATTAAGATATCAGCCTTCAAGAAACAATAAAACAAACACCAGGGACTTTTTCAGACTGAATCCCACTAGTCAATTTCAGTTAAGAAAGAAAATTATAAAGACTTCGTCTAAAATCAAATGTGACTTGATTAGAAGCTTGTAAACCACAGCACAGCCATATCTGAATACTGATTGTTTTAATGAATACTAATTCAAGTTGCTTTTTCTTCTCTGACAAGGTTCACTGTGCTCATCTTTTTGACCAGTCCACAAGGATGGTCAAAATATGAAGTCCAAAGGTACCAAAGCTTTTGTTTCCTTAGGACAAAGACAAAGACAACAGTTAGGAAGACAAGTTTTTCTTGTTTCGTTATGTGTGGTCAAGTAATTTCCCATTTTGGGAAGTGAAACATCTAATCTATAAACATCCATAAATTCAAGCCAGGTGTACTCATTAATCACCTGCACAGGGAGAATGGAGCCATAGGGCAATTTCAGAGACTAAGAAACATCAGTAGACACCAAGGACCTGAAAAGCTTCTTTTGAATGAAACATTTTCCAAGCAAAACAGATCATGTGTTAGAATAAAGACATAGGCATCCCTAAAAGTATCAAACAGTTAAATTCCACATGCAATGTCCCATCACAGATGTTTAGGACAGAATCAAGGAGGTGATACTTGTGGTCTTTGTATAAATGAAATATCACAAAAAACACAGCAAACTTCTTTATATTCCCACATTCAATGATCAGGTTTGATAGATTTCTAGTCATAATATCCATCTCCTATTATTTTTTTCCTCTGAAAAAAGTACTATACTGCCACAGGTAGGAGTGGAAGCCTTAGACAAAATTTACTAAAGGAGCCCTGCTGTTGAGGCACAAGGTGCAGAAAGGATTCTCTTGCTTTCTAAACTCTTTCTCAGAGAGTAGTCAAGGTGCAGCTGAATTCAGCCATGGTTGAATTTAAGGAATTACAGAGGTGGGATTGAACCACTTTGGTCCCACAGGTTTTAGTGATTGGCAAAATGAGACTATATATAAAATGAATCACTTGTTATTACAAATGATCAGACAAATAACCGGCATTATTTATTACACAATATAAAAAGTTAAAAATCTACCAGTAGAGTGTAATATAGGATAAAGTAGTCCAGGATATTAGAAGATAGGATGGTGCACTATAATAAAGCAATTATATAATAGCCAACAAAAAGAAATAATTATTTAGTAGAGATATGATGTAATTCACCCATACCAGCACTCATGGGGAGACCTGTTTCACTCAGCCTCCAAGAATATCTTTGGATGGTGTCCCCAGCCAAGGGAGGAATCTCCACACATACACCCAAGGGTTATGTCAGAAGAACCTGACTGTATGAAAGGGGACTAGACTTTTATAGTATAAAAGTATTGACTGGTAGTCACAGTTCTACAGGCAGTTGTCTTCTTTTCTTATATGAATCTCCCCTGGTGCAGCTTGAGTTGATAATACAACTCTATTCCTTTAGTGTTCTGCCTGAACACGAAACCTGTTGAGGTTAAGCTAGTAAGTCTGGTGAACCAGGATGGGTTTGGCATAATTTAACATCAAGATAGCATCCTGGTGCCAGCAGTTGAACTTACATGATAGCTTTCACGATGGCTTGCATAGTATGCAATCTCTTTAAATCTTGTCAGAGTGGGGCTATCCTGTCACATATACTATTTGAATATAATCAAAAAACCCCCCACAAAATGCAAAGCATCTAAATACAGATTTATTTTTTTTAAAGTGACAAAATATAAAAGATCTCTTTGCCTTTTCAACTTAAGACATACACTTTACCGAAGACTTGAAGGAAAGCAGAATTATTTTATGCTTGTAGTAGATAGCACAATTTGTATGGTGTAGATATATATATGGGTTCAATACAAGAAAATACACATTGGCACACAAATCATTCCAAAACATAAGATCCTGGATAATACATTATAATTTAGTTTGCTAATCTGTACTTAAACTTTTACTTAAAGCACAAATTAAAAGCTAGATATCCATTCTTCATTTTGTATTCAACATCCTGAAAATTATTCTTGACCTGCTGCACTCATATCAGAAATAATTTGTTAGTAAATTGAACAGTGTTCCAAAAGATATTTGACTGCACTGCTCATATTATGCCTCCTTAACAATATTACATCGTGCAATTAGATACTCAATCTTAATGTAACAATATTACACTGTGCAATAAAGTATTGAATCTTAATGTATATATGTAATAGGATTGAAATGCAGTTTGCATGCCAGGTCAGGTCTTGGTTTTCTTGATCTTATTTCTTATGAGTACAATCTTAGAATCATGTTAATATAATCACCGTGCAAAAACTGTAGTTGCATTACACAAAAAATATTAAAAATTCTAAGGCTGCAAAGTCAAAGATTAAAACCTTAGGAAAAGACAGAGACAGAGCTACCTATGTGTGGGGAACAGTTTAATGTAAAGGGATTGCTGGGTTGCTGCATCATAGGCCAAGACTACATTTCCCAGAAGACTACGGCAGGTGAATCCATCAATCACTCACGCTACCCGAATAGGTTTGAGCTGATTGATGAAGATTGCACATGTCATACGAGAGTGTTAACCACCCTCCTGGGAAGGGTATAAATGCCCATGTGCAACCCTTAATAAAGTTGATTCATTACTGCACACAAGCTGTGATGGGTCCGTGTCAGCTTACTGCCACACCTATGTGTGAAAATACATCATGGAATTGTGTCATACTTTTTTAAAAAAAAAGGATCAGCATTCAATACAATGCATTTAAATTAAAATGAAAGGGGAAAAAGAAGTTACAAAGAAGTCCATACAAGGAAGTTTAGGGTTACAATTACATTTTGATTTTGTCACCTGGACATGCTGATGACTATGGCTGAGCTCAAACTAAGGGTGCACATTCAAATGAACAGTACATGAGGGAGAAGAAATGAAGAGTTACATTGTGCCCAGCTGTTATGAGGAATGCATGAAGTTCAAAATGCTCTTTGCTCTGTTCAGACCACTTTGCAACTTTTATGTATATTGCTGTGTGTATTTTGTATGTGAGGTTTAGGATATTTAAGAATATTTTGTTATTCATACTTGTGGTTTGCCATTTCTTAAATTTTATAGAAATTCTCTTACATAGGAATGTTGAAACATTTTTGAGGAGAGGCATTAAATGTCAGCACCTGGATTTTTTTTTTTTTGTCATTGTCTGATGTTTTACCAAACAACCATATTCTGTCCTCATGTGAGCAGTTCTGCTGTTGATCTTATGCCTGTTTAGATAAATTTTAGTATTGCTTTTTGTATTTTCTGTAAAACTTGACTTACTGTTTATCTTCTGATATTTATATGTGGGTATTTCTGTTCCTTTGAGGCCACATGTGCTTCCTTTAGGGACCAATTAACATTTTTTGTTGAACTATAGGTTAGCCTATGAATATTGCTGTATCTATTTTTTTTATATACCATTTCACTCTCCTATTTTTATTAACATATCTGAAAACATTAGAGACCTCTTTGGTCCCTAAAACAGAAGTCTTATACTCTAAATTCAAAATGCGAACTTCTTTAATGATAGCACACTGTATGTACCTAGAGCAGTGTCTCTCTAGTGTCTGCATTAGAGCTCAGAGCTCTTGAACTCTAGTTCCTGTATTTTCTGCTGGGACAACAGATCAGCTAAGGCAGATACTTTATTTTTCTCTGTCTCGGTTCCTCTATGTGTAAAATCTGGGAAAAAGAGCAACTGTTTCCATCTGTATTCAATAGCCAACAGCTGCAGAAGATATTCTAAACTAGATATTCTGAACTAATAGAATTTTCTAATTGTAGAAACCCTTTTTTTTCATGTTTTTTGTTGAATTCTTAACTTCCACAATAAGCATTTCCTCTCTGGACGACATGGTCTCAAGTGCCCCTTTTTAACAGTTGTTTCTTTTTCATCGCTGTTCTATGTTTGAAACACCTTGTACGTATTAAGACCTTGAGCATGAGCAGTCTTCAAAATCAGTAAATTTTTCTCACTTTTATTCCATTTTATTGTGGGTGTGTATCTAAGCTACCCTCAGAAATGCTTACAATCCAAAATATTGTTGCATTATTTTTTCAGTTTGCATTATTGTTCCTTGTAACCTAAGCTGTGTCCAACATGGAAAAATCACACAACATGCTGAGTTGGAAGGGACCCACAAGGATCCTCAATTCCAGCCCTTAGCCCTGCACAGGACCATCCCTGAGAGTCACACCACGAGCCTGAAAGTATCATCCAAACACTTTTTGAACTATCATCTAAATGCTTCTTGAATTCTGGCAGGCTTGGTGCTGTAACCACTTCCTTAGGGAAAAGACTGAAAAAAAGAGAACATTTGAAAAACTAAATTTTTGCTCCACAACTGAAGTTCCTTTCTATGTGCAGTTTAATTCAGAATTATGATGCATCATGGGGGTGTATACCAACAGGACCTCAGAAATTCTGGGGTTATGAGATGTACTTTTTGTCAGTGAAATGTGAACCACAGGACATATAGTTTGTTGAGCCTTTAAGAAAATTTAGATACTTAAGGGGAGAACCAGGCTTCAAGGCAACAATAGATAAAATTAGAAAGACAGTACAATTTCTGATACTAATAAGCAATAAAGGAGGAGAGGTAAACAAAGAGTATACAATAGATAAAACAGGAGCATTTACAGCTAGTGCATCTGTGACCTACCTCAGATCTGCACCATTTTCATCCTTGTCAGCCAACTGCCAAACAATCCACTGCTTCTGCAGAGAAATGTCTGATCTCATGTTTATTGGCATGCAGAGGAGAGATCTCCCCATTCATTTGTAAATGTTGTTTCGTCTTCTTATTTATATATAGACCTTTGAAATGCATGCAGTAAGAAAAATACATTTCTACATAGGAATAAAAATGGGATGTTTTTATGGGGTGGTACCTGCATTTGAAAAGAAAATTCTGAAGCATCTATCCATTACAGCATAGACTTAATAATACATGTACAAAGCATATTATCAGTGCATATTGCAAAGAGTAGGGAGTTCTTGAGAAAGTAATTACTTTGTCATATCCTATGGAGTACTATCCATTTTACCAGCATTAATAATTCTCCTTATGAGTCATTTTATACTTATGACCTCTCAGTTATTCATATAATACAAAAACTCTGCATAAAAGGAGAAAGATGAAACACTACTTTGCTGGTTCAATAGAACAAATGACAGTTGGGAAACTTTTTTCTCAATACCATAATCAATACCACAGTATTATTATCTCATTTCTTTATTTAATCTTAAACAAAATGTTTCCAAAAGAGTAATAATACCTCAGTAAAAAATGTAATTGTCTGTCACATTATTCTTAATTTTTTAATGACATAAAGTGTTCCAGTTAATTTCAGGTTGTAGTTTTGAGAATACTGCTTCATCTTATCTGTCTGAGCCTCTGTGCATTTGTACACAAGCCTGTGTGCATTCACACACAAGCCTGTGTAGGCACAGAAGTGATGTGAAGGGCTTCTTTTTGCTCCAGAGATTAAGCTTCTCTCCAGTCTTGCTGTTGTTAGTGTTTGACAGCGAAGAAAAGACACAGTATAGTGTCGGTTGTCTTCTGCAATTCTTGCACTTTGCCAAACTGGTCATTGATATTTATTATCAAACATAAATTTCTGAAGCTTCTTCCTTACTATAAATGATTCACACAGGGATGTGGTGAAATATGAATTAAATTTCCCTTTGAATAAATGATTGAAATCTATCTTGGAACAATGTCTTTTAACTTAATTTTCAGAGGCAGAAGTTAATACCCTTTATGAGTTTATAAGTTAATTAACTGTCTATGCTTTCTAGTTAGAATATTTTAAGACTTTTCGCATAACATGTAGATTTTTGAGCATGTATTTAAAAAGCATCTTGAGCTAGTTATGTTAGTCAGACTTTTATTAGTCCTTTTATCAGTGAGACACACAATTAATCATGTATTTAGCCTCTTATTAGTCACATTCTTAAATATGACATCTCTTCTGATAGACAAGTGAAATACTTAGGCTTTCTATTTTTCATGTTTGCATAGTTTATCTGTAATAAAAATTACCAGTGTCAGTGCATATGATAGCAGTGTCCTGATTTTGGCTAGAATAGAGTTAATTTTCAGTCTACAGTGCACAGGTACAGTGCTGTGTTTTGGATTCAGTATATGACTACTCTTGATAACACACTGATGCTTCGGTTGTTGCCAAGTTGTGTTTGCCCCAAATCAAGGACTATTCAGTTTCCCATGGTCTACCAGGAAGGAAATGCACAAGAAGCAGGGAGGGAGCATGACCAGGGCAGCTGATCTGAGCTGGCCAAAGGGATATTCCCTGTTGGGAAACATATATTTTTAAGCTGGTGAGCCAAGGATGAACTCACAAGTGTAAGCTGCTGAGATAACAATGGAATCTCTTTGAAGACCTTGAGCTCACACAGAAGCAAGAAAAGAAACCTGTTAAAACTCTGTGGAGGAATACATCTAAAGAGCTTTTTTTCAAAGTTAAAAATTAAGTTACATAAAAACTGGTTTGATCTAGCAATTTTATGAAATATATATATTACTTAATATTTAGCTATAGCAGTGTGTTGTTGGATGGTTTGGATGGTATGTGTGGGTTTTAGAATTGTATGCAACTGTGTGAAAAAATAGTTCTACATATAGCCTTTCTTGTAGTTAGTGAAATTCCTGTGCAAGAACAGATAAAAAGTGTTAGTGTAAACATGGTTTGCCCCCTTTTTCCACCATTCTTCAAGCAGCTGTAATCCATGACTAAGAGAACTTTGAATAAATCACAGAAAAATTAAAATTAGATGTAGTCAAAGTGTTTTATTTAACAACTAGAGGTTGCTGCCTCTTATAAAGGCTCACTGAAAATTGTGTCTGTGGAGAATCAGGTGTTGCAACAATTCCCCATCATAGAATACAGTCCCTACCATATGCTCTGTACATAAACTGGGGGAAGTTGGCCAGGAGCTGCCAATGGCAGCTCAGAATGGGCTGAGCATCAGTCAGTGGGTAGTGAGCAATTGTATTGTGTGTTCTTGTCTGTCTTGGGTTTTATTCCTCTCTCACTTTTTTTTGTCTCCCATTTAATTACATTATTATCATTATAATTTATATTTTATTTCAATTATTAAACTGTTCTCATCTCAATCCATAGATTTTACCTTTTTTTTTTTTTTTTTTTTTTTTTTCCCCCAGTTCTCCACCCCATGCCACTGGATTAGAATGGGATCAGTGAGCAGATGTGTGGTACTAAGGTGCCAGCTAGAGTTAAACCATAGCAAGCAGTAAAACTACACTGGACTACTTTTTATAGTTCTGACCACCCACGTATATGGCCTTTATTTGGAATAATGTGGGGAAGAGCCAGTTTCTAAGACCATAGGGAACATAGCAAGTTTACCTTATAAAGACAAACTAAAAAACTCTTCACCTTTTTGTTGCACAGAACAAATTGGGAAAGGGCAATAATTATCGTATTTCTCTTGTTTACATATTTCACAAACACAGGGTATGAATTTTTAAAAACTTCACAGCTGGATATAAATAGGGGCAGAAAATTAAATACTTTGTGAGTGTTTGACTATGACCTATTTCCACTGTAGAAAATCAATTTCTTACTTAGCTAATGCTTGCTAGCATAACAAGTAAAACTCATTGAAGTAAAAAGATTGAATTTTATTATCTTCTCAATGATGAACTAAGATAAGAAGAATCACTATTTATTTCTATTAAAATAAACTTGTCTATTTTTTAAAATAAATTTTATTTTTTAAAGTGAAAAATATGTAATGTTTCCAGCATGTATTTTCCCATAGTTATTAACAATTCAACAAAACAAAATTAAATATGACTTACTTTATACTCTTAATTGACATCCAATAGAAAAGAAAATATTATTCTCTTCCCTTTAACTTTGAAAATAGCTTTGTATTTCTATGTTTCACTGAAAAATCAACGAGGATGCTTATGGATATGCCAGAAATGTGGGGCCCAGGACCTGACCGCATGCCTTGACCACATTCTAATCCAATGTTGGGATAAAGGCCTATCATACACCAGTCATCTTCCATATACAGTTTAATGTGGAAAGGAAAACTGGGTCAAAATATACTCTGAGAAAGGCTCCAGTAGGCATTTCTTCACTGACTGTAGGGCAGGCTCCCAGGCAATGTCCAGACATTGAACTGCGACTACAAGAATTTCATGTGCGGCTGCCTCTGACCTGGTCTAGAGGAAAAGCTAAAGAGGGACATTCAGTCTACAGGACAAGCTTTCAGAAAAACCTTGTCTTGAAAGATGAGGTGCTGTATGTTCATATTTGTGTGCAAACAGTGAAAGGAATGTACCTTGGACTGATTTATAGGAGGTGATACAGGCAGACATGCCAGACAGTAGGAATCTCAGGGCTGATGGTCTGTTATCAGAGAGGTTTCAATTCTGCTTGATCTTTTCCTTAGTTTCTACAGGAAGGCTAAAATTGCCTGGATGACTGATTTCAGGTTATGTTCATACCTTTGGATGTTGTCTGTGGCAGTGCCAAAACTGACACCTTCATCTTGCAGCTGTCTCCACTTTGAGAGTGGGAACCTTGAAAAAAAGTCTAGGACCAGAAACTGAAGGCAGCATCTAATTTAGCTGTTCTGTCTAAACATGTCTTCATCCTTGAGTCAACCCTGACAGATGTGTTTCCTGGGCAGCCTGATGTTGAAAATATTGAGGATGCTGAGGTCTTTCCTTTTGAATGTCCAAATTCCACATCTCTCTCTCCCCCTTTCTTTCTCTTCACAGAGTTTTTAGGTAAAAACTACCAAATTCCTGTATTTAAAATATTTTATAATTTTTTTTTTTTTTTAAAGTGGCTTTAACTGGACTTGAATGTAATTCCGTCTTTAATCCTTGTCCCACATCCAAGCAGCTTGTTTCTTGAATTTCTATTTTATATATATATCTATATATATCTATATATCTATATATATCTATATATATCTATATCTATATCTATCTATCTATATATATATATATCTAGTAACATGTGTTGAGAAGATGAATCTAATATCTGAATTTTTGTTTGCTTGGTCTTCTAATTTAGGATTCTCTTTTCTCCTGGTGAACAGGCTTATTCAAGTGTCATGCTCTAAACTTTTCTGAATGGCCTTGATATGCTTGCATTGATAAAACAGTCACAGAGTCTCTCTGTGCTGAAATCATAGCTTTAAAGCTTCCTGGGAATTTTCTGCATTGCGTAGGACTGCAGAAGCTTGTAGGTGCCCTCCACAAGTGGTGGATTCCCAAAGGAAAAGAGAAGTGAAAGTGCATTGAACCTGTTCTGCAGATAGAGGCACCCTTCTCTTTTTTTTCGTAGTTGAGCCACTCAGGACCTGAGGCAATTCAGAGATCTCTTGGACTCTAGTGCTGATACCAGACTAGGTTTTAGATCCTTCACTCTGGAAAAGTCTTTTCTCCTCTGTAGACTTTCTCCAAGTTTCTTTTACATTTTCATGTAATCCTCTTCAACCAAGTAATCTTTCTGTTGCTTTACTTTTTTCCTTGGCTCCATCCTCTTTTCCTCAACAGACTTTGTCTTATTAACTAATAAATTTCTGACACAGATCCATAAATTTAAATACCAATCTTTTGCATGAACAACTGGGTTCTCCCTAGAACTAATTTGGAACTTAGCAGACATTATTCTTTTCAGTATGTTCCTGTGTTACATCCTTGTCCCTCAGAGTTTCCCAGGTTATTGAGCTCTGGTATCACCATCTAAGGCTGTAATACATTCTGGGCCTCTTCTTTTCAGACAAGTGAGTAATTGAACCAATAGTTTCTGTATTCCCCTGGGTGCAGGAGTCAGTGTTGTTCCGGATAATTGTATCAAGCATATGCTTCAAGCATAGGTGAAACTGAAATCCTAATATATAGGCAAACTGTCAGCCAGAGGTGACTGGGAATAACTACTGAGATACAAAGAAAAGCAGCAGGTTGGGACTGAGCTAATTTGGGCGGAAAGTACTGGGTCTTGGCAAGAGAGAATACCTCCAGTAAAGTAGTAATGGCTCAGTAAGGCAAAAACAGTATCTAGAATTCAATTTAAATAGAATTTAATTTAAAACTTGTTCAAGTGAAATCTTTTCACTGATTTTTTTTCTCTTCATGTGTTGTTTTCATAGAAAGCAAGGGGGGCTTTTTTCCATTTTTAAAATTCCCTCTTTCTCCTTAACATTTTTCATGGTCTCCCTTCATCCCACACACATTCTTTGTGTAATAAACTAGGGGACTGGAAGACAGATAAGGAAAGGAGAAAAAGAATCCAAATTACTGACAATACAAAAGGAAATTAAAAACAACAAAAAAAGTGACACATTCTAACTTTTTAAAGATAGGCTTAATTTGTAATTAAAAAAAAGAAGAGTAAAAATCCTAATTAATTTGGAAAAATACAAACATCATAGATAGACATCATAGGATTAATTCAAAACTGAACAGAAAACCTTGCAGGACCAGTTCAATAGAATTTACTGTCACAGTGGGTTAAGTTTTTCAAAGGGAGTCTTAAAGTCTGCCCTAGTTTGACTCTGCTCAGTATTTTTATTAGAGGTTTGAATGACGGACTAGCAGAAGGCTTGCAAATGTTTTGTCACAGATTTCAGGACAATAAGGCAAAGGATATGACAGCAGTAAATCAAACCCTAGCAACTGTTCTAGAAAGTACTAAAGTTTACAATAAATTTTTTAGCCAGACCAAGTCAATTCTGTTTCAAAACACTGTTATAGCATATTTAAAACAGAGGTTGTCTGTTCCAACATTGAAGACATCCCAAACAATAAAAAAGACTCAAATATCCTAAAAGAAATATGACTGCAAAAGTTGCTGTCATAGGTTTCAGAAGATCATGAGAACTTCAACTTCAGCACAAGAGGGTAGCTGGTCACATCTCCCCCTTGCAGGGGCTGGCTCAAATGTGAGGCCCTGCTGCCACACACACTGGCCTGAGGACGAAGCTGCTGAAGAGTGCAAAACTGGATATTGCCCTCAGAGCAGGGCGAAAGGCTGCTATTTCAAGAAAAGCAGACCAGAAAGGTCCTTGATCCACTCAAGTTGTTAATTTATTCAATAATACAGAATGAAAGGGTGGTATTTAAGAGGACAAGTTAAAGTTGAAAACTGGGTATTGTCAGAGCCTCTGTTGCACTATGTGACATACCAGTTCCTGACTCACCTGAGCACACACACATACACACGCACTCACAGAAACAAGCAGCAGACTCAGGGACAAAAAACAGCAAGGGAAATACTACTAATATTGTAAGCATGACTTCTGTCTTATTTGAGCAAAATACCTCTATCATTTCAACACTGAAACTGAAAAAGGGAAATTGGGTCTCTACCATACAAATGGACCATACACAGACTACAAGGACAGAATTTAAAAGAGGTCATAACAGCACACAGATATGTTATTTACACTGCTTCTCTAATCCAATGCTGTTTTGAAATAAGAAAGGACAGCCTTGCCACAAAGTCTGCACAAGGTTACTGAAATCAACACAGACAACAGCTGATTTCTGACATTTTAAGCCCCCTCAGTTAAAGCCTCCAAAGACTTTCCTCTTTGAAGTCCTTTCTTGTATTAGTCTAGAAGCCATAGGTAGCAAAAAAACCCACTTTCTGGCAGTCTTCAAGTTTACATAATGCAGTAGATACACTTCACAGGTTCTAGCAGCTTTTTGCAGGACTTTTCCCTCAGTCAGTCAGGCCCTCAGCTAGCTCTGCAGAGAGATTGGGTTAATGAAAGCGATAGTGGAATGCATTCTTCTTGTAGTCTAATATATGGGCCATTTTGGTCATTAAAAACTTAAGTCCAAAGCTCATAGAGATAAATGATGAGCTCATTTACATTTCAATAGAGTCATTATGACTGTAGCTGTTGACAATTTTATAGTGTTATATTCTTCAGAGAAAGTAAAGTCCTATTGAAAATGTCCTATCTTCCAACTGACTTGCAAGAAAAACTTTCTTTTTTTGTAAATCTTAAAAAAAGGAAATCTGTTTTCAAGTTGTACCTGGTTAGACTCTAGTTCCCAAAATGTAGACAAATATGTGTTATTCCATCAATATTTGTATTGTTTCAGTGTTGGAAATGAAGTCTTGTATATACATTGTAATTGGTAAAACACCTGAAAGACAAGTTCTCTGGGACTGTCTTGCACCAGGCATGTTCTTCACTTCCCTCACAGCTTCTGTTGTGCAATGGTCCTCCTAACAGAATGACAATTTTGCTGTAGCCAGTGTTCTTCCTATCAAATCGGAGTTTCTGGAACATCAGGCTGAAGATACATGCTCCCTGTGTGCATGTGCTCAGCTGTGTGTATGGAAATAACCCACCCCACTTAGAGGAAGATGAGGGAAGGAAAAGAAAGAAAAAAAGAGAGAGAAAGTAAAAATAAAAAAAAAAGAAAGCTGGAGGAGAAAAGGAAGAAACAAGATTCATATTAAAACAACCCCTTGAGTAAAGGCTTTTCAAGAAACTCACTTTAAACCAGGACAACTGAGATTTCACATTCCTCTATATCCAAATAAAAATCTGTAACTTGGGTCTGAAGCATACCCTTCTGTGTGTCAGAATGAAAGCACAGATCTAGACTAAATTAATTAAAAAAAAAAAAAAAAACATACCAAGAGAAAAACAATGCAACACCCAGTTCCAATGGTTCTGCTGGGGCAGCAAAGAAAAGTCAAGGAAGGACAAAACAGCTTAAAAATTGAAGAAGAAACCCAAATCCAAAAATATTTGCAACTTCCAGTGTCAGAAGATCCTAAGCAGGTAATGCTAGCTGCCAAGATCAATTCTTCAGATGTCCTGGTAACAAGGGAACAAAGGAAGACCCTAAGTCTCATTCACTGCCACATGAGTTCCTGTTGCTGGCTTTGAAGACAGAAAATTTGTTAGGAAACATCTGTAGCTCTGTGAAACCATGTTAGGCTTTAAACAGAGGAGCATGCGTAGGAAGAAGAGCAGGAAAACCTTCTCTATGACAGTTCTGAAAAACTCTGAGCACTGTGCCCACAGTCCTACTCCATAGCAACACCGTACACAGACCACAAAATATAGGTAGGACTCTATCTCAGAAAAAAAAATTGTCAACTATAGAAGCAGCATTATATCACTAATATCTACAGAAACTGCTTGGGTACACAGTATTTTATACCCATAAGAAGACAGAAAGCAAATTAGTGTTGTTGAGAATACAGAGCACAACCTTCTACTATGGCCAACACATCTCAAGTGGTTCAGCAGAGCAATTTCAAGTAAATGCCTTTTCCAAAATTTGTAAGGCAACTCCTGTGACGATGCTTTCTCCATCTCTATATTTCCCACATTCCAAACACCTCTAGTCCTCAGTCTTCATAACCATGCATGTGCCATAAGAACAATATGACTGAGGCACATGAAATAATAAAGGGAATGAAGGAGGTGAATGGGGGGGAAAATCACTGTTTCTTACAATGTAAGAACTGGAGAACAACCAGATGACAGCAATATTTCTCCATAAAGCAACAAATAAACCATGGACCTCATTGCCACAGTCAGCTGTGAAGATTAAAAGAATAAAGAAGAAAACATGCAACCAACCAACAACAACAAGAACAAAAAAGCCCCAAACCCCCACACCAAACCAAATGCTTAAATTAAAGGAAGAGAAATCTACTAAGAACAAAATACACTTATAGATACAACTTCTCAGCCATGAACCTCACAAATTGTCAGAGAATAGACTACATTCAAGAGAAATTATACACGTATCTTAGTCCTACTGCTGTAACCTTGTCTAAGGCATCCACTGTTATACACACACACATGCAAAGCAGGAACAAGCTACCTGGTCAAGTTGATGTCCTAGTTACAGCAGCCAGGACCGGTTTATCACTGTGTGGATGTAACCAAAACTGTATATTCTACACATTTTATGTCATTTCTGATGGACTATTAATAATGGATCATTTGCAGCAGCTGCTCAGGGCACACCTGACACCTCAGGCTACAACCTGGGTGTTAAAGAACTCTGTGAGGCATGGGAATGTTTCTGTTTTCATATCAATGACTCACCTGTGACAACTCCCCTCCTGGGAGGCATTAGCACCTTCACACCCAGCCTGAGGGGTCATGTCTGCTAATGGTCTATTAGGGACTGGCAAAATAAGCAGCTGCAACAACATAGACCATCAAAGATTCCAAAAATATCCCATGACTCACAGACTTAAATCACCCATTGTCAAACTCCCCCTCTCCCCCCCCTCCCCCCCCCACCCCCGGGGGGCGGTACTGGGCATTCCCACCTGAACATGTGCATAAATAATCTTTAGGTTTAGGGATTTCTGGTACCACTCGTCAGATCTAGAGGAGGACCAAAACTTCAACAGGACTGTGACTGCAATTCTCAACAAGACTACAATCATTACTTCAACTGAACTGTGAACATCATCCTCACCAACAGGTTTTTCCTTTCTTTTTACTTTGCACTCAGGGAGACCATGTGGTGCACAGCACAGGGACTGAAGAACACTATTCTTTTTGTGTACCAGCGTGCTGAGTTATACATCTGGTTTTTGTGGGTTAATACCAGTTTTTCTTTGTATGATTTTATTTACTGTAATCTTTTCAGTGAGTTGTAACTCTGACTTGTAATCTCTTGGGAGCTGGGGTCATTCCTCCAAGTGGCTTACCTTTAAACCAGCACAGCAGATGAGTGGTTTCACATAGTATAATTATCTATTTTATATGCCATTGTCTCCTCCCCTTTCCCATTTGTCACTCACCTTAAGGTCTTGCCACCAGCTGGAGTTGTACTAGCCAGGTTTAACTCTTTAGGTGGGGCACTTTCACTGCCATTCAGCCACTGGTCTGAATGGCACAACATGAAGATGGCAATGTTGTGTTTAGAAACAAGGATGATTAATTCATCAAACCCCATTCTAAATAATCTTGCAGCAAATGCACAGACCTATTCATAGTAAGCATATGGTAATTTTATATACCTACACTACCTGGGTGCATTCACCACTGTTTTTGTAAGGTCAGGATGATTATTAACTCATTGTTTTATCAGGAAATGAAGGAGAGAGGCATATAAAGTAGTTTCATCTACAAAATTAGAAAAGTGAAACCTAGCACCTCCCAAGAAACTCAGGATGCAGCACATAGCTCTCCTGTGTCTGTCAGGTAACATTACATCAGCTCCAACACCAAGCTTTCCTTCATTGTCACAGCTATACACATTTGCACAGAGCACTCTGAGGCTAAAGGACAGCTTTGTAGCTATCTTCAGTAGCTGAAGAAACAGAATTGTTTCTTCTCAGAGTGTTTGCCAACTGTCCCTATAAATTAATCATTTTTTGGAAACTAAGCAACAAGAAGCAACAATTTAAACTGTAAAGATAAAGTGGAATCTTCCTGAAAAGATCCCATAACTGTAAGTGACTGTAAGTGAGCAACATCTAAAAGCTGCTCTGAAAAAGCTGTTTATATTTTTATTTCTTGTATGCTGGGAAAACACAAATGTAGTGTAAAACATCCAGCTTTGCATTTCATAATAGCTAATACAAGGAGGTACACAATATATTATCTATTTAGTTTTAGGGTACAGTATACATTAAATTAATGTTATTAAGTCCCTCTTTTATTCTTAGGTCTAGTGTACTAATTTCTGCACACATACACAACTATGCATTATCTAAATAATGGGTTTGATCATCTAAATTCAGAAGTTGACTCCTGATAACAAAAAGCGCATCAGATTAAATTACGCTCAAACTATATATTTCATTTGAAGAGATTCCAGTGATAAAGTTTGCTTTGATAGAAAGCTACAGATTCACAAGTGCAAGTGTCATCCTATCCTCAAACAACCTTGTACCAGAATAGCATTTCTAATGATAAAATACACTCCCTGTTGTCCAAATCAGTACAGAATAATCTCTTTCCTTTCGTAATACAATACACAGGGAAAGCTGTCCTCATTACGGTTTCCTAGCTCCATCTAGCGCCCAGAAAAGAACTATAAATTAACTCCACAATAATGGTTTACCACTGGTGGATAAAACTTATAAATCTCAAAACTCTGTTCCTATTAATTTGAAAGTGGTGAAGGAAGTTTGTGTTCCAAAACAAACAGAACAGATTGTCTTCACCATGCTTGAAGATATGCTAGTGCATTTGTGTAATGCATGTAGGATGTGCATGTCTTACAGACAGGCTTGGAGGGTGGGGTGTAAAGAACATCATGAAGTTTAACAAAGAAAAAAGTGAAAGGTCAGCACCTAGGAAAAAATAACCGAAGAGACCAGTACAGACTAATATCTGTGTGGATGAGGAGCAGCCTTGCTGAAAGGGACCCAGGGATTGCAATGGACAGGAAGTTGAACATGAGTCAACAGAGCACCACTGCAGGACAAGATCACAGAATATCCTGAGCTGGAAGGGACCCACAAGGATCATTGAGCCCAGCTCTTAGCTCTGCACAGGACCACCCCCAAGAGTTACACCATGTGCCTGAGAGTATTGTCCAGTGAAGGCAAACCAGACCCTGGACTGCATCCGCAGAGGGATTACTAGCAGAGGTAGAAGCATGATCATATATCAGGGTTACCATTTATTGGGGTCACCCTTTATTGGGGTCCCCTTATCCTGAGCAAGGGGGCAGTGTGAATGATGGTCAGAAGAGCTCAGGCACAGCAAGCATCAGAGGGCTTTATCAGAAGACTTTCAAGAGTTTATTCAAGGTAGTTTCACAGACAGTTTCCTCATAGCTCACAGATCATAGTAGTAGTCCTTAGTGGCAGTAGTTCTATTCTCAGTAACATCCACACCTTTTAAATCCTCTCACATCCAACATGTCATGACATTACTGGCTAGCCCGTTCACTTTGCATACATAGAAGCATCTCATTGGTCACAGGACCCCACACACACCACAGGTAGCTCTCTTCTCTTTAAGGGAGAACTCTAAACTGCTTTCCTTAAGGGATGCACTTACAGTCACCCCTACAATCATACTGCTCTACTCAGAGCTTGTCAGGCTGCACCTGGAGTATTGTGTCCTTTTCTGGTCCCTATAATTAAAAAAACCCCCAAAATGAAACAAAACAAACCAAACAAAAAAAAACAACCAACACCAAAACCAAAAACGACAAAAACAAACACACAACAAACACAGAGAGACCAGAGAGGATCTACAGAAGGACAATGAAAATAATCAAAATGCTGGAGAACTAGCCCTGTGAGGAAAGACTGAAGGAGTTAGGTCTTGTTTTTGTGAAGAAGAGAAAATTCAAGGAGGATCTCATCACAATATTCCAGTTCTTAAAAGGGTGGTTACAAAAAGGACTGAGCCACACAAGGAGGTCAGGGGGCAATGAATGCAAGTTGTATCAGAAGAAGCTTCATCTTGATGTATGAAAAAGAATTTTCACAATGAGAACAATTGATCACTGAAATAACCTCCCCAGGGACATAGTGGAGTCAGAATCACTGGAGGCCTTCAAAACATGACTGTACAGAGTGCTAAATAATCTCAACTAGGCTCCCTTTTTCAGTAATTATTGGACCAGATTCCTTTCTATGGAAACCAGTGACATTGTGCCAAGAAAGCACAGTCAGAATTCAGTGTTCTGCAGCCTGCAAAAAGGAGATTTAGGAGAGTGAGGAAAAAAAGGAGTAGATGGATTGAATTAATAACATGAGTTCTATTTAAAAGTAGAGAAAGAACTGCTCCTTTTGGGTCAGGAATAGTATTCTAAAAACAGACAGCCATTTCAGAACCTAAAATGTTAAAGGGAAGTTCCTAGTTTAGGCAGACTGTAGATGGTCACCACAAATGTCATCGGGGGTCAGCAATAAGCCTTGTTAAAAAGTAATACCCTTCTCTTGTTGGAGACACAGACAATGAATGTTTGATATTCAGAGCAGCATCTACAATACTATCTTTACTTGTAAGAACAAGTATGACTCAAGACACAAGCCCTTAAAGATAGTGGGCTTTTATGCATATTTTTCCTAAAGTGTTCGGGGAAGGGGTGGTTATGTACAATCAATAATATCAGAATATTTTTGATACACAGCATGACATGCTCAGAAATCTATCTTACTAATTTTTGTACAGTAAAATTTTATGTCAGCAGAAGTTTTAATTTAATTCTCTGTAGATAATACTTAGAGATTTCTGCAAAAGTTATGCTTTATTCCCACCTTTCCTTTGTACTCTCTTTTACCATCTAGAAATATTGATAATTTTCTTTAACATCCACTCGTCTCTTCAGCAGAGATACAGAAAAACTATTAGGGCACATAGAAGTGTTTACAAGATATGTTTGCTTGGGCAGAAGAAAAAGGGAAAGGGAGAGGGCAAGGGAAAAGGAAAAGGGAAAGCAAAGCCCAAAATAAAGGGAAAGGGAAAAGGAAATTAAAGACAAAGGGAAAGGAAAGTTGGAGAAGAAATATATCATCATCTCTTACTTTGTCTGTATCCATAAGCTAAAAATCACCCTTTAAAAATTCAGCCTGAGCAGCTTCAGTGGGCATGCAGGCAGTCTTTGAGAGACAAAATTTACTTCATTTGCACAGCATGGATTGGCAGCAGATCCATTTCACTACTGCTACAGCTTCTGAGTGGCTAGAGTAGCTCACTGTGCTGGAGAAATCAAAGTGAAAATACATCCCCCTACAGAGTATGCCCCAAAGCTTTCCTAGCACACAGCACACAAGGAAAGGCTCAGAAAAGCTGCAAACACAGCAAGGGTAATAACTATGTTCTATATTTAGCCTTGTGGTCTTATGCTTTGCTATGTTACATTAAGACTATCATGGGAAGCCCTGTGACTCAGATATAACTGACTGATAAAGCTCCTTGTCATTATCCCTCACTTTTAGAAGCATGCAGTTTATTTGGAGTATGGCTATACAGGGCAGACTCACATGAATGGAGAAAAAACTGCAGGCTTCTCCCCTTCTTTCTTTACTATGGCGTTTACAATCTGCTTTCAAAGCAGCATTACTGCAATAAGGATAATTGAGTAATTAGATTAAGCTAAAAAGTGCATTTGGAAATGTTATGGTTTCAGCCAGGTGGGCCTAAATTTAGGTTTTAAAGTTCAGACTAGGCCTGAAAATTGTCAAGTGACTTG